>OX411307.1:1756482-2213282 GCA_948150685.1 Rhaphigaster nebulosa
TATATTTACTCAATAAATCGACTTTCGCGATTTGTGTTAAATCATTTTTTACTATAATTCAGCATGACTATATTTATTGTTGCTTATCTTTTTTTAATTCTGTTAGTATTTGTGGATAAACTATCATTGGGTGGGGATTTGGGACATTTAACGCAAGGAAGCAGTGATGTAAAGAAACTTCGCCTATTTTGACGAAGGTTTAGCCGCATCTAGGATTCTAACTGACGAGACAATTCTGACTCCGTTTAAAAAGGGGATGAAGAAGAAATTGATGTGCCAACGATTCGTTCAAAAACGGCGAATTACTACATCTACAATGTGCGTCATAATTTAAATTAAAAATTAGCTTTATTCCGTAAAACTTTAGAATCGTAACCCCAATATGGTGGAGGTTTTTAAGGTTTTTAAGACCTAACTATATTTCGAGCTGCTCATGCCCACAACCAATACTCATATATATATTTACTCAACAAATCGACTTTCGCGATTTTTGTTAAATAATTTTTGATTATAATACAGACTGACTATAATTATTGTGGCTTATCCTTTTTTTAATTCTGTTAGTATTGGTGAATATACTATCATTGGGAGGGGATTTGAGAAATTTAACACAAGGAAGCAGTGATGTAAAGAAACTTCGCCTATTTTGACGAAGGTTTAGCGGCATCTAGGATTCTAACTGACGAGACAATTCTGACTTCGTTTTAAAAGGAGATGAAGTAGAAATTGATGTGCCAACGATTAGTTCAAAAACGGCGAAATTATACATCTACAATGTGCGTCATAATTTTAATTAAAAATCTCCTTTATTCCGTAAAACTCTAGAATCGTTACCCCAATATTGCGGAGGACTAGGTTTTTAAGACTAGACTATATTTCGAGCTGCTCATGCCCACAACAAATACTCAAATATATATTTACTCAATAAATCGACTTTCGCGATTTTTGTTAAATAATTTTTGACTATAATTCAGCATGACTATATTAATTATAGCTTATCTATTTCTAATTCTGTTAGTATTTGTGGATATACTATCATTGGGAGGGGATTTGGGACATTTAACGTAAGGAAGCAGTGATGTAAAGAAACTTCGCCTATTTGACGAAGGTTTAGCCGCATCTAGGATTCTAACTGACGAGACAATTCTGACTTCGTTTTAAAAGGAGATGAAGTAGAAATTGATGTGCCAACGATTAGTTCAAAAACGGCGAAATTATACATCTACAATGTGCGTCATAATTTTAATTAAAAATCTCCTTTATTCCGTAAAACTCTAGAATCGTAACCCCAATATGGTGGAGGACTAGGTTTTTAAGACCTGACTATATTTCGAGTTGCTCATACCCACAACATATACTCAAATATATATTTACTCAACAAATCGACTTTCGCGATTTTTGTTAAATAATTTTTGATTATAATACAGACTGACTATAATTATTGTGGCTTATCCTTTTTTTAATTCTGTTTGTATTGGTCAATATACTATCATTGGGAGGGGATTTAGGACATTTAACGCAAGGAAGCACTGATGTAAAGAAACTTCGCCTATTTTGACGAAGGTTTAGCGGCATCTAGGATTCTAACTGACGAGACAATTCTGACTCCGTTTGAAAAGGAGATGAAGAAGAAATAGATGTGCCAACGGATAGTTCAAAAACGGCGAAATAATACATCTACAATGTGCGTCAAAATTTTAATTAAAAATTTCTTTTATTCCGTAAAACTCTAGAATCGTAACCCTAATATGGTGGAGGTCTAGGTTTTTAAGACCTGGCTATATTTCGAGCTGCTCATGCCCACAACAAATACTCAAATATATATTTACTCAATAAATCGACTTTCGCGATTTGTGTTAAATCATTTTTTACTATAATTCAGCATGACTATATTTATTGTTGCTTATCTTTTTTTAATTCTGTTAGTATTTGTGGATAAACTATCATTGGGTGGGGATTTGGGACATTTAACGCAAGGAAGCAGTGATGTAAAGAAACTTCGCCTATTTTGACGAAGGTTTAGCCGCATCTAGGATTCTAACTGACGAGACAATTCTGACTCCGTTTAAAAAGGGGATGAAGAAGAAATTGATGTGCCAACGATTCGTTCAAAAACGGCGAATTACTACATCTACAATGTGCGTCATAATTTAAATTAAAAATTAGCTTTATTCCGTAAAACTTTAGAATCGTAACCCCAATATGGTGGAGGTTTTTAAGGTTTTTAAGACCTAACTATATTTCGAGCTGCTCATGCCCACAACCAATACTCATATATATATTTACTCAACAAATCGACTTTCGCGATTTTTGTTAAATAATTTTTGATTATAATACAGACTGACTATAATTATTGTGGCTTATCCTTTTTTTAATTCTGTTAGTATTGGTGAATATACTATCATTGGGAGGGGATTTGAGAAATTTAACACAAGGAAGCAGTGATGTAAAGAAACTTCGCCTATTTTGACGAAGGTTTAGCGGCATCTAGGATTCTAACTGACGAGACAATTCTGACTTCGTTTTAAAAGGAGATGAAGTAGAAATTGATGTGCCAACGATTAGTTCAAAAACGGCGAAATTATACATCTACAATGTGCGTCATAATTTTAATTAAAAATCTCCTTTATTCCGTAAAACTCTAGAATCGTTACCCCAATATTGCGGAGGACTAGGTTTTTAAGACTAGACTATATTTCGAGCTGCTCATGCCCACAACAAATACTCAAATATATATTTACTCAATAAATCGACTTTCGCGATTTTTGTTAAATAATTTTTGACTATAATTCAGCATGACTATATTAATTATAGCTTATCTATTTCTAATTCTGTTAGTATTTGTGGATATACTATCATTGGGAGGGGATTTGGGACATTTAACGTAAGGAAGCAGTGATGTAAAGAAACTTCGCCTATTTGACGAAGGTTTAGCCGCATCTAGGATTCTAACTGACGAGACAATTCTGACTTCGTTTTAAAAGGAGATGAAGTAGAAATTGATGTGCCAACGATTAGTTCAAAAACGGCGAAATTATACATCTACAATGTGCGTCATAATTTTAATTAAAAATCTCCTTTATTCCGTAAAACTCTAGAATCGTAACCCCAATATGGTGGAGGACTAGGTTTTTAAGACCTGACTATATTTCGAGTTGCTCATACCCACAACATATACTCAAATATATATTTACTCAACAAATCGACTTTCGCGATTTTTGTTAAATAATTTTTGATTATAATACAGACTGACTATAATTATTGTGGCTTATCCTTTTTTTAATTCTGTTTGTATTGGTCAATATACTATCATTGGGAGGGGATTTAGGACATTTAACGCAAGGAAGCACTGATGTAAAGAAACTTCGCCTATTTTGACGAAGGTTTAGCGGCATCTAGGATTCTAACTGACGAGACAATTCTGACTCCGTTTGAAAAGGAGATGAAGAAGAAATAGATGTGCCAACGGATAGTTCAAAAACGGCGAAATAATACATCTACAATGTGCGTCAAAATTTTAATTAAAAATTTCTTTTATTCCGTAAAACTCTAGAATCGTAACCCTAATATGGTGGAGGTCTAGGTTTTTAAGACCTGGCTATATTTCGAGCTGCTCATGCCCACAACAAATACTCAAATATATATTTACTCAATAAATCGACTTTCGCGATTTGTGTTAAATCATTTTTTACTATAATTCAGCATGACTATATTTATTGTTGCTTATCTTTTTTTAATTCTGTTAGTATTTGTGGATAAACTATCATTGGGTGGGGATTTGGGACATTTAACGCAAGGAAGCAGTGATGTAAAGAAACTTCGCCTATTTTGACGAAGGTTTAGCCGCATCTAGGATTCTAACTGACGAGACAATTCTGACTCCGTTTAAAAAGGGGATGAAGAAGAAATTGATGTGCCAACGATTCGTTCAAAAACGGCGAATTACTACATCTACAATGTGCGTCATAATTTAAATTAAAAATTAGCTTTATTCCGTAAAACTTTAGAATCGTAACCCCAATATGGTGGAGGTTTTTAAGGTTTTTAAGACCTAACTATATTTCGAGCTGCTCATGCCCACAACCAATACTCATATATATATTTACTCAACAAATCGACTTTCGCGATTTTTGTTAAATAATTTTTGATTATAATACAGACTGACTATAATTATTGTGGCTTATCCTTTTTTTAATTCTGTTAGTATTGGTGAATATACTATCATTGGGAGGGGATTTGAGAAATTTAACACAAGGAAGCAGTGATGTAAAGAAACTTCGCCTATTTTGACGAAGGTTTAGCGGCATCTAGGATTCTAACTGACGAGACAATTCTGACTTCGTTTTAAAAGGAGATGAAGTAGAAATTGATGTGCCAACGATTAGTTCAAAAACGGCGAAATTATACATCTACAATGTGCGTCATAATTTTAATTAAAAATCTCCTTTATTCCGTAAAACTCTAGAATCGTTACCCCAATATTGCGGAGGACTAGGTTTTTAAGACTAGACTATATTTCGAGCTGCTCATGCCCACAACAAATACTCAAATATATATTTACTCAATAAATCGACTTTCGCGATTTGTGTTAAATAATTTTTGACTATAATTCAGCATGACTATATTAATTATAGCTTATCTATTTCTAATTCTGTTAGTATTTGTGGATATACTATCATTGGGAGGGGATTTGAGACATTTAACGCAAGGAAGCAGTGATGTAAAGAAACTTCGCCTATTTGACGAAGGTTTAGCCGCATCTAGGATTCTAACTGACGAGACAATTCTGACTCCGTTTGAAAAGGAGATGAAGAAGAAATTGATGTGCCAAAGATTAGTTCAAAAACGGCGAAATAATACATCTACAATGTGCGTCATAATTTTAATTAAAAGTTTCTTTTATTCCGTAAAACTCTAGAATCGTAACTCTAATATGGTGGAGGTCTAGGTTTTTAAGACCTGACTATATTTCGAGCTGCTCATGCCCTCAACAAATACTCACATATATATTTACTCACCAAATCGACTTTCGCGATTTGTGTTAAATATTTTTTGACTATAATTCAAACTGACTATAATTATTGTGGCTTATCCTTTTTTTAATTCTGTTAGTATTTGTGAATATAATAATCATTGGGAGGGGATTTAATACATTTAACGCAAGGAAGCACTGATGTAAAGAAACTTCGCATATTTTGACGAAGGTTTAGCGGCATCTAGGATCCTAACTGACGAGACAATGCTGACTCCGTTTAAAAAGGAGATGAAGAAATTGATGTGCCAACGATTAGTTCAAAAACGGCGAAATAATACATCTACAATGTGCGTCATAATTTTAATTAAAAATCTCCTTTATTCCGTAAAACTCTTGAATCGTTACCCCAATATGGCGGAGGTCTAGATTTTTAAGACCTGACTATATTTCGAGCTGAGCACGCCCACAACAAATACTCAAATACATATTTACTCAATAAATCGACTTTCGCGATTTGTGTTAAATATTTTTTGACTATAATTCAAACTGACTATAATTATTGTGGCTTATCCTTTTTTTAATTCTGTTAGTATTTGTGAATATAATAATCATTGGGAGGGGATTTGAGACATTTAACGCAAGGAAGCAGTGATGTAAAGAAACTTCGCCTATTTTGGCGAAGGTTTAGCGGCATCTAGGATTCTAACTGACGAGACAATTCTGACTCCGTTTGAAAAGGAGATGAAGAAGAAATTGATGTGATAACGATTCGTTCAAAAACGGCGAATTACTACATCTACAATGTGCGTCATAATTTTAATTAAAAATCTCCTTTATTCCGTAAAACTCTAGAATCGTAACCCCAATATGGTGGAGGACTAGGTTTTTAAGACCTGACTATATTTCGAGCTGCTCATACCCACAACATATACTCAAATATATATTTACTCAACAAATCGACTTTCGCGATTTGTGTTAAATAATTTTAGACTATAATACAGACTGACTATAATTATTGTGGCTTATCCTTTTTTTAATTCTGTTAGTATTGGTGAATATACTATCATTGGGAGGGGATTTGGGACATTTAACGCAAGGAAGCAGTGATGTAAAGAAACTTCGCCTATTTTGACGAAGGTTTAGCGGTATCTAGGATTCTAACTGACGAGACAATTCTGACTCCGTTTGAAAAGGAGACGAAGAAGAAATTGATGTGCCAACGATTCGTTCAAAAACGGCGAATTACTACATCTACAATGTGCGTCATAATTTAAATTAAAAATTAGCTTTATTCCGTAAAACTTTAGAATCGTAACCCCAATATGGTGGAGGTTTTTAAGGTTTTTAAGACCTAACTATATTTCGAGCTGCTCATGCCCACAACCAATACTCATATATATATTTACTCAACAAATCGACTTTCGCGATTTGTGTTAAATCATTTTTTACTATAATTCAGCATGACTATATTTATTGTTGCTTATCTTTTTTTAATTCTGTTAGTATTTGTGGATAAACTATCATTGGGTGGGGATTTGGGACATTTAACGCAAGGAAGCAGTGATGTAAAGAAACTTCGCCTATTTTGACGAAGGTTTAGCCGCATCTAGGATTCTAACTGACGAGACAATTCTGACTCCGTTTAAAAAGGGGATGAAGAAGAAATTGATGTGCCAACGATTCGTTCAAAAACGGCGAATTACTACATCTACAATGTGCGTCATAATTTAAATTAAAAATTAGCTTTATTCCGTAAAACTTTAGAATCGTAACCCCAATATGGTGGAGGTTTTTAAGGTTTTTAAGACCTAACTATATTTCGAGCTGCTCATGCCCACAACCAATACTCATATATATATTTACTCAACAAATCGACTTTCGCGATTTTTGTTAAATAATTTTTGATTATAATACAGACTGACTATAATTATTGTGGCTTATCCTTTTTTTAATTCTGTTAGTATTGGTGAATATACTATCATTGGGAGGGGATTTGAGAAATTTAACACAAGGAAGCAGTGATGTAAAGAAACTTCGCCTATTTTGACGAAGGTTTAGCGGCATCTAGGATTCTAACTGACGAGACAATTCTGACTTCGTTTTAAAAGGAGATGAAGTAGAAATTGATGTGCCAACGATTAGTTCAAAAACGGCGAAATTATACATCTACAATGTGCGTCATAATTTTAATTAAAAATCTCCTTTATTCCGTAAAACTCTAGAATCGTTACCCCAATATTGCGGAGGACTAGGTTTTTAAGACTAGACTATATTTCGAGCTGCTCATGCCCACAACAAATACTCAAATATATATTTACTCAATAAATCGACTTTCGCGATTTGTGTTAAATAATTTTTGACTATAATTCAGCATGACTATATTTATTGTTGCTTATCTTTTTTTAATTCTGTTAGTATTTGTGGATAAACTATCATTGGGTGGGGATTTGGGACATTTAACGCAAGGAAGCAGTGATGTAAAGAAACTTCGCCTATTTTGACGAAGGTTTAGCCGCATCTAGGATTCTAACTGACGAGACAATTCTGACTCCGTTTAAAAAGGGGATGAAGAAGAAATTGATGTGCCAACGATTCGTTCAAAAACGGCGAATTACTACATCTACAATGTGCGTCATAATTTAAATTAAAAATTAGCTTTATTCCGTAAAACTTTAGAATCGTAACCCCAATATGGTGGAGGTTTTTAAGGTTTTTAAGACCTAACTATATTTCGAGCTGCTCATGCCCACAACCAATACTCATATATATATTTACTCAACAAATCGACTTTCGCGATTTTTGTTAAATAATTTTTGATTATAATACAGACTGACTATAATTATTGTGGCTTATCCTTTTTTTAATTCTGTTAGTATTGGTGAATATACTATCATTGGGAGGGGATTTGAGAAATTTAACACAAGGAAGCAGTGATGTAAAGAAACTTCGCCTATTTTGACGAAGGTTTAGCGGCATCTAGGATTCTAACTGACGAGACAATTCTGACTTCGTTTTAAAAGGAGATGAAGTAGAAATTGATGTGCCAACGATTAGTTCAAAAACGGCGAAATTATACATCTACAATGTGCGTCATAATTTTAATTAAAAATCTCCTTTATTCCGTAAAACTCTAGAATCGTTACCCCAATATTGCGGAGGACTAGGTTTTTAAGACTAGACTATATTTCGAGCTGCTCATGCCCACAACAAATACTCAAATATATATTTACTCAATAAATCGACTTTCGCGATTTGTGTTAAATAATTTTTGACTATAATTCAGCATGACTATATTAATTATAGCTTATCTATTTCTAATTCTGTTAGTATTTGTGGATATACTATCATTGGGAGGGGATTTGGGACATTTAACGTAAGGAAGCAGTGATGTAAAGAAACTTCGCCTATTTGACGAAGGTTTAGCCGCATCTAGGATTCTAACTGACGAGACAATTCTGACTCCGTTTAAAAAGGGGATGAAGAAGAAATTGATGTGATAACGATTCGTTCAAAAACGGCGAATTACTACATCTACAATGTGCGTCATAATTTTAATTAAAAATTAGCTTAATTCCGTAAAACTTTAGAATCGTAACCCCAATATGGTGGAGGACTTGGTTTTTAAGACCTGACTATATTTCGAGCTGCTCATGCCCACAACAAATACTCATATATATATTTACTCAATAAATCGACTTTCGCGATTTTTGTTAAATAATTTTTGATTATAATTCAGACTGACTATAATTATTGTGGCTTATCCTTTTTTTAATTCTGTTAGTATTGGTGAATATAGTATCATTGGGAGGTTTTTTGGGACATTTAACGCAAGGAAGCAGTGATGTAAAGAAACTTCGCCAATTTGACGAAGGTTTAGCGGCATCTAGGATTCTAACTGACGAGACAATTCTGACTTCGTTTTAAAAGGAGATGAAGTAGAAATTGATGTGCCAACGATTAGTTCAAAAACGGCGAAATTATACATCTACAATGTGCGTCATAATTTTAATTAAAAATCTCCTTTATTCCGTAAAACTCTAGAATCGTTACCCCAATATTGCGGAGGACTAGGTTTTTAAGACTAGACTATATTTCGAGCTGCTCATGCCCACAACAAATACTCAAATATATATTTACTCAATAAATCGACTTTCGCGATTTTTGTTAAATAATTTTTGATTATAATTCAGACTGACTATAATTATTGTGGCTTATCCTTTTTTTAATTCTGTTAGTATTGGTGAATATAGTATCATTGGGAGGTTTTTTGGGACATTTAACGCAAGGAAGCAGTGATGTAAAGAAACTTCGCCAATTTGACGAAGGTTTAGCGGCATCTAGGATTCTAACTGACGAGACAATTCTGACTTCGTTTTAAAAGGAGATGAAGTAGAAATTGATGTGCCAACGATTAGTTCAAAAACGGCGAAATTATACATCTACAATGTGCGTCATAATTTTAATTAAAAATCTCCTTTATTCCGTAAAACTCTAGAATCGTTACCCCAATATTGCGGAGGACTAGGTTTTTAAGACTAGACTATATTTCGAGCTGCTCATGCCCACAAAAAATACTCAAATATATATTTACTCAATAAATCGACTTTCGCGATTTTAGTTAAATAATTTTTGATTATAATTCAGACTGACTATAATTATTGTGGCTTATCCTTTTTTTAATTCTGTTAGTATTGGTCAATATACTATCATTGGGAGGGGATTTAATACATTTAACGCAAGGAAGCACTGATGTAAAGAAACTTCGCATATTTTGACGAAGGTTTAGCGGCATCTAGGATCCTAACTGACGAGACAATTCTGACTCCGTTTAAAAAGGAGATGAAGAAGAAATTGATGTGAAAACGATTCGTTCAAAAACGGCGAATTACTACATCTACAATGTGCGTCATAATTTTAATTAAAAATTACCTTTATTCCGTAACACTCTAGAATCGTAACCCCAATATGGTGGAGGACTAGGTTTTTAAGACCTGACTATATTTCGAGTTGCTCATGCCCACAACAAATACTCAAATATATTTTTACTCAATAAATCGACTTTCGCGATTTGTGTTAAAATTTTTTTGACTATAATTCAAACTGACTATAATTATTGTGGCTTATCCTTTTTTTAATTCTGTTAGTATTTGTGAATATAATAATCATTGGGAGTGGATTTGAGACATTTAACGCAAGGAAGCAGTGATGTAAAGAAACTTCGCCTATTTTGGCGAAGGTTTAGCGGCATCTAGGATTCTAACTGACGAGACAATGCTGACTCCGTTTAAAAAGGAGATGAAGAAATTGATGTGCCAACGATTAGTTCAAAAACGGCGAAATTATACATCTACAATGTGCGTCATAATTTTAATTAAAAATCTCCATTATTCCGTAAAACTCTAGAATCGTTACCCCAATATTGCGGAGGACTAGGTGTTTAAGACCTGACTATATTTCGAGCTGCTCATGCCCACAACAAATACTCAAATATATATTTACTCAATAAATCGACTTTCGCGATTTGTGTTAAATAATTTTTGACTATAATTCAGCATGACTATATTAATTATAGCTTATCTATTTCTAATTCTGTTAGTATTTGTGGATATACTATCATTGGGAGGGGATTTGAGACATTCAACGCAAGGAAGCAGTGATGTAAAGAAACTTCGCCTATTTTGACGAAGGTTTAGCGGCATCTAGGATTCTAACTGACGAGACAATTCTGACTCCGTTTGAAAAGGAGATGAAGAAGAAATTGATGTGCCAAAGATTAGTTCAAAAACGGCGAAATAATACATCTACAATGTGCGTCATAATTTTAATTAAAAATTTCTTTTATTCCGTAAAACTCTAGAATCGTAACCCTAATATGGTGGAGGTCTAGGTTTTTAAGACCTGACTATATTTCGAGCTGCTCATGCCCTCAACAAATACTCACATATATATTTACTCACCAAATCGACTTTCGCGATTTTTGTTAAATATTTTTTGACTATAATTCAAACTGACTATAATTATTGTGGCTTATCCTTTTTTTAATTCTGTTAGTATTTGTGAATATAATAATCATTGGGAGGGGATTTGAGACATTTAACGCAAGGAAGCACTGATGTAAAGAAACTTCGCATATTTTGACGAAGGTTTTGCGGCATCTAGGATCCTAACTGACGAGACAATTCTGACTTCGTTTTAAAAGGAGATGAAGTAGAAATTGATGTGCCAACGATTAGTTCAAAAACGGCGAAATTATACATCTACAATGTGCGACATAATTTTAATTAAAAATCTCCTTTATTCCGTAAAACTCTAGAATCGTTACCCCAATATGGCGGAGGACTAGGTTTTTAAGACCTGACTATATTTCGAGCTGCTCATGCCCACAACAAATACTCAAATATATATTTACTCATCAAATCGACTTTCGCGATTTTAGTTAAATAATTTTTGATTATAATTCAGACTGACTATAATTATTGTGGCTTATCCTTTTTTTAATTCTGTTAGTATTGGTCAATATACTATCATTGGGAGGGGATTTAATACATTTAACGCAAGGAAGCACTGATGTAAAGAAACTTCGCATATTTTGACGAAGGTTTAGCGGCATCTAGGATCCTAACTGACGAGACAATTCTGACTCCGTTTAAAAAGGAGATGAAGAAGAAATTGATGTGAAAACGATTCGTTCAAAAACGGCGAATTACTACATCTACAATGAGCGTCATAATTTTAATTAAAAATTACCTTTATTCCGTAACACTCTAGAATCGTAACCCCAATATGGTGGAGGACTAGGTTTTTAAGACCTGACTATATTTCGAGTTGCTCATGCCCACAACAAATACTCAAATATATTTTTACTCAATAAATCGACTTTCGCGATTTGTGTTAAAATTTTTTTGACTATAATTCAAACTGACTATAATTATTGTGGCTTATCCTTTTTTTAATTCTGTTAGTATTTGTGAATATAATAATCATTGGGAGGGGATTTAATACATTTAACGCAAGGAAGCAGTGATGTAAAGAAACTTCGCCAATTTGACGAAGGTTTAGCGGCATCTAGGATTCTAACTGACGAGACAATTCTGACTTCGTTTTAAAAGGAGATGAAGTAGAAATTGATGTGCCAACGATTAGTTCAAAAACGGCGAAATTATACATCTACAATGTGCGTCATAATTTTAATTAAAAATCTCCTTTATTCCGTAAAACTCTAGAATCGTTACCCCAATATTGCGGAGGACTAGGTTTTTAAGACTAGACTATATTTCGAGCTGCTCATGCCCACAAAAAATACTCAAATATATATTTACTCAATAAATCGACTTTCGCGATTTTAGTTAAATAATTTTTGATTATAATTCAGACTGACTATAATTATTGTGGCTTATCCTTTTTTTAATTCTGTTAGTATTGGTCAATATACTATCATTGGGAGGGGATTTAATACATTTAACGCAAGGAAGCACTGATGTAAAGAAACTTCGCATATTTTGACGAAGGTTTAGCGGCATCTAGGATCCTAACTGACGAGACAATTCTGACTCCGTTTAAAAAGGAGATGAAGAAGAAATTGATGTGAAAACGATTCGTTCAAAAACGGCGAATTACTACATCTACAATGTGCGTCATAATTTTAATTAAAAATTACCTTTATTCCGTAACACTCTAGAATCGTAACCCCAATATGGTGGAGGACTAGGTTTTTAAGACCTGACTATATTTCGAGTTGCTCATGCCCACAACAAATACTCAAATATATTTTTACTCAATAAATCGACTTTCGCGATTTGTGTTAAAATTTTTTTGACTATAATTCAAACTGACTATAATTATTGTGGCTTATCCTTTTTTTAATTCTGTTAGTATTTGTGAATATAATAATCATTGGGAGTGGATTTGATACATTTAACGCAAGGAAGCAGTGATGTAAAGAAACTTCGCCTATTTTGGCGAAGGTTTAGCGGCATCTAGGATTCTAACTGACGAGACAATGCTGACTCCGTTTAAAAAGGAGATGAAGAAATTGATGTGCCAACGATTAGTTCAAAAACGGCGAAATTATACATCTACAATGTGCGTCATAATTTTAATTAAAAATCTCCATTATTCCGTAAAACTCTAGAATCGTTACCCCAATATTGCGGAGGACTAGGTGTTTAAGACCTGACTATATTTCGAGCTGCTCATGCCCACAACAAATACTCAAATATATATTTACTCAATAAATCGACTTTCGCGATTTGTGTTAAATAATTTTTGACTATAATTCAGCATGACTATATTAATTATAGCTTATCTATTTCTAATTCTGTTAGTATTTGTGGATATACTATCATTGGGAGGGGATTTGAGACATTCAACGCAAGGAAGCAGTGATGTAAAGAAACTTCGCCTATTTTGACGAAGGTTTAGCGGCATCTAGGATTCTAACTGACGAGACAATTCTGACTCCGTTTGAAAAGGAGATGAAGAAGAAATTGATGTGCCAAAGATTAGTTCAAAAACGGCGAAATAATACATCTACAATGTGCGTCATAATTTTAATTAAAAATTTCTTTTATTCCGTAAAACTCTAGAATCGTAACCCTAATATGGTGGAGGTCTAGGTTTTTAAGACCTGACTATATTTCGAGCTGCTCATGCCCTCAACAAATACTCACATATATATTTACTCACCAAATCGACTTTCGCGATTTTTGTTAAATATTTTTTGACTATAATTCAAACTGACTATAATTATTGTGGCTTATCCTTTTTTTAATTCTGTTAGTATTTGTGAATATAATAATCATTGGGAGGGGATTTGAGACATTTAACGCAAGGAAGCACTGATGTAAAGAAACTTCGCATATTTTGACGAAGGTTTTGCGGCATCTAGGATCCTAACTGACGAGACAATTCTGACTTCGTTTTAAAAGGAGATGAAGTAGAAATTGATGTGCCAACGATTAGTTCAAAAACGGCGAAATTATACATCTACAATGTGCGACATAATTTTAATTAAAAATCTCCTTTATTCCGTAAAACTCTAGAATCGTTACCCCAATATGGCGGAGGACTAGGTTTTTAAGACCTGACTATATTTCGAGCTGCTCATGCCCACAACAAATACTCAAATATATATTTACTCATCAAATCGACTTTCGCGATTTTAGTTAAATAATTTTTGATTATAATTCAGACTGACTATAATTATTGTGGCTTATCCTTTTTTTAATTCTGTTAGTATTGGTCAATATACTATCATTGGGAGGGGATTTAATACATTTAACGCAAGGAAGCACTGATGTAAAGAAACTTCGCATATTTTGACGAAGGTTTAGCGGCATCTAGGATCCTAACTGACGAGACAATTCTGACTCCGTTTAAAAAGGAGATGAAGAAGAAATTGATGTGAAAACGATTCGTTCAAAAACGGCGAATTACTACATCTACAATGAGCGTCATAATTTTAATTAAAAATTACCTTTATTCCGTAACACTCTAGAATCGTAACCCCAATATGGTGGAGGACTAGGTTTTTAAGACCTGACTATATTTCGAGTTGCTCATGCCCACAACAAATACTCAAATATATTTTTACTCAATAAATCGACTTTCGCGATTTGTGTTAAAATTTTTTTGACTATAATTCAAACTGACTATAATTATTGTGGCTTATCCTTTTTTTAATTCTGTTAGTATTTGTGAATATAATAATCATTGGGAGGGGATTTAATACATTTAACGAAAGGAAGCACTGATGTAAAGAAACTTCGCATATTTTGACGAAGGTTTAGCGGCATCTAGGATCCTAACTGACGAGACAATGCTGACTCCGTTTAAAAAGGAGATGAAGAAATTGATGTGCCAACGATTAGTTCAAAAACGGCGAAATTATACATCTACAATGTGCGTCATAATTTTAATTAAAAATCTCCTTTATTCCGTAAAACTCTAGAATCGTTACCCCAATATTGCGGAGGACTAGGTTTTTAAGACCTGACTATATTTCGAGCTGCTCATGCCCACAACAAATACTCAAATATATATTTACTCAATAAATCGACTTTCGCGATTTGTGTTAAATAATTTTTGACTATAATTCAGCATGACTATATTAATTATAGCTTATCTATTTCTAATTCTGTTAGTATTTGTGGATATACTATCATTGGGAGGGGATTTGAGACATTTAACGCAAGGAAGCAGTGATGTAAAGAAACTTCGCCTATTTTGACGAAGGTTTAGCGGCATCTAGGATTCTAACTGACGAGACAATTCTGACTCCGTTTGAAAAGGAGATGAAGAAGAAATTGATGTGCCAAAGATTAGTTCAAAAACGGCGAAATAATACATCTACAATGTGCGTCATAATTTTAATTAAAAATTTCTTTTATTCCGTAAAACTCTAGAATCGTAACCCTAATATGGTGGAGGTCTAGGTTTTTAAGACCTGACTATATTTCGAGCTGCTCATGCCCTCAACAAATACTCACATATATATTTACTCACCAAATCGACTTTCGCGATTTTTGTTAAATATTTTTTGACTATAATTCAAACTGACTATAATTATTGTGGCTTATCCTTTTTTTAATTCTGTTAGTATTTGTGAATATAATAATCATTGGGAGGGGATTTGAGACATTTAACGCAAGGAAGCACTGATGTAAAGAAACTTCGCATATTTTGACGAAGGTTTTGCGGCATCTAGGATCCTAACTGACGAGACAATTCTGACTCCGTTTTAAAAGGAGATGAAAAAGAAATTGATGTGATAACGATTAGTACAAAAACGGCGAAATAAAACATCTACAATGTGCGTCATAATTTAAATTAAAAATCTCCTTTATTCCGTAAAACTCTTGAATCGTTACCCCAATATGGCGGAGGTCTAGATTTTTAAGACCTGACTATATTTCGAGCTGCTCATGCCCACAACAAATACTCAAATATATATTTACTCAACAAATCGACTTTCGCGATTTGTGTTAAATATTTTTTGACTATAATTCAAACTGACTATAATTATTGTGGCTTATCCTTTTTTTAATTCTGTTAGTATTTGTGAATATAATAATCATTGGAAGGGGATTTGAGACATTTAACGCAAGGAAGCAGTGATGTAAAGAAACTTCGCCCATTTTGCCCAAGGGGTGGCGGCATCTAGGATTCTAACTGACGAGACAATTCTGACTCCGTTTGAAAAGGAGATGAAGAAGAAATTGATGTGCCAAAGATTAGTTCAAAAACGGCGAAATAATACATCTACAATGTGCGTCATAATTTTAATTAAAAGTTTCTTTTATTCCGTAAAACTCTAGAATCGTAACTCTAATATGGTGGAGGTCTAGATTTTTAAGACCTGACTATATTTCGAGCTGCTCATGCCCTCAACAAATACTCACATATATATTTACTCACCAAATCGACTTTCGCGATTTGTGTTAAATATTTTTTGACTATAATTCAAACTGACTATAATTATTGTGGCTTATCCTTTTTTTAATTCTGTTAGTATTTGTGAATATAATAATCATTGGGAGGGGATTTAATACATTTAACGCAAGGAAGCACTGATGTAAAGAAACTTCGCATATTTTGACGAAGGTTTAGCGGCATCTAGGATCCTAACTGACGAGACAATGCTGACTCCGTTTAAAAAGGAGATGAAGAAATTGATGTGCCAACGATTAGTTCAAAAACGGCGAAATAATACATCTACAATGTGCGTCATAATTTTAATTAAAAATCTCCTTTATTCCGTAAAACTCTTGAATCGTTACCCCAATATGGCGGAGGTCTAGATTTTTAAGACCTGACTATATTTCGAGCTGAGCATGCCCACAACAAATACTCAAATACATATTTACTCAATAAATCGACTTTCGCGATTTGTGTTAAATATTTTTTGACTATAATTCAAACTGACTATAATTATTGTGGCTTATCCTTTTTTTAATTCTGTTAGTATTTGTGAATATAATAATCATTGGGAGGGGATTTGAGACATTTAACGCAAGGAAGCAGTGATGTAAAGAAACTTCGCCTATTTTGGCGAAGGTTTAGCGGCATCTAGGATTCTAACTGACGAGACAATTCTGACTCCGTTTGAAAAGGAGATGAAGAAGAAATTGATGTGATAACGATTCGTTCAAAAACGGCGAATTACTACATCTACAATGTGCGTCATAATTTTAATTAAAAATCTCCTTTATTCCGTAAAAATCTAGAATCGTAACCCCAATATGGTGGAGGACTAGGTTTTTAAGACCTGACTATATTTCGAGCTGCTCATACCCACAACATATACTCAAATATATATTTACTCAACAAATCGACTTTCGCGATTTTTGTTAAATAATTTTTGATTATAATACAGACTGACTATAATTATTGTGGCTTATCCTTTTTTTAATTCTGTTTGTATTGGTCAATATACTATCATTGGGAGGGGATTTGGGACATTTAACGCAAGGAAGCACTGATATAAAGAAACTTCGCCTATTTTGACGAAGGTTTAGCGGCATCTAGGATTCTAACTGACGAGACAATTCTGACTCCGTTTGAAAAGGAGATGAAGAAGAAATAGATGTGCCAACGGATAGTTCAAAAACGGCGAAATAATACATCTACAATGTGCGTCAAAATTTTAATTAAAAATTTCTTTTATTCCGTAAAACTCTAGAATCGTAACCCTAATATGGTGTTGGTCTAGGTTATTAAGACCTGGCTATATTTCGAGCTGCGCATGCCCACAACTAATACTCAAATATATATTTACTCAATAAATCGACTTTCGCGATTTGTGTTAAATAATTTTAGACTATAATACAGACTGACTATAATTATTGTGGCTTATCCTTTTTTTAATTCTGTTAGTATTGGTGAATATACTATCATTGGGAGGGGATTTGGGACATTTAACGCAAGGAAGCAGTGATGTAAAGAAACTTCGCCTATTTTGACGAAGGTTTAGCGGTATCTAGGATTCTAACTGACGAGACAATTCTGACTCCGTTTGAAAAGGAGACGAAGAAGAAATTGATGTGCCAACGGATAGTTCAAAAACGGCGAAATAATACATCTACAATGTGCGTCATAATTTTAATTAAAAATTTCTTTTATTCCGTAAAACTCTAGAATCGTAACCCTAATATGGTGGAGGTCTAGGTTTTTAAGACCTGGCTATATTTCGAGCTGCTCATGCCCACAACAAATACTCAAATATATATTTACTCAATAAATCGACTTTCGCGATTTGTGTTAAATCATTTTTTACTATAATTCAGCATGACTATATTTATTGTTGCTTATCTTTTTTTAATTCTGTTAGTATTTGTGGATAAACTATCATTGGGTGGGGATTTGGGACATTTAACGCAAGGAAGCAGTGATGTAAAGAAACTTCGCCTATTTTGACGAAGGTTTAGCCGCATCTAGGATTCTAACTGACGAGACAATTCTGACTCCGTTTAAAAAGGGGATGAAGAAGAAATTGATGTGATAACGATTCGTTCAAAAACGGCGAATTACTACATCTACAATGTGCGTCATAATTTTAATTAAAAATTAGCTTAATTCCGTAAAACTTTAGAATCGTAACCCCAATATGGTGGAGGACTAGGTTTTTAAGACCTGACTATATTTCGAGCTGCTCATGCCCACAACAAATACTCATATATATATTTACTCAATAAATCGACTTTCGCGATTTTTGTTAAATAATTTTTGATTATAATTCAGACTGACTATAATTATTGTGGCTTATCCTTTTTTTAATTCTGTTAGTATTGGTGAATATAGTATCATTGGGAGGTTTTTTGGGACATTTAACGCAAGGAAGCAGTGATGTAAAGAAACTTCGCATATTTTGACGAAGGTTTAGCGGCATCTAGGATCCTAACTGACGAGACAATGCTGACTCCGTTTAAAAAGGAGATGAAGAAATTGATGTGCCAACGATTAGTTCAAAAACGGCGAAATAATACATCTACAATGTGCGTCATAATTTTAATTAAAAATCTCCTTTATTCCGTAAAACTCTTGAATCGTTACCCCAATATGGCGGAGGTCTAGATTTTTAAGACCTGACTATATTTCGAGCTGAGCATGCCCACAACAAATACTCAAATACATATTTACTCAATAAATCGACTTTCGCGATTTTTGTTAAATAATTTTTGATTATAATTCAGACTGACTATAATTATTGTGGCTTATCCTTTTTTTAATTCTGTTAGTATTGGTGAATATAGTATCATTGGGAGGTTTTTTGGGACATTTAACGCAAGGAAGCAGTGATGTAAAGAAACTTCGCCTATTTTGGCGAAGGTTTAGCGGCATCTAGGATTCTAACTGACGAGACAATTCTGACTCCGTTTGAAAAGGAGATGAAGAAGAAATTGATGTGATAACGATTCGTTCAAAAACGGCGAATTACTACATCTACAATGTGCGTCATAATTTTAATTAAAAATCTCCTTTATTCCGTAAAAATCTAGAATCGTAACCCCAATATGGTGGAGGACTAGGTTTTTAAGACCTGACTATATTTCGAGCTGCTCATACCCACAACATATACTCAAATATATATTTACTCAACAAATCGACTTTCGCGATTTTTGTTAAATAATTTTTGATTATAATACAGACTGACTATAATTATTGTGGCTTATCCTTTTTTTAATTCTGTTTGTATTGGTCAATATACTATCATTGGGAGGGGATTTGGGACATTTAACGCAAGGAAGCACTGATATAAAGAAACTTCGCCTATTTTGACGAAGGTTTAGCGGCATCTAGGATTCTAACTGACGAGACAATTCTGACTCCGTTTGAAAAGGAGATGAAGAAGAAATAGATGTGCCAACGGATAGTTCAAAAACGGCGAAATAATACATCTACAATGTGCGTCAAAATTTTAATTAAAAATTTCTTTTATTCCGTAAAACTCTAGAATCGTAACCCTAATATGGTGTTGGTCTAGGTTATTAAGACCTGGCTATATTTCGAGCTGCGCATGCCCACAACTAATACTCAAATATATATTTACTCAATAAATCGACTTTCGCGATTTGTGTTAAATAATTTTAGACTATAATACAGACTGACTATAATTATTGTGGCTTATCCTTTTTTTAATTCTGTTAGTATTGGTGAATATACTATCATTGGGAGGGGATTTGGGACATTTAACGCAAGGAAGCAGTGATGTAAAGAAACTTCGCCTATTTTGACGAAGGTTTAGCGGTATCTAGGATTCTAACTGACGAGACAATTCTGACTCCGTTTGAAAAGGAGACGAAGAAGAAATTGATGTGCCAACGGATAGTTCAAAAACGGCGAAATAATACATCTACAATGTGCGTCATAATTTTAATTCAAAATTTCTTTTATTCCGTAAAACTCTAGAATCGTAACCCTAATATGGTGGAGGTCTAGGTTTTTAAGACCTGGCTATATTTCGAGCTGCTCATGCCCACAACAAATACTCAAATATATATTTACTCAATAAATCGACTTTCGCGATTTGTGTTAAATCATTTTTTACTATAATTCAGCATGACTATATTTATTGTTGCTTATCTTTTTTTAATTCTGTTAGTATTTGTGGATAAACTATCATTGGGTGGGGATTTGGGACATTTAACGCAAGGAAGCAGTGATGTAAAGAAACTTCGCCTATTTTGACGAAGGTTTAGCCGCATCTAGGATTCTAACTGACGAGACAATTCTGACTCCGTTTAAAAAGGGGATGAAGAAGAAATTGATGTGATAACGATTCGTTCAAAAACGGCGAATTACTACATCTACAATGTGCGTCATAATTTTAATTAAAAATTAGCTTAATTCCGTAAAACTTTAGAATCGTAACCCCAATATGGTGGAGGACTAGGTTTTTAAGACCTGACTATATTTCGAGCTGCTCATGCCCACAACAAATACTCATATATATATTTACTCAATAAATCGACTTTCGCGATTTTTGTTAAATAATTTTTGATTATAATTCAGACTGACTATAATTATTGTGGCTTATCCTTTTTTTAATTCTGTTAGTATTGGTGAATATAGTATCATTGGGAGGTTTTTTGGGACATTTAACGCAAGGAAGCAGTGATGTAAAGAAACTTCGCCAATTTGACGAAGGTTTAGCGGCATCTAGGATTCTAACTGACGAGACAATTCTGACTTCGTTTTAAAAGGAGATGAAGTAGAAATTGATGTGCCAACGATTAGTTCAAAAACGGCGAAATTATACATCTACAATGTGCTTCATAATTTTAATTAAAAATCTCCTTTATTCCGTAAAACTCTAGAATCGTTACCCCAATATTGCGGAGGACTAGGTTTTTAAGACTAGACTATATTTCGAGCTGCTCATGCCCACAACAAATACTCAAATATATATTTACTCAATAAATCGACTTTCGCGATTTTTGTTAAATAATTTTTGATTATAATTCAGACTGACTATAATTATTGTGGCTTATCCTTTTTTTAATTCTGATAGTATTTGTGAATATACTATCATTGGGAGGGGATTTGAGAAATTTAACACAAGGAAGCAGTGATGTAAAGAAACTTCGCCTATTTTGACGAAGGTTTAGCGGCATCTAGGATTCTAACTGACGAGACAATTCTGACTTCGTTTTAAAAGGAGATGAAGTAGAAATTGATGTGCCAACGATTAGTTCAAAAACGGCGAAATTATACATCTACAATGTGCGTCATAATTTTAATTAAAAATCTCCTTTATTCCGTAAAACTCTAGAATCGTTACCCCAATATTGCGGAGGACTAGGTTTTTAAGACTAGACTATATTTCGAGCTGCTCATGCCCACAACAAATACTCAAATATATATTTACTCAATAAATCGACTTTCGCGATTTGTGTTAAATAATTTTTGACTATAATTCAGCATGACTATATTAATTATAGCTTATCTATTTCTAATTCTGTTAGTATTTGTGGATATACTATCATTGGGAGGGGATTTGGGACATTTAACGTAAGGAAGCAGTGATGTAAAGAAACTTCGCCTATTTGACGAAGGTTTAGCCGCATCTAGGATTCTAACTGACGAGACAATTCTGACTCCGTTTAAAAAGGGGATGAAGAAGAAATTGATGTGATAACGATTCGTTCAAAAACGGCGAATTACTACATCTACAATGTGCGTCATAATTTTAATTAAAAATTAGCTTAATTCCGTAAAACTTTAGAATCGTAACCCCAATATGGTGGAGGACTAGGTTTTTAAGACCTGACTATATTTCGAGCTGCTCATGCCCACAACAAATACTCATATATATATTTACTCAATAAATCGACTTTCGCGATTTTTGTTAAATAATTTTTGATTATAATTCAGACTGACTATAATTATTGTGGCTTATCCTTTTTTTAATTCTGTTAGTATTGGTGAATATAGTATCATTGGGAGGTTTTTTGGGACATTTAACGCAAGGAAGCAGTGATGTAAAGAAACTTCGCCAATTTGACGAAGGTTTAGCGGCATCTAGGATTCTAACTGACGAGACAAATCTGACTCCGTTTGAAAAGGAGATGAAGAAGAAATTGATGTGCCAAAGATTAGTTCAAAAACGGCGAATTACTACATCTACAATGTGCGTCATAATTTTAATTAAAAATCTCCTTTATTCCGTAAAACAATAGAATCGTAACCCCAATATGGTGGAGGACTAGGTTTTTAAGACCTGACTATATTTCGAGCTGCTCATGCCCACAACAAATACTCAAATATATATTTACTCAACAAATCGACTTTCGCGATTTTTGTTAAATAATTTTTTATTATAATTCAGACTGACTATAATTATTGTGGCTTATCCTTTTTTTAATTCTGTTAGTATTGGTCAATATACTATCATTGGGAGGGGATTTGGGACATTTAACGCAAGGAAGCAGTGATGTAAAGAAACTTCGCCTATTTGACGAAGGTTTAGCGGCATCTAGGATTCTAACTGACGAGACAATTCTGACTCCGTTTTAAAAGGAGATGAAGAAGAAATTGATGTGCCAACGATTAGTTCAAAAACGGCGAATTACTACATCTACAATGTGCGTCATAATTTTAATTAAAAATCTCCTTTATTCCGTAAAACTCTAGAATCGTTACCCCAATATGGCGGAGGACAAGGATATTAAGACCTGACTATATTTCGAGCTGCTCATGCCCACAACAAATACTCAAATATATATTTACTCAACAAATCGACTTTCGCGATTTTTGTTAAATAATTTTTGATTATAATTCAGACTGACTATAATTATTGTGGCTTATCCTTTTTTTAATTCTGTTAGTATTGGTGAATATACTATCATTGGGAGGGGATTTGGGACATTTAACGCAAGGAAGCAGTGATGTGAAGAAACTTCGCCTATTTTGACGAAGGTTTAGCGGCATCTAGGATTCTAACTGACGAGACAATTCTGACTCCGTTTGAAATGGAGATGAACAAGAAATTGATGTGCCAACGATTAGTTCAATAACGGCGAAATAATACATCTACAATGTGCGTCATAATTTTAATTAAAAGTTTACTTCATTCCGTAAAACTCCAGAATCGTAACCTTATTATGGCGAAGGTCTAGATTTTTAATACTTGACTATATTTCGAGTTGCGCATGCCAACAACAAATTCTCAAATAAATATCTATTCAATCAATCGACTTTCACGATTTGTGTTAAATAATTTTTTACTTTAATTCAGCATGACTATATTAATTGTGGCTTATCTTTTTTTAATTCTGATAGTATTTGTAAATATACTATCCTTGGGAGGGGATTTGAGACATTTAACACAAGGAAGCACTGATGTAAAGAAACTTCGCATATTTTGACGAAGGTTTAGCGGCATCTAGGATCCTAACTGACGAGACAATTCTGACTCCGTTTAAAAAGGAGATGAAGAAGAAATTGATGTGAAAACGATTCGTTCAAAAACGGCGAATTACTACATCTACAATGTGCGTCATAATTTTAATTAAAAATCTCCTTTATTCCGTAAAACTCTAGAATCGTTACCCCAATATGGCGGAGGACTAGGTTTTTAAGACCTGACTATATTTCGAGCTGCTCATGCCCACAACAAATACTCAAATATATATTTACTCAACAAATCGACTATCGCGATTTTTGTTAAATAATTTTTGATTATAATTCAGACTGACTATAATTATTGTGGCTTATCCTTTTTTTAATTCTGTTAGTATTGGTGAATATAGTATCATTGGGAGGTTTTTTGGGACATTTAACGCAAGGAAGCAGTGATGTAAAGAAACTTCGCCAATTTGACGAAGGTTTAGCGGCATCTAGGATTCTAACTGACGAGACAATTCTGACTCCGTTTTAAAAGGAGATGAAGAAGAAATTGATGTGCCAACGATTCGTTCAAAAACGGCGAATTACTACATCTACAATGTGCGTCATAATTTTAATTAAAAATCTCCTTTATTCCGTAATACTCTAAAATCGTAACCCCAATATGGTGGAGGACTAGGTTTTTAAGACCTGACTATATTTCGAGCTGCTCATGCCCACAACAAATACTCAAATATATATTTACTCAACAAATCGACTTTCGCGATTTTTGTTAAATAATTTTTTATTATAATTCAGACTGACTATAATTATTGTGGCTTATCCTTTTTTTAATTCTGTTAGTATTGGTCAATATACTATCATTGGGAGGGGATTTGGGACATTTAACGCAAGGAAGCAGTGATGTAAAGAAACTTCGCCTATTTGACGAAGGTTTAGCGGCATCTAGGATTCTAACTGACGAGACAATTCTGACTCCGTTTTAAAAGGAGATGAAGAAGAAATTGATGTGCCAACGATTCGTTCAAAAACGGCGAATTACTACATCTACAATGTGCGTCATAATTTAAATTAAAAATTTCCTTCATTCCGTAAAACTCCAGAATCGTAACCCTATTATGGCGGAGGTATAGATTTTTAATTCTTGACTATATTTCGAGTTGCGCATGCCAACAACAAATACTCAAATAAATATCTATTCAATCAATCGACTTTCACGATTTGTGTTAAATAATTTTTTACTTTAATTCAGCATGACTTTATTAATTGTGGCTTATCTTTTTTTATTTCTGATAGCATTTGTGAATATACTATCATTGGGAGGGGATTTGGGACATTTAACGCAAGGAAGCAGTGATGTAAAGAAACTTCGCCTATTTTGACGAAGGTTTTGCGGCATCTAGGATCCTAACTGACGAGACAATTCTGAATCCGTTTGAAAAGGAGATGAAGAAGAAATTGATGTGCCAACGATTAGTTCAAAAACGGCGAAATAATACATCTACAATTTGCGTCATAAATTTAATTAAAAATTTCCTATATTCCGTAAAACTCCAGAATCGTAACCCCAATATGGCTGAGGTCTAGATTTTTAAAACATACTATATTTCGAGTTGCGCATGCCCACAGAAAATACACAAATAAATATTTCCTTAATCAATCGACTTTCGCGATTTATGTTAAATAATTATTGACTATAATTCAGCATGACTTTATTAATTGTGGCTTATCTTTTTTTAATTCTGATAGCATTTGTGAATATACTATCATTGGGAGGGGATTTGGGACATTTAACGCAAGGAAGCAGTGATGTAAAGAAACTTCGCCTATTTTGACGAAGGTTTTGCGGCATCTAGGATCCTAACTGACGAGACAATTCTGAATCCGTTTGAAAAGGAGATGAAGAAGAAATTGATGTGCCAACGATTAGTTCAAAAACGGCGAAATAATACATCTACAATTTGCGTCATAAATTTAATTAAAAATTTCCTATATTCCGTAAAACTCCAGAATCGTAACCCCAATATGGCTGAGGTCTAGATTTTTAAAACATACTATATTTCGAGTTGCGCATGCCCACAGAAAATACACAAATAAATATTTCCTTAATCAATCGACTTTCGCGATTTATGTTAAATAATTATTGACTATAATTCAGCATGACTTTATTAATTGTGGCTTATCTTTTTTTAATTCTGATAGTATTTGTGAATATACTATCATTGGGAGGGGATTTGAGACATTTAACACAAGGAAGCAGTGATGTGAAGAAACTTCGCCCGTTTTGATGAAGGTTTAGCGAAATCTAGGATTCTATCTGACGAGACAATTCTGACTCCGTTTGAAATGGAGATGAACAAGAAATTGATGTGCCAACGATTAGTTCAATAACGGCGAAATAATACATCTACAATGTGCGTCATAATTTTAATTAAAAGTTTACTTCATTCCGTAAAACTCCAGAATCGTAACCTTATTATGGCGAAGGTCTAGATTATTAATACTTGACTATATTTCGAGTTGCGCATGCCAACAACAAATTCTCAAATAAATATCTATTCAATCAATCGACTTTCACGATTTGTGTTAAATAATTTTTTACTTTAATTCAGCATGACTATATTAATTGTGGCTTATCTTTTTTTAATTCTGATAGTATTTGTAAATATACTATCCTTGGGAGGGGATTTGAGACATTTAACACAAGGAAGCGGTGATGTGAAGAAACTTCGCCTATTTTGACGAAGGTTTTGCGGCATCTAGGAAGAAATTGATGTGCCAACGATTAGTTCAATAACGGCGAAATAATACATCTACAATGTGCGTCATAATTTTAATTAAAAGTTTACTTCATTCCGTAAAACTCCAGAATCGTAACCTTATTATGGCGAAGGTCTAGATTTTTAATACTTGACTATATTTCGAGTTGCGCATGCCAACAACAAATTCTCAAATAAATATCTATTCAATCAATCGACTTTCACGATTTGTGTTAAATAATTTTTTACTTTAATTCAGCATGACTATATTAATTGTGGCTTATCTTTTTTTAATTCTGATAGTATTTGTAAATATACTATCCTTGGGAGGGGATTTGAGACATTTAACACAAGGAAGCGGTGATGTGAAGAAACTTCGCCTATTTTGACGAAGGTTTTGCGGCATCTAGGATCCTAACTGACGAGACAATTCTGAATCCGTTTGAAAATGAGATGAAGAAGAAATTGATGTTCCAACGATTAGTTCAAAAACGGCGAAATAATACATCTACAATGTGCGTCATAATTTTAATTAAAAATTTCCTATATTCCGTAAAACTCCAGAATCGTAACCCCAATATGGCGGAGGTCTAAATTTTTAAGACCTGACTATTTTTCGAGCTGCGGATGTTAACAACAAATACTCAAATAAATATCTGTTCAATCAATCGACTTTCACGATCTGTGTTAAATAATTTTTTACTTTAATTCAGCATGACTATATTAATTGTGGCTTATCTTTTTTTAATTCTGATAGCATTTGTGAATATAATAATCATTGGGCGGGGATTTGAGATATTTTACGCAAGGAAGTAGTAATGTGAAGAAACTTCGCCTATTTTAACGAAGGTTTTGCGGCATCTAGGATCCTAACTGACGAGACAATTCTGAATCCGTTTGAAAAGGAGATGAAGAAGAAATTGATGTGCCAACGATTAGTTCAAAAACGGCGAAATAATACATCTACAATGTGCGTCATAATTTTAATTAAAAATTTCCTATATTCCGTAAAACTCCAGAATCGTAACCTTATTATGGCGGAGGTCTAGAATTTTAATACTTGACTATATTTCGAGTTGCGCATGCCAACAACAAATACTCAAATAAATATCTATTCCATCGATCGACTTTCGCGATTTGTGTTAAATAATTATTGACTATAATTCAGCATGACTATATTAATTGTGGCTTATCTTTTTTTAATTCTGATAGTATTTCTGAATATACTATCATTGGGAGGGGATTTGAGACATTTAACGCAAGGAAGCAGTGATGTGAAGAAACTTCGCCTATTTTGACAAAGGTTTTGCGGCATCTAGGATCCTAACTGACGAGACAATTCTGAATCCGTTTGAAAATGAGATGATGAAGAAATTGATGTGCCAACCATTAGTTCTAAAACGGCGAAATAATACATCTACAATGTGCGTCATAATTTTTATAAAAAATTTCCTTTATTCCGTAAAACTCCAGAATCGTAACCCCAATATGGTGGAGGTCTAGATTTTTAAGACCTGACTATTTTTCGAGCTGCGGATGTTAACAACAAATACTCAAATAAATATCTGTTCAATCAATCGACTTTCACGATCTGTGTTAAATAATTTTTTACTTTAATTCAGCATGACTATATTAATTGTGGCTTATCATTTTTTAATTCTGATAGCATTTGTGAATATAATAATCATTGGGCGGGGATTTGAGATATTTTACGCAAGGAAGTAGTAATGTGAAGAAACTTCGCCTATTTTGACGAAGGTTTTGCGGCATCTAGGATCCTAACTGACGAGACAATTCTGAATCCGTTTGAAAAGGAGATGAAGAAGAAATTGATGTGCCAACGATTAGTTCAAAAACGGCGAAATAATACATCTACAATGTGCGTCATAATTTTAATTAAAAATTTCCTATATTCCGTAAAACTCCAGAATCGTTACCCCAATATGGCTGAGGTCTAGATTTTTAAAACCTGACTATATTTCGAGTTGCGCATGCCCACAGAAAATACTCAAATAAATATTACCTTAATCGATCGACTTTCGCGATTTGTGTTAAATAATTATTGACTATAATTAAGCATGACTATATTAATTGTGGCTTATCTTTTTTTAATTCTGATAGTATTTGTGAATATACTATCATTGGGAGGGGATTAAAGACATTTAACACAAGGAAGCAGTGATGTGAAGAAACTTCGCCTATTTTGACGAAGGTTTAGCGGCATCTAGGATCCTAACTGACGAGACAATTCTGAATCCGTTTGAAAAGGAGATGAAGAAGAAATTGATGTGCCAACGATTAGTTCAATAACGGCGAAATAATACATCTACAATGTGCGTCATAATTTTTATAAAAAATTTCCTTTATTCCGTAAAACTCCAGAATCGTAACCCCAATATGGCGGAGGTCTAGATTTTTAAGACCTGACTATTTTTCGAGCTGCGGATGTTAACAACAAATACTCAAATAAATATCTGTTCAATCAATCGACTTTCACGATCTGTGTTAAATAATTTTTTACTTTAATTCAGCATGACTATATTAATTGTGGCTTATCTTTTTTTAATTCTGATAGCATTTGTGAATATAATAATCATTGGGCGGGGATTTGAGATATTTTACGCAAGGAAGTAGTAATGTGAAGAAACTTCGCCTATTTTGACGAAGGTTTTGCGGCATCTAGGATCCTAACTGACGAGACAATTCTGAATCCGTTTGAAAAGGAGATGAAGAAGAAATTGATGTGCCAACGATTAGTTCAATAACGGCGAAATAATACATCTACAATGTGCGTCATAATTTTAATTAAAAGTTTACTTCATTCCGTAAAACTCCAGAATCGTAACCTTATTATGACGAAGGTCTAGATTTTTAATACTTGACTATATTTCGAGTTGCGCATGCCAACAACAAATACTCAAATAAATATCTATTCAATCAATCGACTTTCACGATTTGTGTTAAATAATTTTTTACTTTAATTCAGCATGACTATATTAATTGTGGCTTATCTTTTTTTAATTCTGATAGTATTTGTGAATATACTATCCTTGGGAGGGGATTTGAGACATTTAACACAAGGAAGCGGTGATGTGAAGAAACATCGCCTATTTTGACGAAGGTTTGGCGGCATCTAGGATCCTAACTGACGAGACAATTCTGAATCCGTTTGAAAAGGAGATGAAGAAGAAATTGATGTGCCAACGATTAGTTCAAAAACGGCGAAATAATACATCTACAATGTGCGTCATAATTTTAATTAAAAATTTCCTATATTCCGTAAAACTCCAGAATCGTAACCTTATTATGGCGGAGGTCTAAATTTATAAGACCTGACTATTTTTCGAGCTGCGGATGTTAACAACAAATACTCAAATAAATATCTGTTCAATCAATCGACTTTCACGATCTGTGTTAAATAATTTTTTACTTTAATTCAGCATGACTATATTAATTGTGGCTTATCTTTTTTTAATTCTGATAGCATTTGTGAATATAATAATCATTGGGCGGGGATTTGAGATATTTTACGCAAGGAAGTAGTAATGTGAAGAAACTTCGCCTATTTTGACGAAGGTTTTGCGGCATCTAGGATCCTAACTGACGAGACAGTTCTGAATCCGTTTGAAAAGGAGATGAAGAAGAAATTGATGTGCCAACGATTAGTTCAATAACGGCGAAATAATACATCTACAATGTGCGTCATAATTTTTATAAAAAATTTCCTTTATTCCGTAAAACTCCAGAATCGTAACCCCAATATGGCGGAGGTCTAAATTTTTAAGACCTGACTATTTTTCGAGCTGCGGATGTTAACAACAAATACTCAAATAAATATCTGTTCAATCAATCGACTTTCACGATCTGTGTTAAATAATTTTTTACTTTAATTAAGCATGACTATATTAATTGTGGCTTATCTTTTTTTAATTCTGATAGCATTTCTGAATATACTATCATTGGGCGGGGATTTGAGATATTTTACGCAAGGAAGTAGTAATGTGAAGAAACTTCGCCTATTTTGACGAAGGTTTTGCGGCATCTAGGATCCTAACTGACGAGACAATTCTGAATCCGTTTGAAAAGGAGATGAAGAAGAAATTGATGTGCCAACGATTAGTTCAATAACGGCGAAATAATACATCTACAATGTGCGTCATAATTTTTATAAAAAATTTCCTTTATTCCGTAAAACTCCAGAATCGTAACCCCAATATGGCGGAGGTCTAAATTTTTAAGACCTGACTATTTTTCGAGCTGCGGATGTTAACAACAAATACTCAAATAAATATCTGTTCAATCAATCGACTTTCACGATCTGTGTTAAATAATTTTTTACTTTAATTAAGCATGACTATATTAATTGTGGCTTATCTTTTTTTAATTCTGATAGCATTTCTGAATATACTATCATTGGGCGGGGATTTGAGATATTTTACGCAAGGAAGTAGTAATGTGAAGAAACTTCGCCTATTTTGACGAAGGTTTTGCGGCATCTAGGATCCTAACTGACGAGACAATTATGAATCCGTTTGAAAAGGAGATGAAGAAGAAATTGATGTTCCAACGATTAGTTCAAAAACGGCGAAATAATACATCTACAATGTGCGTCATAATTTAAATTAAAAATTTCCTTCATTCCGTAAAACTCCAGAATCGTAACCCTATTATGGCGGAGGTATAGATTTTTAATTCTTGACTATATTTCGAGTTGCGCATGCCAACAACAAATACTAAATTAAATATCTATTCAATCAATCGACTTTCACGATTTGTGTTAAATAATTTTTTACTTTAATTCAGCATGACTTTATTAATTGTGGCTTATCTTTTTTTAATTCTGATAGCATTTGTGAATATACTATCATTGGGAGGGGATTTGGGACATTTAACGCAAGGAAGCAGTGATGTAAATAAACTTCGCCTATTTTGACGAAGGTTTTGCGGCATCTAGGATCCTAACTGAGGAGACAATTCTGAATCCGTTTGAAAAGGAGATGAAGAAGAAATTGATGTGCCAACGATTAGTTCAAAAACGGCGAAATAATACATCTACAATGTGCGTCATAATTTTAATTAAAAATTTCCTATATTCCGAAAAACTCCAGAATCGTAACCCCAATATGGCTGAGGTCTAGATTTTTAAAACGTGACTATATTTCGAGTTGCGCATGCCCACAGAAAATACTCAAATAAATATTACCTTAATCAATCGACTTTCGCGAATTGTGTTAAATAATTATTGACTATAATTCAGCATGACTATATTAATTGTGGCTTATCTTTTTTTAATTCTGATAGTATTTCTGAATATACTATCATTGGGAGGGGATTTGAGACATTAACGCAAGGAAGCAGTGATGTGAAGAAACTTCGCCTATTTTGACAAAGGTTTTGCGGCATCTAGTATCCTAACTGACGAGACAATTCTGAATCCGTTTGAAAATGAGATGATGAAGAAATTGATGTGCCAACGATTAGTTCAAAAACGGCGAAATAATACATCTACAATGTGCGTCATAATTTTTATAAAAAATTTCCTTTATTCCGTAAAACTCCAGAATCGTAACCCCAATATGGCGGAGGTCTAAATTTTTAAGACCTGACTATTTTTCGAGCTGCGGATGTTAACAACAAATACTCAAATAAATATCTGTTCAATCAATCGACTTTCACGATCTGTGTTAAATAATTTTTTACTTTAATTCAGCATGACTATATTAATTGTGGCTTATCTTTTTTTAATTCTGATAGCATTTGTGAATATAATAATCATTGGGCGGGGATTTGAGATATTTTACGCAAGGAAGTAGTAATGTGAAGAAACTTCGCCTATTTTGACGAAGGTTTTGCGGCATCTAGGATCCTAACTGACGAGACAATTCTGAATCCGTTTGAAAAGGAGATGAAGAAGAAATTGATGTGCCAACGATTAGTTCAAAAACGGCGAAATAATACATCTACAATGTGCGTCATAATTTTAATTAATAATTTCCTATATTCCGTAAAACTCCAGAATCGTTACCCCAATATGGCTGAGCTCTAGATTTTTAAAACCTGACTATATTTCGAGTTGCGCATGCCCACAGAAAATACTCAAATAAATATTACCTTAATCAATCGACTTTCACGATTTGTGTTAAATAATTTTTTACTTTAATTCAGCATGACTATATTAATTGTGGCTTATCTTTTTTTAATTCTGATAGTATTTGTGAATATACTATCATTGGGAGGGGATTAAAGACATTTAACACAAGGAAGCAGTGATGTGAAGAAACTTCGCCTATTTTGACGAAGGTTTAGCGGAATCTAGGATCCTAACTGACGAGACAATTCTGAATCCGTTTGAAAATGAGATGAAGAAGAAATTGATGTGCCAACGATTAGTTCAATAACGGCGAAATAATACATCTACAATGTGCGTCATAATTTTTATAAAAAATTTCCTTTATTCCGTAAAACTCCAGAATCGTAACCCCAATATGGCTGAGGTCTAGATTCTTAAAACCTGACTATTTTTCGAGCTGCAAATGCTATCAACAAATACTCAAATAAATATCTGTTCAATCAATCGACTTTCACGATCTGTGTTAAATAATTTTTTACTTTAATTCAGCATGACTATATTAATTGTGGCTTATTTTTTTTTAATTCTGATAGCATTTGTGAATATAGTAATTATTGGGCGTGGATTTCAGATATTTAACGCAAGGAAGCAGTGATGTGAAGAAACTTCGCCCGTTTTGATGAAGGTTTAGCGAAATCTAGGATTCTATCTGACGAGACAATTCTGACTCCGTTTGAAATGGAGATGAACAAGAAATTGATGTGCCAACGATTAGTTCAATAACGGCGAAATAATACATCTACAATGTGCGTCATAATTTTAATTAAAAGTTTACTTCATTCCGTAAAACTCCAGAATCGTAACCTTATTATGGCGAAGGTCTAGATTTTTAATACTTGACTATATTTCGAGTTGCGCATGCCAACAACAAATACTCAAATAAATATCTATTCAATCAATCGACTTTCACGATTTGTGTTAAATAATTTTTTACTTTAATTCAGCATGATTATATTAATTGTGGCTTATCTTTTTTTAATTCTGATAGCATTTGTGAATATACTATCATTGGGAGGGGAATTGGGACATTTTTCGCAAGGAAGCCGTGATGTGAAGAAACTTCGCCTGTTTTGACGAAGGTTTTGCGGCATCTAGGATCCTAACTGACGAGACAATTCTGAATCCGTTTGAAAAGGAGATGAAGAAGAAATTGATGTGCCAACGATTAGTTCAATAACGGCGAAATAATACATCTACAATGTGCGTCATAATTTTAATTAAAAGTTTACTTCATTCCGTAAAACTCCAGAATCGTAACCTTATTATGACGAAGGTCTAGATTTTTAATACTTGACTATATTTCGAGTTGCGCATGCCAACAACAAATACTCAAATAAATATCTATTCAATCAATCGACTTTCACGATTTGTGTTAAATAATTTTTTACTTTAATTCAGCATGACTATATTAATTGTGACTTATCTTTTTTTAATTCTGATAGTATTTGTGAATATACTATCATTGGGAGGGGATTTGAGATATTTTACGCAAGGAAGCCGTGATGTGAAGAAACTTCGCCTGTTTTGACGAAGGTTTTGCGGCATCTAGGATCCTAACTGACGAGACAATTCTGAATCCGTTTGAAAAGGAGATGAAGAAGAAATTGATGTGCCAACGATTAGTTCAATAACGGCGAAATAATACATCTACAATGTGCGTCATAATTTTTATAAAAAATTTCCTTTATTCCGTAAAACTCCAGAATCGTAACCCCAATATGGCGGAGGTCTAAATTTTTAAGACCTGACTATTTTTCGAGCTGCGGATGTTAACAACAAATACTCAAATAAATATCTGTTCAATCAATCGACTTTCACGATCTGTGTTAAATAATTTTTTACTTTAATTAAGCATGACTATATTAATTGTGGCTTATCTTTTTTTAATTCTGATAGCATTTCTGAATATACTATCATTGGGCGGGGATTTGAGATATTTTACGCAAGGAAGTAGTAATGTGAAGAAACTTCGCCTATTTTGACGAAGGTTTTGCGGCATCTAGGATCCTAACTGACGAGACAATTATGAATCCGTTTGAAAAGGAGATGAAGAAGAAATTGATGTTCCAACGATTAGTTCAAAAACGGCAAAATAATACATCTACAATGTGCGTCTTAATTTTAATTAAAAGTTTACTTCATTCCGTAAAACTCCAGAATCGTAACTCAATTATGGCTGAGGTCTAGATTTTTAATACTTGACTATATTTCGAGTTGCGCATGCCTACAACAACTACTTAAATATATATTTTCTCAATCAATCGACTTTCGCGATTTGTGTAAAATAATTGTTGACTATAATTCAGCATGACTATATTAATTGTGACTTATCTTTTTTTAATTCTGATAGTATTTGTGAATATACTATCATTGGGAGGGGATTTGAGATATTTTACGCAAGGAAGTAGTAATGTGAAGAAACTTCGCCTATTTTGACGAAGGTATAGCGGCATCTAGGATCCTAACTGACGAGACAATTCTGAATCCGTTTGAAAAGGAGATGAAGAAGAAATTGATGTGCCAACGATTAGTTCAATAACGGCGAAATAATACATCTACAATGTGCGTCATAATTTTAATTAAAAGTTTACTTCATTCCGTAAAACTCCAGAATCGTAACCTTATTATGACGAAGGTCTAGATTTTTAATACTTGACTATATTTCGAGTTGCGCATGCCAACAACAAATACTCAAATAAATATCTATTCAATCAATCGACTTTCACGATTTGTGTTAAATAATTTTTTACTTTAATTCAGCATGACTATATTAATTGTGGCTTATCTTTTTTTAATTCTGATAGTATTTGTGAATATACTATCCTTGGGAGGGGATTTGAGACATTTAACACAAGGAAGCGGTGATGTGAAGAAACATCGCCTATTTTGACGAAGGTTTGGCGGCATCTAGGATCCTAACTGACGAGACAATTCTGAATCCGTTTGAAAAGGAGATGAAGAAGAAATTGATGTGCCAACGATTAGTTCAAAAACGGCGAAATAATACATCTACAATGTGCGTCATAATTTTAATTAAAAATTTCCTATATTCCGTAAAATTCCAGAATCGTAACCTTATTATGGCGGAGGTCTAAATTTATAAGACCTGACTATTTTTCGAGCTGCGGATGTTAACAACAAATACTCAAATAAATATCTGTTCAATCAATCGACTTTCACGATCTGTGTTAAATAATTTTTTACTTTAATTCAGCATGACTATATTAATTGTGGCTTATCTTTTTTTAATTCTGATAGCATTTGTGAATATACTATCATTGGGCGGGGATTTGAGATATTTTACGCAAGGAAGTAGTAATGTGAAGAAACTTCGCCTATTTTGACAAAGGTTTGGCGGCATCTAGGATCCTAACTGACGAGACAATTCTGAATCCGTTTGAAAAGGAGATGAAGAAGAAATTGATGTGCCAACGATTAGTTCAATAACGGCGAAATAATACATCTACAATGTGCGTCATAATTTTTATAAAAAATTTCCTTTATTCCGTAAAACTCCAGAATCGTAACCCCAATATGGCGGAGGTCTAAATTTTTAAGACCTGACTATTTTCGAGCTGCGGATGTTAACAACAAATACTCAAATAAATATCTGTTCAATCAATCGACTTTCACGATCTGTGTTAAATAATTTTTTACTTTAATTAAGCATGACTATATTAATTGTGGCTTATCTTTTTTTAATTCTGATAGCATTTCTGAATATACTATCATTGGGCGGGGATTTGAGATATTTTACGCAAGGAAGTAGTAATGTGAAGAAACTTCGCCTATTTTGACGAAGGTTTTGCGGCATCTAGGATCCTAGCTGACGAGACAATTATGAATCCGTTTGAAAAGGAGATGAAGAAGAAATTGATGTTCCAACGATTAGTTCAAAAACGGCAAAATAATACATCTACAATGTGCGTCTTAATTTTAATTAAAAGTTTACTTCATTCCGTAAAACTCCAGAATCGTAACTCAATTATGGCTGAGGTCTAGATTTTTAATACTTGACTATATTTCGAGTTGCGCATGCCTACAACAACTACTTAAATATATATTTTCTCAATCAATCGACTTTCGCGATTTGTGTAAAATAATTGTTGACTATAATTCAGCATGACTATATTAATTGTGACTTATCTTTTTTTAATTCTGATAGTATTTGTGAATATACTATCATTGGGAGGGGATTTGGGACATTTAACGCAAGGAAGCAGTGATGTGAAGAAACTTCGCCTATATTGACGAGGGTTTTGCGGCATCTAGGATCCTAACAAACGAGACAATTCTGAATCCGTTTGAAAATGAGATGAAGAAGAAATTGATGTGCCAAAGATTAGTTCAAAAACGGCGAAATAATACATCTACAATGTGCGTCATAATTTTAATTAAAAATTTCCTATATTCCGTAAAACTCCAGAATCGTAACCCCAATATGGCTGAGGTCTAGATTTTTAAAACCTGACTAAATTTCGAGTTGCGCATGCCCACAGAAAATACTCAAATAAATATTTCCTTAATCAATCGACTTTCGCGATTTGTGTAAAATAATTGTTGACTATAATTCAGCATGACTATATTAATTGTGGCTTATCTTTTTTTAATTCTGATAGCATTTGTGAATATACTATCATTGGGAGGGGATTTGAGACATTTAACGCAAGGAAGAAGTGATGTGAAGAAACTTCGCCTATTTTGACGAAGGTTTTGCGGCATCTAGGATTCTAACTGACGAGAGAAATCTGAATCCGTTTGAAAAGGAGATGAAGAAGAAATTGATGTGCCAACGATTAGTTCAAAAACGGCGAAATAATACATCTACAATGTGCGTCATAATTTTAATTAAAAATTTCCTATATTCCGTAAAACTCCAGAATCGTAACCCCAATATGGCTGAGGTCTAGATTTTTAAAACCTGACTATATTTCGAGTTGCGCATGCCCACAGAAAATACTCAAATAAATATTTCCTTAATCAATCGACTTTTACGATTTGTGTTAAATAATTTTTTACTATAGTTCAGCATGACTATATTAATTGTTGCTTATCTTTTTTTAATTCTGATAGCATTTGTGAATATACTATCACTGGGAGGGGATTTGAGACATTTAACGCAAGGAAGCAGTGATGTGAAGAAACTTCGCCTATTTTGACGAAGGTTATGCGGCATCTAGGATTCTAACTGACGAGACAATTCTGAATCCGTCTGAAAAGGAGATGAAGAAGAAATTGATGTGCCAAAGATTAGTTCAAAAACGGCGAAATAAGACATCTAAAATGTGCGTCATAATTTTAATTAAAAATTTCCTTTATTCCGTAAAACTCCAGAATCGTAACCCCAATATGGCTGAGGTCTAGATTTTTAAGACCTGACTATATTTCGAGTTGCGCATGCCCACAGAAAATACTCAAATAAATATCTATTCAATCAATCGACTTTCACGATTTGTGTAAAATTATTGTTGACCATAATTCAGCATGACAATATTAATTGTGACTTATCTTTTTATAATTCTGTTAGTATTTGTGAATATACTATCATTGGGAGGGGATTTGGGACATTTAACGAAAGGAAGTAGTGATGTAAAGAAACTTCGCATATTTTGACGAAGGTTTTGCGGCATCTAGGGTCCTAACTGACGAGACAATTCTGAATCCGTCTGAAAAGGAGATGAAGAAGAAATTGATGTGCCAAAGATTAGTTCAAAAACGGCGAAATAAGACATCTAAAATGTGCGTCATAATTTTAATTAAAAATTTCCTTTATTCCGTAAAACTCCAGAATCGTAACCCCAATATGGCTGAGGTCTAGATTTTTAAAACCTGACTATATTTCGAGTTGCGCATGCCCACAGAAAATACTCAAATAAATATTTCCTTAATCAATCGACTTTCGCGATTTGTGTAAAATAATTGTTGACTATAATTCAGCATGACTATATTAATTGTGGCTTATCTTTTTTTAATTCTGATAGCATTTGTGAATATACTATCATTGGGAGGGGATTTGAGACATTTAACGCAAGGAAGAAGTGATGTGAAGAAACTTCGCCTATTTTGACGAAGGTTTTGCGGCATCTAGGATTCTAACTGACGAGAGAAATCTGAATCCGTTTAAAAAGGAGATGAAGAAGAAATTGATGTGCCAACGATTAGTTCAAAAACGGCGAAATAATACATCTACAATGTGCGTCATAATTTTAATTAAAAATTTCCTATATTCCGTAAAACTCCAGAATCGTAACCCCAATATGGCTGAGGTCTAGATTTTTAAAACCTGACTATATTTCGAGTTGCGCATGCCCACAGAAAATACTCAAATAAATATTTCCTTAATCAATCGACTTTTACGATTTGTGTTAAATAATTTTTTACTATAGTTCAGCATGACTATATTAATTGTGACTTATCTTTTTATAATTCTGTTAGTATTTGTGAATATACTATCATTGGGAGGGGATTTGGGACATTTAACGAAAGGAAGTAGTGATGTAAAGAAACTTCGCATATTTTGACGAAGGTTTTGCGGCATCTAGGGTCCTAACTGACGAGACAATTCTGAATCCGTCTGAAAAGGAGATGAAGAAGAAATTGATGTGCCAAAGATTAGTTCAAAAACGGCGAAATAAGACATCTAAAATGTGCGTCATAATTTTAATTAAAAATTTCCTTTATTCCGTAAAACTCCAGAATCGTAACCCCAATATGGCTGAGGTCTAGATTTTTAAAACCTGACTATATTTCGAGTTGCGCATGCCCACAGAAAATACTCAAATAAATATTTCCTTAATCAATCGACTTTCGCGATTTGTGTATAATAATTGTTGACTATAATTCAGCATGACTATATTAATTGTGGTTTATCTTTTTTTAATTCTGATAGCATTTGTGAATATACTATCATTGGGAGGGGATTTGAGACATTTAACGCAAGGAAGAAGTGATGTGAAGAAACTTCGCCTATTTTGACGAAGGTTTTGCGGCATCTAGGATTCTAACTGACGAGAGAAATCTGAATCCGTTTGAAAAGGAGATGAAGAAGAAATTGATGTGCCAACGATTAGTTCAAAAACGGCGAAATAATACATCTACAATGTGCGTCATAATTTTAATTAAAAATTTCCTATATTCCGTAAAACTCCAGAATCGTAACCCCAATATGGCTGAGGTCTAGATTTTTAAAACCTGACTATATTTCGAGTTGCGCATGCCCACAGAAAATACTCAAATAAATATTTCCTTAATCAATCGACTTTTACGATTTGTGTTAAATAATTTTTTACTATAGTTCAGCATGACTATATTAATTGTGGCTTATCTTTTTTTAATTCTGATAGCATTTGTGAATATACTATCACTGGGAGGGGATTTGAGACATTTAACGCAAGGAAGCAGTGATGTGAAGAAACTTCGCCTATTTTGACGAAGGTTTTGCGGCATCTAGGATTCTAACTGACGAGAGAAATCTGACTCCGTTTGAAAATGAGATGAAGAAGAAATTGATGTGCCAAAGATTAGTTCAAAAACGGCGAAATAATACATCTACAATGTGCGTCATAATTTTAAGTAAAAGTTTACTTCATTCCGTAAAACTCCAGAATCGTAACTCAATTATGGCTGAGGTCTAGATTTTTAATACTTGACTATATTTCGAGTTGCGCATGCCTACAACAACTACTTAAATATATATTTTCTCAATCTATCGACTTTCGCGATTTGTGTAAAATAATTGTTGACTATAATTCAGCATGACTATATTAATTGTGACTTATCTTTTTTTAATTCTGATAGTATTTGTGAATATACTATCATTGGGAGGGGATTTGAGACATTTAACGCAAGGAAGAAGTGATGTGAAGAAACTTCGCCTATTTTGACGAAGGTTTTGCGGCATCTAGGATTCTAACTGACGAGAGAAATCTGACTCCGTTTGAAAATGAGATGAAGAAGAAATTGGTGTGCCAAAGATTAGTTCAAAAACGGCGAAATAATACATCTACAATGTGCGTCATAATTTTAATTAAAAATTTCCTTTATTCCGTAAAGCTCCAGAATCGTAACCCCTACATGGCGAATGTCTAGATTTTTAAGACCTGACTATATTTCGAGCTGCGCATGCCCACAACAACTACTTAAATAAATATTTTCTCAATCAATCGACTTTCGCGATTTGTGTAAAATATTTGTTGACTATAATTCAGCATGACTATATTAATTGTGGCTTATCATTTTTTAATTCAGATAGCATTTGTGAATATACTATCATTGGGAGGGGATTTGAGACATTTAACGCAAGGAAGAAGTGATGTGAAGAAACTTCGCCTATTTTGACGAAGGTTTTGCGGCATCTCGGATTCTAACTGACGAGAGAAATCTGAATCCGTTTGAAAAGGAGATGAAGAAGAAATTGATGTACCAACGATTAGTTCAAAAACGGCGAAATAATACATCTACAATGTGCGTCATAATTTTAATTAAAAATTTCCTATATTCCGTAAAACTCCAGAATCGTAACCCCAATATGGCTGAGGTCTAGATTTTTAAAACCTGACTATATTTCGAGTTGCGCATGCCCACAGAAAATACTCAAATAAATATCTATTCAATCAATCGACTTTCACGATTTGTGTTAAATAATTTTTTACTATAATTACGCATGACGATATTAATTGTGGCTTATCTTTTTTTAATTCTGATAGCATTTGTGAATATACTATCATTGGGAGGGGATTTGAGACATTTAACGCAAGGAAGAAGTGATGTGAAGAAACTTCGCCTATTTTGACGAAGGTTTTGCGGCATCTAGGATTCTAACTGACGAGAGAAATCTGAATCCGTTTGAAAAGGAGATGAAGAAGAAATTGATGTACCAACGATTAGTTCAAAAACGGCGAAATAATACATCTACAATGTGCGTCATAATTTTAATTAATAATTTCCTATATTCCGTAAAACTCCAGAATCGTAACCCCAATATGGCTGAGGTCTAGATTTTTAAAACCTGACTATATTTCGAGTTGCGCATGCCCACAGAAAATACTCAAATAAATATCTATTCAATCAATCGACTTTCACGATTTGTGTTAAATAATTTTTTACTATAGTTCAGCATGACTATATTAATTGTGGCTTATCTTTTTTTAATTCTGATAGCATTTGTGAATATACTATCACTGGGAGGGGATTTGAGACATTTAACGCAAGGAAGCAGTGATGTGAAGAAACTTCGCCTATTTTGACGAAGGTTTTGCGGCATCTAGGATTCTAACTGACGAGAGAAATCTGACTCCGTTTGAAAATGAGATGAAGAAGAAATTGATGTACCAACGATTAGTTCAAAAACGGCGAAATAATACATCTACAATGTGCGTCATAATTTTAATTAAAAATTTCCTATATTCCGTAAAACTCCAGAATCGTAACCCCTACATGGCGAATGTCTAGATTTTTAAGACCTGACTATATTTCGAGCTGCGCATGCCCACAACAAGTACTTAAATAAATATTTTCTCAATCAATCGACTTTCGCGATTTGTGTAAAATATTTGTTGACTATAATTCAGCATGACTATATTAATTGTGGCTTATCATTTTTTAATTCAGATAGCATTTGTGAATATACTATCATTGGGAGGGGATTTGAGACATTTAACGCAAGGAAGAAGTGATGTGAAGAAACTTCGCCTATTTTGACGAAGGTTTTGCGGCATCTAGGATTCTAACTGACGAGAGAAATCTGAATCCGTTTGAAAAAGAGATGAAGAAGAAATTGATGTGCTAACGATTAGTTCAAAAACGGCGAAATAATACATCTACAATGTGCGTCATAATTTTAATTAAAAATTTCCTATATTCCGTAAAACTCCAGAATCGTAACCCCAATATGGCTGAGGTCTAGATTTTTAAAACCTGACTATATTTCGAGTTGCGCATGCCCACAGAAAATACTCAAATAAATATCTATTCAATCAGTCGACTTTCACGATTTGTGTAAAATAATTGTTGACTATAATTCAGCATGACTATATTAATTGTGACTTATCTTTTTATAATTCTGTTAGTATTTGTGAATATACTATCATTGGGAGGGGATTTGGGACATTTAACGAAAGGAAGTAGTGATGTAAAGAAACTTCGCATATTTTGACGAAGGTTTTGCGGCATCTAGGATCCTAACTGACGAGACAATTCTGAATCCGTCTGAAAAGGAGATGAAGAAGAAATTGATGTGCCAAAGATTAGTTCAAAAACGGCGAAATAAGACATCTAAAATGTGCGTCATAATTTTAATTAAAAATTTCCTTTATTCCGTAAAACTCCAGAATCGTAACCCCAATATGGCTGAGGTCTAGATTTTTAAAACCTGACTATATTTCGAGTTGCGCATGCCCACAGAAAATACTCAAATAAATATTTCCTTAATCAATCGACTTTCGCGATTTGTGTATAATAATTGTTGACTATAATTCAGCATGACTATATTAATTGTGGTTTATCTTTTTTTAATTCTGATAGCATTTGTGAATATACTATCATTGGGAGGGGATTTGAGACATTTAACGCAAGGAAGAAGTGATGTGAAGAAACTTCGCCTATTTTGACGAAGGTTTTGCGGCATCTAGGATTCTAACTGACGAGAGAAATCTGAATCCGTTTGAAAAGGAGATGAAGAAGAAATTGATGTGCCAACGATTAGTTCAAAAACGGCGAAATAATACATCTACAATGTGCGTCATAATTTTAATTAAAAATTTCCTATATTCCGTAAAACTCCAGAATCGTAACCCCAATATGGCTGAGGTCTAGATTTTTAAAACCTGACTATATTTCGAGTTGCGCATGCCCACAGAAAATACTCAAATAAATATTTCCTTAATCAATCGACTTTTACGATTTGTGTTAAATAATTTTTTACTATAGTTCAGCATGACTATATTAATTGTGGCTTATCTTTTTTTAATTCTGATAGCATTTGTGAATATACTATCACTGGGAGGGGATTTGAGACATTTAACGCAAGGAAGCAGTGATGTGAAGAAACTTCGCCTATTTTGACGAAGGTTTTGCGGCATCTAGGATTCTAACTGACGAGAGAAATCTGACTCCGTTTGAAAATGAGATGAAGAAGAAATTGATGTGCCAAAGATTAGTTCAAAAACGGCGAAATAATACATCTACAATGTGCGTCATAATTTTAATTAAAAGTTTACTTCATTCCGTAAAACTCCAGAATCGTAACTCAATTATGGCTGAGGTCTAGATTTTTAATACTTGACTATATTTCGAGTTGCGCATGCCTACAACAACTACTTAAATATATATTTTCTCAATCAATCGACTTTCGCGATTTGTGTAAAATAATTGTTGACTATAATTCAGCATAACTATATTAATTGTGACTTATCTTTTTTTAATTCTGATAGTATTTGTGAATATACTATCATTGGGAGGGGATTTGAGACATTTAACGCAAGGAAGAAGTGATGTGAAGAAACTTCGCCTATTTTGACGAAGGTTTTGCGGCATCTAGGATCCTAACTGACGAGAGAAATCTGAATCCGTTTGAAAAGGAGATGAAGAAGAAATTGATGTGCCAACGATTAGTTCAAAAACGGCGAAATAATACATCTACAATGTGCGTCATAATTTTAATTAAAAATTTCCTATATTCCGTAAAACTCCAGAATCGTAACCCCAATATGGCTGAGGTCTAGATTTTTAAAACCTGACTATATTTCGAGTTGCGCATGCCCACAGAAAATACTCAAATAAATATTTCCTTAATCAATCGACTTTCGCGATTTGTGTATAATAATTGTTGACTATAATTCAGCATGACTATATTAATTGTGGTTTATCTTTTTTTAATTCTGATAGCATTTGTGAATATACTATCATTGGGAGGGGATTTGAGACATTTAACGCAAGGAAGAAGTGATGTGAAGAAACTTCGCCTATTTTGACGAAGGTTTTGCGGCATCTAGGATTCTAACTGACGAGAGAAATCTGAATCCGTTTGAAAAGGAGATGAAGAAGAAATTGATGTGCCAACGATTAGTTCAAAAACGGCGAAATAATACATCTACAATGTGCGTCATAATTTTAATTAAAAATTTCCTATATTCCGTAAAACTCCAGAATCGTAACCCCAATATGGCTGAGGTCTAGATTTTTAAAACCTGACTATATTTCGAGTTGCGCATGCCCACAGAAAATACTCAAATAAATATTTCCTTAATCAATCGACTTTTACGATTTGTGTTAAATAATTTTTTACTATAGTTCAGCATGACTATATTAATTGTGGCTTATCTTTTTTTAATTCTGATAGCATTTGTGAATATACTATCACTGGGAGGGGATTTGAGACATTTAACGCAAGGAAGCAGTGATGTGAAGAAACTTCGCCTATTTTGACGAAGGTTTTGCGGCATCTAGGATTCTAACTGACGAGAGAAATCTGACTCCGTTTGAAAATGAGATGAAGAAGAAATTGATGTGCCAAAGATTAGTTCAAAAACGGCGAAATAATACATCTACAATGTGCGTCATAATTTTAATTAAAAGTTTACTTCATTCCGTAAAACTTCAGAATCGTAACTCAATTATGGCTGAGGTCTAGATTTTTAATACTTGACTATATTTCGAGTTGCGCATGCCTACAACAACTACTTAAATATATATTTTCTCAATCAATCGACTTTCGCGATTTGTGTAAAATAATTGTTGACTATAATTCAGCATAACTATATTAATTGTGACTTATCTTTTTTTAATTCTGATAGTATTTGTGAATATACTATCATTGGGAGGGGATTTGAGACATTTAACGCAAGGAAGAAGTGATGTGAAGAAACTTCGCCTATTTTGACGAAGGTTTTGCGGCATCTAGGATCCTAACTGACGAGAGAAATCTGAATCCGTTTGAAAAGGAGATGAAGAAGAAATTGATGTGCCAACGATTAGTTCAAAAACGGCGAAATAATACATCTACAATGTGCGTCATAATTTTAATTAAAAATTTCCTATATTCCGTAAAACACCAGAATCGTAACCCCAATATGGCTGAGGTCTAGATTTTTAAAACCTGACTATATTTCGAGTTGCGCATGCCCACAGAAAATACTCAAATAAATATTTCCTTAATCAATCGACTTTTACGATTTGTGTTAAATAATTTTTTACTATAGTTCAGCATGACTATATTAATTGTGGCTTATCTTTTTTTAATTCTGATAGCATTTGTGAATATACTATCACTGGGAGGGGATTTGAGACATTTAACGCAAGGAAGCAGTGATGTGAAGAAACTTCGGCTATTTTGACGAAGGTTTTGCGGCATCTAGGAATCTAACTGACGAGAGAAATCTGACTCCGTTTGAAAATGAGATGAAGAAGAAATTGATGTGCCAAAGATTAGTTCAAAAACGGCGAAATAATACATCTACAATGTGCGTCATAATTTTAATTAAAAATTTCCTTTATTCCGTAAAGCTCCAGAATCGTAACCCCTACATGGCGAATGTCTAGATTTTTAAGACCTGACTATATTTCGAGCTGCGCATGCCCACAACAACTACTTAAATAAATATTTTCTCAATCAATCGACTTTCGCGATTTGTGTAAAATATTTGTTGACTATAATTCAGCATGACTATATTAATTGTGGCTTATCATTTTTTAATTCAGATAGCATTTGTGAATATACTATCATTGGGAGGGGATTTGAGACATTTAACGCAAGGAAGAAGTGATGTGAAGAAACTTCGCCTATTTTGACGAAGGTTTTGCGGCATCTAGGATTCTAACTGACGAGAGAAATCTGACTCCGTTTGAAAAGGAGATGAAGAAGAAATTGATGTACCAACGATTAGTTAAAAAACGTCGAAATAATACATCTACAATGTGCGTCATAATTTTAATTAAAAATTTCCTATATTCCGTAAAACTCCAGAATCGTAACCCCAATATGGCTGAGGTCTAGATTTTTAAAACCTGACTATATTTCGAGTTGCGCATGCCCACAGAAAATACTCAAATAAATATCTATTCAATCAATCGACTTTCACGATTTGTGTTAAATAATTTTTTACTATAATTACGCATGACTATATTAATTGTGGCTTATCTTTTTTTAATTCTGATAGCATTTGTGAATATACTATCATTGGGAGGGGATTTGAGACATTTAACGCAAGGAAGAAGTGATGTGAAGAAACTTCGCCTATTTTGACGAAGGTTTTGCGGCATCTAGGATTCTAACTGACGAGAGAAATCTGAATCCGTTTGAAAAGGAGATGAAGAAGAAATTGATGTACCAACGATTAGTTCAAAAACGGCGAAATAATACATCTACAATGTGCGTCATAATTTTAATTAAAAATTTCCTATATTCCGTAAAACTCCAGAATCGTAACCCCAATATGGCTGAGGTCTAGATTTTTAAAACCTGACTATATTTCGAGTTGCGCATGCCCACAGAAAATACTCAAATAAATATTTCCATAATCAATCGACTTTCGCGATTTGTGTAAAATAATTGTTGACTATAATTCAGCATGACTATATTAATTGTGGCTTATCTTTTTTTAATTCTGATAGCATTTGTGAATATACTATCATTGGGAGGGGATTTGAGACATTTAACGCAAGGAAGAAGTGATGTGAAGAAACTTCGCCTATTTTGACGAAGGTTTTGCGGCATCTAGGATCCTAACTGACGAGAGAAATCTGACTCCGTTTTCAAATGAGATGAAGAAGAAATTGATGTGCAAAAGATTAGTTCAAAAACGGCGAAATAATACATCTACAATGTGCGTCATAATTTTAATTTAAAATTTCCTTTATTCCGTAAAGCTCCAGAATCGTAACCCCTACATGGCGAATGTCTAGATTTTTAAGACCTGACTATATTTCGAGCTGCGCATGCCCACAACAACTACTTAAATAAATATTTTCTCAATTAATCGACTTTCGCGATTTGTGTAAAATATTTGTTGACTATAATTCAGCATGACTATATTAATTGTGGCTTATCATTTTTTAATTCAGATAGCATTTGTGAATATACTATCATTGGGAGGGGATTTGAGACATTTAACGCAAGGAAGCAGTGATGTGAAGAAACTTCGCCTATTTTGACGAAGGTTTTGCGGCATCTAGGATTCTAACTGACGAGAGAAATCTGAATCCGTTTGAAAAGAAGATGAAGAAGAAATTGATGTGCCAACGATTAGTTCAAAAACGGCGAAATAATACATCTACAATGTGCGTCATAATTTTAATTACAAATTTCCTATATTCCGTAAAACTCCAGAATCGTAACCCCAATATGGCTGAGGTCTAGATTTTTAAAACCTGACTATATTTCGAGCTGCGCATGCCCACAACAACTACTTAAATAAATATTTTCTCAATCAATCGACTTTCACGATTTGTGTAAAATATTTGTTGACTATAATTCAGCATGACTATATTAATTGTGGCTTATCTTTTTTTAATTCTGATAGCATTTGTGAATATACTATCATTGGGAGGGGATTTGAGACATTTAACGCAAGGAAGAAGTGATGTGAAGAAACTTCGCCTATTTTGACGAAGGTTTTGCGGCATCTAGGATCCTAACTGACGAGAGAAATCTGACTCCGTTTGAAAATGAGATGAAGAAGAAATTGATGTGCAAAAGATTAGTTCAAAAACGGCGAAATAATACATCTACAATGTGCGTCATAATTTTAATTTAAAATTTCCTTTATTCCGTAAAGCTCCAGAATCGTAACCCCTACATGGCGAATGTCTAGATTTTTAAGACCTGACTATATTTCGAGCTGCGCATGCCCACAACAACTACTTAAATAAATATTTTCTCAATTAATCGACTTTCGCGATTTGTGTAAAATATTTGTTGACTATAATTCAGCATGACTATATTAATTGTGGCTTATCATTTTTTAATTCAGATAGCATTTGTGAATATACTATCATTGGGAGGGGATTTGAGACATTTAACGCAAGGAAGAAGTGATGTGAAGAAACTTCGCCTATTTTGACGAAGGTTTTGCGGCATCTAGGATTCTAACTGACGAGAGAAATCTGAATCCGTTTGAAAAGGAGATGAAGAAGAAATTGATGTACCAACGATTAGTTCAAAAACGGCGAAATAATACATCTACAATGTGCGTCATAATTTTAATTAAAAATTTCCTATATTCCGTAAAACTCCAGAATCGTAACCCCAATATGGCTGAGGTCTAGATTTTTAAAACCTGACTATATTTCGAGTTGCGCATGCCCACAGAAAATACTCAAATAAATATTTCCTTAATCAATCGACTTTCGCGATTTGTGTAAAATAATTGTTGACTATAATTCAGCATGACTATATTAATTGTGGCTTATCTTTTTTTAATTCTGATAGCATTTGTGAATATACTATCATTGGGAGGGGATTTGAGACATTTAACGCAAGGAAGCAGTGATGTGAAGAAACTTCGCCTATTTTGACGAAGGTTTTGCGGCATCTAGGATTCTAACTGACGAGAGAAATCTGAATCCGTTTGAAAAGGAGATGAAGAAGAAATTGATGTGCCAACGATTAGTTCAAAAACGGCGAAATAATACATCTACAATGTGCGTCATAATTTTAATTAAAAATTTCCTATATTCCGTAAAACTCCAGAATCGTAACCCCAATATGGCTGAGGTCTAGATTTTTAAAACCTGACTATATTTCGAGCTGCGCATGCCCACAACAACTACTTAAATAAATATTTTCTCAATCAATCGACTTTCACGATTTGTGTTAAATAATTTATTACTATAATTCAGCATGACCATATTAATTGTGGCTTATCTTTTTTTAATTCAGATAGCATTTGTGAATATACTATCATTGGGAGGGGATTTGAGACATTTAACGCAAGGAAGAAGTGATGTGAAGAAACTTCGCCTATTTTGACGAAGGTTTTGCGGCATCTAGGATTCTAACTGACGAGAGAAATCTGAATCCGTTTGAAAAGGAGATGAAGAAGAAATTGATGTGCCAACGATTAGTTCAAAAACGGCGAAATAATACATCTACAATGTGCGTCATAATTTTAATTAAAAATTTCCTATATTCCGTAAAACTCCAGAATCGTAACCCCAATATGGCTGAGGTCTAGATTTTTAAAACCTGACTATATTTCGAGTTGCGCATGCCCACAGAAAATACTCAAATAAATATTTCCTTTATCAATCGACTTTCGCGATTTGTGTAAAATAATTGTTGACTATAATTCAGCATGACTATATTAATTGTGGCTTATCTTTTTTTAATTCTGATAGCATTTGTGAATATACTATCATTGGGAGGGGATTTGAGACATTTAACGCAAGGAAGCAGTGATGTGAAGAAACTTCGCCTATTTTGACGAAGGTTTTGCGGCATCTAGGATTCTAACTGACGAGAGAAATCTGAATCCGTTTGAAAAGGAGATGAAGAAGAAATTGATGTGCCAACGATTAGTTCAAAAACGGCGAAATAATACATCTACAATGTGCGTCATAATTTTAATTAAAAATTTCCTATATTCCGTAAAACTCCAGAATCGTAACCCCAATATGGCTGAGGTCTAGATTTTTAAAACCTGACTATATTTCGAGTTGCGCATGCCCACAGAAAATACTCAAATAAATATCTATTCAATCAATCGACTTTCACGATTTGTGTTAAATAATTTTTTACTATAATTACGCATGACTATATTAATTGTGGCTTATCTTTTTTTAATTCTGATAGCATTTGTGAATATACTATCATTGGGAGGGGATTTGAGACATTTAACGCAAGGAAGAAGTGATGTGAAGAAACTTCGCCTATTTTGACGAAGGTTTTGCGGCATCTAGGATTCTAACTGACGAGAGAAATCTGAATCCGTTTGAAAAGGAGATGAAGAAGAAATTGATGTACCAACGATTAGTTCAAAAACGGCGAAATAATACATCTACAATGTGCGTCATAATTTTAATTAAAAATTTCCTATATTCCGTAAAACTCCAGAATCGTAACCCCAATATGGCTGAGGTCTAGATTTTTAAAACCTGACTATATTTCGAGTTGCGCATGCCCACAGAAAATACTCAAATAAATATTTCCATAATCAATCGACTTTCGCGATTTGTGTAAAATAATTGTTGACTATAATTCAGCATGACTATATTAATTGTGGCTTATCTTTTTTTAATTCTGATAGCATTTGTGAATATACTATCATTGGGAGGGGATTTGAGACATTTAACGCAAGGAAGAAGTGATGTGAAGAAACTTCGCCTATTTTGACGAAGGTTTTGCGGCATCTAGGATCCTAACTGATGAGAGAAATCTGACTCCGTTTTCAAATGAGATGAAGAAGAAATTGATGTGCAAAAGATTAGTTCAAAAACGGCGAAATAATACATCTACAATGTGCGTCATAATTTTAATTTAAAATTTCCTTTATTCCGTAAAGCTCCAGAATCGTAACCCCTACATGGCGAATGTCTAGATTTTTAAGACCTGACTATATTTCGAGCTGCGCATGCCCACAACAACTACTTAAATAAATATTTTCTCAATTAATCGACTTTCGCGATTTGTGTAAAATATTTGTTGACTATAATTCAGCATGACTATATTAATTGTGGCTTATCATTTTTTAATTCAGATAGCATTTGTGAATATACTATCATTGGGAGGGGATTTGAGACATTTAACGCAAGGAAGCAGTGATGTGAAGAAACTTCGCCTATTTTGACGAAGGTTTTGCGGCATCTAGGATTCTAACTGACGAGAGAAATCTGAATCCGTTTGAAAAGAAGATGAAGAAGAAATTGATGTGCCAACGATTAGTTCAAAAACGGCGAAATAATACATCTACAATGTGCGTCATAATTTTAATTACAAATTTCCTATATTCCGTAAAACTCCAGAATCGTAACCCCAATATGGCTGAGGTCTAGATTTTTAAAACCTGACTATATTTCGAGCTGCGCATGCCCACAACAACTACTTAAATAAATATTTTCTCAATCAATCGACTTTCACGATTTGTGTAAAATATTTGTTGACTATAATTCAGCATGACTATATTAATTGTGGCTTATCTTTTTTTAATTCTGATAGCATTTGTGAATATACTATCATTGGGAGGGGATTTGAGACATTTAACGCAAGGAAGAAGTGATGTGAAGAAACTTCGCCTATTTTGACGAAGGTTTTGCGGCATCTAGGATCCAAACTGACGAGAGAAATCTGACTCCGTTTGAAAATGAGATGAAGAAGAAATTGATGTGCAAAAGATTAGTTCAAAAACGGCGAAATAATACATCTACAATGTGCGTCATAATTTTAATTTAAAATTTCCTTTATTCCGTAAAGCTCCAGAATCGTAACCCCTACATGGCGAATGTCTAGATTTTTAAGACCTGACTATATTTCGAGCTGCGCATGCCCACAACAACTACTTAAATAAATATTTTCTCAATTAATCGACTTTCGCGATTTGTGTAAAATATTTGTTGACTATAATTCAGCATGACTATATTAATTGTGGCTTATCATTTTTTAATTCAGATAGCATTTGTGAATATACTATCATTGGGAGGGGATTTGAGACATTTAACGCAAGGAAGAAGTGATGTGAAGAAACTTCGCCTATTTTGACGAAGGTTTTGCGGCATCTAGGATTCCAACTGACGAGAGAAATCTGAATCCGTTTGAAAAGGAGATGAAGAAGAAATTGATGTACCAACGATTAGTTCAAAAACGGCGAAATAATACATCTACAATGTGCGTCATAATTTTAATTAAAAATTTCCTATATTCCGTAAAACTCCAGAATCGTAACCCCAATATGGCTGAGGTCTAGATTTTTAAAACCTGACTATATTTCGAGTTGCGCATGCCCACAGAAAATACTCAAATAAATATTTCCTTAATCAATCGACTTTCGCGATTTGTGTAAAATAATTGTTGACTATAATTCAGCATGACTATATTAATTGTGGCTTATCTTTTTTTAATTCTGATAGCATTTGTGAATATACTATCATTGGGAGGGGATTTGAGACATTTAACGCAAGGAAGCAGTGATGTGAAGAAACTTCGCCTATTTTGACGAAGGTTTTGCGGCATCTAGGATTCTAACTGACGAGAGAAATCTGAATCCGTTTGAAAAGGAGATGAAGAAGAAATTGATGTGCCAACGATTAGTTCAAAAACGGCGAAATAATACATCTACAATGTGCGTCATAATTTTAATTAAAAATTTCCTATATTCCGTAAAACTCCAGAATCGTAACCCCAATATGGCTGAGGTCTAGATTTTTAAAACCTGACTATATTTCGAGCTGCGCATGCCCACAACAACTACTTAAATAAATATTTTCTCAATCAATCGACTTTCACGATTTGTGTTAAATAATTTATTACTATAATTCAGCATGACCATATTAATTGTGGCTTATCTTTTTTTAATTCTGATAGCATTTGTGAATATACTATCATTGGGAGGGGATTTGAGACATTTAACGCAAGGAAGAAGTGATGTGAAGAAACTTCGCCTATTTTGACGAAGGTTTTGCGGCATCTAGGATTCTAACTGACGAGAGAAATCTGAATCCGTTTGAAAAGGAGATGAAGAAGAAATTGATGTGCCAACGATTAGTTCAAAAACGGCGAAATAATACATCTACAATGTGCGTCATAATTTTAATTAAAAATTTCCTATATTCCGTAAAACTCCAGAATCGTAACCCCAATATGGCTGAGGTCTAGATTTTTAAAACCTGACTATATTTCGAGTTGCGCATGCCCACAGAAAATACTCAAATAAATATTTCCTTAATCAATCGACTTTCGCGATTTGTGTAAAATAATTGTTGACTATAATTCAGCATGACTATATTAATTGTGGCTTATCTTTTTTTAATTCTGATAGCATTTGTGAATATACTATCATTGGGCGGGGATTTCAGACATTTAACGCAAGGAAGCAGTGATGTGAAGAAACTTCGCCTATTTTGACGAAGGTTTTGCGGCATCTAGGATTCTAACTGACGAGAGAAATCTGAATCCGTTTGAAAAGGAGATGAAGAAGAAATTGATGTGCCAACGATTAGTTCAAAAACGGCGAAATAATACATCTACAATGTGCGTCATAATTTTAATTAAAAATTTCCTATATTCCGTAAAACTCCAGAATCGTAACCCCAATATGGCTGAGGTCTAGATTTTTAAAACCTGACTATATTTCGAGCTGCGCATGCCCACAACAACTACTTAAATAAATATTTTCTCAATCAATCGACTTTCACGATTTGTGTTAAATAATTTATTACTATAATTCAGCATGACCATATTAATTGTGGCTTATCTTTTTTTAATTCTGTTAGTATTTGTGAATATACTATCATTGGGAGGGGATTTGAGACATTTAACGCAAGGAAGCAGTGATGTGAAGAAACTTCGCCTATTTTGACGAAGGTTTTGCGGCATCTAGGATTCTAACTGACGAGAGAAATCTGAATCCGTTTGAAAAGGAGATGAAGTAGAAATTGATGTGCCAACGATTAGTTCAAAAACGGCGAAATAATACATCTACAATGTGCGTCATAATTTTAATTAAAAATTTCCTATATTCCGTAAAACTCCAGAATCGTAACCCCAATATGGCTGAGGTCTAGATTTTTAAAACCTGACTATATTTCGAGCTGCGCATGCCCACAACAACTACTTAAATAAATATTTTCTCAATCAATCGACTTTCACGATTTGTGTTAAATAATTTATTACTATAATTCAGCATGACCATATTAATTGTGGCTTATCTTTTTTTAATTCTGTTAGTATTTGTGAATATACTATCATTGGGAGGAGATTTGAGACATTAAACGCAAGGAAGCAATGATGTGAAGAAACCTTGCCCATTTTGACGAAGGGGTGGCGGCATCTAGGATTCTAACTGACGAGAGAAATCTGAATCCGTTTGAAAATGAGATGAAGAAGAAATTGATGTGCCAACGATTAGTTCAAAAACGGCGAAATAATACATCTACAATGTGCGTCATAATTTTAATTAAAAATTTCCTATATTCCATAAAACTCCAGAATCGTAACCCCTACATGGCGAATGTCTAGAATTTAAAGACCTGATTTCGAGCTGCGCATGCCCACAGAAAATGCTCAAATAAATATTTCCTCAATCGATCGATTTTCGCGATTTGTGTAAAATAATTGTTGACTATAATTACGCATGACTATATTAATTGTGGCTTATCTTTTTTTAATTCTGATAGCATTTGTGAATATACTATCATTGGGAGGGGATTTGAGACATTTAACGCAAGGAAGAAGTGATGTGAAGAAACTTAGCCTATTTTGACGAAGGTTTTGCGGCATCTAGGATTCTAACTGACGAGAGAAATCTGAATCCGTTTGAAAAGGAGATGAAGAAGAAATTGATGTGCCAACGATTAGTTCAAAAACGGCGAAATAATACATCTACAATGTGCGTCATAATTTTAATTAAAAATTTCCTATATTCCGTAAAACTCCAGAATCGTAACCCCAATATGGCTGAGGTCTAGATTTTTAAAACCTGACTATATTTCGAGTTGCGCATGCCCACAGAAAATACTCAAATAAATATTTCCTTAATCAATCGACTTTCGCGATTTGTGTAAAATAATTGTTGACTATAATTCAGCATGACTATATTAATTGTGGCTTATCTTTTTTTAATTCTGTTAGTATTTGTGAATATACTATCATTGGGAGGAGATTTGAGACATTTAACGCAAGGAAGCAATGATGTGAAGAAACCTTGCCCATTTTGACGAAGGGGTGGCGGCATCTAGGATTCTAACTGACGAGAGAAATCTGAATCCGTTTGAAAATGAGATGAAGAAGAAATTGATGTGCCAACGATTAGTTCAAAAACGGCGAAATAATACATCTACAATGTGCGTCATAATTTTAATTAAAAATTTCCTATATTCCGTAAAACTCCAGAATCGTAACCCCTACATGGCGAATGTCTAGAATTTAAAGACCTGATTTCGAGCTGCGCATGCCCACAACAACTACTTAAATAAATATTTTCTCAATCAATCGACTTTCACGATTTGTGTTAAGTAATTTATTACTATAATTCAGCATGACTATATTAATTGTGGCTTATCTTTTTTTAATTCTGTTAGTATTTGTGAATATACTATCATTGGGAGGGGATTTGAGACATTAACGCAAGGAAGCAATGATGTGAAGCATCTTCGCCTATTTTGACGAAAGTTTTGCGGCATCTAGGATTCTAACTGACGAGAGAAATCTGAATCCGTTTGAAAAGGAGATGAAGAAGAAATTGATGTGCCAACGATTAGTTCAAAAACGGCGAAATAATACATCTACAATGTGCGTCATAATTTTAATTAAAAATTTCCTATATTCCGTAAAACTCCAGAATCGTAACCCCAATATGGCTGAGGTCTAGATTTTTAAAACCTGACTATATTTCGAGTTGCGCATGCCCACAGAAAATACTCAAATAAATATTTCCTTAATCAATCGACTTTCGCGATCTGTGTAAAATAATTGTTGACTATAATTACGCATGACTATATTAATTGTGGCTTATCTTTTTTTAATTCTGATAGCATTTGTGAATATACTATCATTGGGAGGGGATTTGAGACATTAACGCAAGGAAGCAGTGATGTGAAGAAACTTCGCCTATTTTGACGAAGGTTTTGCGGCATCTAGGATTCTAACTGACGAGAGAAATCTGAATCTGTTTGAAAAGGAGATGAAGAAGAAATTGATGTGCCAACGATTAGTTCAAAAACGGCGAAATAATACATCTACAATGTGCGTCATAATTTTAATTAAAAATTTCCTATATTCCGTAAAACTCCAGAATCGTAACCCCAATATGGCTGAGGTCTAGATTTTTTAAACCTGACTATATTTCGAGTTGCGCATGCCCACAGAAAATACTCAAATAAATATTTCCTTAATCAATCGACTTTTACGATTTGTGTTAAATAATTTTTTACTATAGTTCAGCATGACTATATTAATTGTTGCTTATCTTTTTTTAATTCTGATAGCATTTGTGAATATACTATCACTGGGAGGGGATTTGAGACATTTAACGCAAGGAAGCAGTGATGTGAAGAAACTTCGCCTATTTTGACGAAGGTTTTGCGGCATCTAGGATTCTAACTGACGAGAGAAATCTGAATCCGTTTGAAAAGGAGATGAAGAAGAAATTGATGTGCCAACGATTAGTTCAAAAACGGCGAAATAATACATCTACAATGTGCGTCATAATTTTAATTAAAAATTTCCTATATTCCGTAAAACTCCAGAATCGTAACCCCAATATGGCTGAGGTCTAGATTTTTAAAACCTGACTATATTTCGAGTTGCGCATGCCCACAGAAAATACTCAAATAAATATTTCCTTAATCAATCGACTTTCGCGATTTGTGTAAAATAATTGTTGACTATAATTACGCATGACTATATTAATTGTGGCTTATCTTTTTTTAATTCTGATAGCATTTGTGAATATACTATCATTGGGAGGGGATTTGAGACATTAACGCAAGGAAGCAGTGATGTGAAGAAACTTCGCCTATTTTGACGAAGGTTTTGCGGCATCTAGGATTCTAACTGACGAGAGAAATCTGAATCCGTTTGAAAAGGAGATGAAGAAGAAATTGATGTGCCAACGATTAGTTCAAAAACGGCGAAATAATACATCTACAATGTGCGTCATAATTTTAATTAAAAATTTCCTTTATTCCGTAAAGCTCCAGAATCGTAACCCCTACATGGCGAATGTCTAGATTTTTAAGACCTGACTATATTTCGAGTTGCGCATGCCCACAGAAAATACTCAAATAAATATTTCCTTAATCAATCGACTTTCGCGATTTGTGTAAAATAATTGTTGACTATAATTCAGCATGACTATATTAATTGTGGCTTATCTTTTTTTAATTCTGATAGCATTTGTGAATATACTATCATTGGGAGGGGATTTGAGACATTTAACGCAAGGAAGCAGTGATGTGAAGAAACTTCGCCTATTTTGACGAAGGTTTTGCGGCATCTAGGATTCTAACTGACGAGAGAAATCTGAATCCGTTTGAAAAGGAGATGAAGAAGAAATTGATGTGCCAACGATTAGTTCAAAAACGGCGAAATAATACATCTACAATGTGCGTCATAATTTTAATTAAAAATTTCCTATATTCCGTAAAACTCCAGAATCGTAACCCCAATATGGCTGAGGTCTAGATTTTTAAAACCTGACTATATTTCGAGCTGCGCATGCCCACAACAACTACTTAAATAAATATTTTCTCAATCAATCGACTTTCACGATTTGTGTTAAATAATTTATTACTATAATTCAGCATGACCATATTAATTGTGGCTTATCTTTTTTTAATTCTGTTAGTATTTGTGAATATACTATCATTGGGAGGAGATTTGAGACATTTAACGCAAGGAAGCAATGATGTGAAGAAACCTTGCCCATTTTGACGAAGGGGTGGCGGCATCTAGGATTCTAACTGACGAGAGAAATCTGAATCCGTTTGAAAATGAGATGAAGAAGAAATTGATGTGCCAACGATTAGTTCAAAAACGGCGAAATAATACATCTACAATGTGCGTCATAATTTTAATTAAAAATTTCCTATATTCCATAAAACTCCAGAATCGTAACCCCTACATGGCGAATGTCTAGAATTTAAAGACCTGATTTCGAGCTGCGCATGCCCACAGAAAATGCTCAAATAAATATTTCCTCAATCGATCGATTTTCGCGATTTGTGCTAATTAAGTTTTGACTATAATGCAGCATGACTATATTAATTGTGGCTTATCTTTTTTTAATTCTGATAGTATTTGTGAATATACTATGATTGGGAGGAGATTTGAGACATTTAACGCAAGGAAGCAATGATGTGAAGAAACTTCGCCTATTTTGACGAAGGTTTGGCGGCATCTAGGATCCTAACTGACGTGACAATTCTGAATCCGTTTGAAAAGGAGATGAAGAAGAAATTGATGTGCCAACGATTAGTTCAAAAACGGCGAAATAATACATCTACAATGTGCGTCATAATTTTAATTAAAAATTTCCTTTATTCCGTAAAGCTCCAGAATCGTAACCCCTACATGGCGAATGTCTAGATTTTTAAGACCTGACTATATTTCGAGCTGCGCATGCCCACAACAACTACTTAAATAAATATTTTCTCAATCAATCGACTTTCACGATTTGTGTTAAGTAATTTATTACTATAATTCAGCATGACCATATTAATTGTGGCTTATCTTTTTTTAATTCTGTTAGTATTTGTGAATATACTATCATTGGGAGGAGATTTGAGACATTTAACGCAAGGAAGCAATGATGTAAAGAAACCTTGCCCATTTTGACGAAGGGGTGGCGGCATCTAGGATTCTAACTGACGAGAGAAATCTGAATCCGTTTGAAAATCAGATGAAGAAGAAATTGATGTGCCAACGATTAGTTCAAAAACGGCGAAATAATACATCTACAATGTGCGTCATAATTTTAATTAAAAATTTCCTATATTCCGTAAAACTCCAGAATCGTAACCCCAATATGGCTGAGGTCTAGATTTTTAAAACCTGACTATATTTCGAGTTGCGCATGCCCACAGAAAATACTCAAATAAATATTTCCTTAATCAATCGACTTTCGCGATTTGTGTAAAATAATTGTTGACTATAATTACGCATGACTATATTAATTGTGGCTTATCTTTTTTTAATTCTGATAGCATTTGTGAATATACTATCATTGGGAGGGGATTTGAGACATTAACGCAAGGAAGCAATGATGTGAAGCATCTTCGCCTATTTTGACGAAAGTTTTGCGGCATCTAGGATTCTAACTAACGAGAGAAATCTGAATCCGTTTGAAAAGGAGATGAAGAAGAAATTGATGTGCCAACGATTAGTTCAAAAACGGCGAAATAATACATCTACAATGTGCGTCATAATTTTAATTAAAAATTTCCTATATTCCGTAAAACTCCAGAATCGTAACCCCAATATGGCTGAGGTCTAGATTTTTAAAACCTGACTATATTTCGAGTTGCGCATGCCCACAGAAAATACTCAAATAAATATTTCCTTAATCAATCGACTTTCGCGATTTGTGTAAAATAATTGTTGACTATAATTACGCATGACTATATTAATTGTGGCTTATCTTTTTTTAATTCTGATAGCATTTGTGAATATACTATCATTGGGAGGGGATTTGAGACATTAACGCAAGGAAGCAGTGATGTGAAGAAAATTCGCCTATTTTGACGAAAGTTTTGCGGCATCTAGGATTCTAACTGACGAGAGATATCTGAATCCGTTTGAAAAGGAGATGAAGAAGAAATTGATGTGCCAACGATTAGTTCAAAAACGGCGAAATAATACATCTACAATGTGCGTCATAATTTTAATTAAAAATTTCCTATATTCCGTAAAACTCCAGAATCGTAACCCCAATATGGCTGAGGTCTAGATTTTTAAAACCTGACTATATTTCAAGTTGCGCATGCCCACAGAAAATACTCAAATAAATATTTCCTTAATCAATCGACTTTCGCGATTTGTGTAAAATAATTGTTGACTATAATTCAGCATGACTATATTAATTGTGGCTTATCTTTTTTTAATTCTGATAGCATTTGTGAATATACTATCATTGGGAGGGGATTTGAGACATTAACGCAAGGAAGCAGTGATGTGAAGAAACTTCGCCTATTTTGACGATGGTTTTGCGGCATCTAGGATTCTAACTGACGAGAGAAATCTGAATCCGTTTGAAAAGGAGATGAAGAAGAAATTGATGTGCCAACGATTAGTTCAAAAACGGCGAAATAATACATCTACAATGTGCGTCATAATTTTAATTAAAAATTTCCTATATTCCGTAAAACTCCAGAATCGTAACCCCAATATGGCTGAGGTCTAGATTTTTAAAACCTGACTATATTTCGAGTTGCGCATGCCCACAGAAAATACTCAAATAAATATTTCCTTAATCAATCGACTTTCGCGATTTGTGTAAAATAATTGTTGACTATAATTCAGCATGACTATATTAATTGTGGCTTATCTTTTTTTAATTCTGATAGCATTTGTGAATATACTATCATTGGGAGGGGATTTGAGACATTAACGCAAGGAAGCAGTGATGTGAAGAAACTTCGCCTATTTTGACGAAGGTTTTGCGGCATCTAGGATTCTAACTGACGAGAGAAATCTGAATCCGTTTGAAAAGGAGATGAAGAAGAAATTGATGTGCCAAAGATTAGTTCAAAAACGGCGAAATAATACATCTACAATGTGCGTCATAATTTTAATTAAAAATTTCCTATATTCCGTAAAACTCCAGAATCGTAACCCCAATATGGCTGAGGTCTAGATTTTTAAAACCTGACTATATTTCGAGTTGCGCATGCCCACAGAAAATACTCAAATAAATATTTCCTTAATCAATCGACTTTCGCGATTTGTGTAAAATAATTGTTGACTATAATTCAGCATGACTATATTAATTGTGGCTTATCTTTTTTTAATTCTGATAGCATTTGTGAATATACTATCATTGGGAGGGGATTTGAGACATTTAACGCAAGGAAGAAGTGATGTGAAGAAACTTCGCCTATTTTGACGAAGGTTTTGCGGCATCTAGGATTCTAACTGACGAGAGAAATCTGAATCCGTTTGAAAAGGAGATGAAGAAGAAATTGATGTGCCAACGATTAGTTCAAAAACGGCGAAATAATACATCTACAATGTGCGTCATAATTTTAATTAAAAATTTCCTATATTCCGTAAAACTCCAGAATCGTAACCCCAATATGGCTGAGGTCTAGATTTTTTAAACCTGACTATATTTCGAGTTGCGCATGCCCACAGAAAATACTCAAATAAATATTTCCTTAATCAATCGACTTTTACGATTTGTGTTAAATAATTTTTTACTATAGTTCAGCATGACTATATTAATTGTTGCTTATCTTTTTTTAATTCTGATAGCATTTGTGAATATACTATCACCGGGAGGGGATTTGAGACATTTAACGCAAGGAAGCAGTGATGTGAAGAAACTTCGCCTATTTTGACGAAGGTTTTGCGGCATCTAGGATTCTAACTGACGAGAGAAATCTGAATCCGTTTGAAAAGGAGATGAAGAAGAAATTGATGTGCCAACGATTAGTTCAAAAACGGCGAAATAATACATCTACAATGTGCGTCATAATTTTAATTAAAAATTTCCTATATTCCGTAAAACTCCAGAATCGTAACCCCAATATGGCTGAGGTCTAGATTTTTAAAACCTGACTATATTTCGAGTTGCGCATGCCCACAGAAAATACTCAAATAAATATTTCCTTAATCAATCGACTTTCGCGATTTGTGTAAAATAATTGTTGACTATAATTACGCATGACTATATTAATTGTGGCTTATCTTTTTTTAATTCTGATAGCATTTGTGAATATACTATCATTGGGAGGGGATTTGAGACATTAACGCAAGGAAGCAGTGATGTGAAGAAACTTCGCCTATTTTGACGAAGGTTTTGCGGCATCTAGGATTCTAACTGACGAGAGAAATCTGAATCCGTTTGAAAAGGAGATGAAGAAGAAATTGATGTGCCAACGATTAGTTCAAAAACGGTGAAATAATACATCTACAATGTGCGTCATAATTTTAATTAAAAATTTCCTATATTCCGTAAAACTCCAGAATCGTAACCCCAATATGGCTGAGGTCTAGATTTTTAAAACCTGACTATATTTCGAGTTGCGCATGCCCACAGAAAATACTCAAATAAATATTTCCTTAATCAATCGACTTTCGCGATTTGTGTAAAATAATTGTTGACTATAATTCAGCATGACTATATTAATTGTGGCTTATCTTTTTTTAATTCTGATAGCATTTTTGAATATACTATCATTGGGAGGGGATTTGAGACATTAACGCAAGGAAGCAGTGATGTGAAGAAACTTCGCCTATTTTGACGAAGGTTTTGCGGCATCTAGGATTCTAACTGACGAGAGAAATCTGAATCCGTTTGAAAAGGAGATGAAGAAGAAATTGATGTGCCAACGATTAGTTCAAAAACGGCGAAATAATACATCTACAATGTGCGTCATAATTTTAATTAAAAATTTCCTATATTCCGTAAAACTCCAGAATCGTAACCCCAATATGGCTGAGGTCTAGATTTTTAAAACCTGACTATATTTCGAGTTGCGCATGCCCACAGAAAATACTCAAATAAATATTTCCTTAATCAATCGACTTTCGCGATTTGTGTAAAATAATTGTTGACTATAATTCAGCATGACTATATTAATTGTGGCTTATCTTTTTTTAATTCTGATAGCATTTGTGAATATACTATCATTGGGAGGGGATTTGAGACATTAACGCAAGGAAGCAGTGATGTGAAGAAACTTCGCCTATTTTGACGAAGGTTTTGCGGCATCTAGGATTCTAACTGACGAGAGAAATCTGAATCCGTTTGAAAAGGAGATGAAGAAGAAATTGATGTGCCAACGATTAGTTCAAAAACGGCGAAATAATACATCTACAATGTGCGTCATAATTTTAATTAAAAATTTCCTATATTCCGTAAAACTCCAGAATCGTAACCCCAATATGGCTGAGGTCTAGATTTTTAAAACCTGACTATATTTCGAGTTGCGCATGCCCACAGAAAATACTCAAATAAATATTTCCTTAATCAATCGACTTTCGCGATTTGTGTAAAATAATTGTTGACTATAATTCAGCATGACTATATTAATTGTGGCTTATCTTTTTTTAATTCTGATAGCATTTGTGAATATACTATCATTGGGAGGGGATTTGAGACATTTAACGCAAGGAAGCAGTGATGTGAAGAAACTTCGCCTATTTTGACGAAGGTTTTGCGGCATCTAGGATTCTAACTGACGAGAGAAATCTGAATCCGTTTGAAAAGGAGATGAAGAAGAAATTGATGTGCCAACGATTAGTTCAAATAAGGCGAAATAATACATCTACAATGTGCGTCATAATTTTAATTAAAAATTTCCTATATTCCGTAAAACTCCAGAATCGTAACCCCAATATGGCTGAGGTCTAGATTTTTAAAACCTGACTATATTTCGAGTTGCGCATGCCCACAGAAAATACTCAAATAAATATTTCCTTAATCAATCGACTTTCGCGATTTGTGTAAAATAATTGTTGACTATAATTCAGCATGACTATATTAATTGTGGCTTATCTTTTTTTAATTCTGATAGCATTTGTGAATATACTATCATTGGGAGGGGATTTGAGACATTAACGCAAGGAAGCAGTGATGTGAAGAAACTTCGTCTATTTTGACGAAGGTTTTGCGGCATCTAGGATTCTAACTGACGAGAGAAATCTGAATCCGTTTGAAAAGGAGATGAAGAAGAAATTGATGTGCCAACGATTAGTTCAAAAACGGCGAAATAATACATCTACAATGTGCGTCATAATTTTAATTACAAATTTCCTATATTCCGTAAAACTCCAGAATCGTAACCCCAATATGGCTGAGGTCTAGATTTTTAAAACCTGACTATATTTCGAGTTGCGCATGCCCACAGAAAATACTCAAATAAATATTTCCTTAATCAATCGACTTTCGCGATTTGTGTAAAATAATTGTTGACTATAATTCAGCATGACTATATTAATTGTGGCTTATCTTTTTTTAATTCTGATAGCATTTGTGAATATACTATCATTGGGAGGGGATTTGAGACATTTAACGCAAGGAAGCAGTGATGTGAAGAAACTTCGCCTATTTTGACGAAGGTTTTGCGGCATCTAGGATTCTAACTGACGAGAGAAATCTGAATCCGTTTGAAAAGGAGATGAAGAAGAAATTGATGTGCCAACGATTAGTTCAAAAACGGCGAAATAATACATCTACAATGTGCGTCATAATTTTAATTACAAATTTCCTATATTCCGTAAAACTCCAGAATCGTAACCCCAATATGGCTGAGGTCTAGATTTTTAAAACCTGACTATATTTCGAGTTGCGCATGCCCACAGAAAATACTCAAATAAATATTTCCTTAATCAATCGACTTTCGCGATTTGTGCTAATTAAGTTTTGACTATAATGCAGCATGACTATATTAATTGTGGCTTATCTTTTTTTATTCTGATAGTATTTGTGAATATACTATGATTGGGAGGAGATTTGAGACATTTAACGCAAGGAAGCAGTGATGTGAAGAAACTTCGCCTATTTTGACGAAGGTTTGGCGGCATCTAGGATCCTAACTGACGTGACAATTCTGAATCCGTTTGAAAAGGAGATGAAGAAGAAATTGATGTGCCAAAGATTAGTTCAAAAACGGCGAAATAATACATCTACAATGTGCGTCATAATTTTAATTAAAAATTACCTTTATTCCGTAAAGCTCCAGAATCGTAACCCCTACATGGCGAATGTCTAGATTTTTAAGACCTGACTATATTTCGAGCTGCGCATGCCCACAACAACTACTTAAATAAATATTTTCTCAATCGATCGACTTTCACGATTTGTGTTAAATAATTTATTACTATAATTCAGCATGACTATATTAATTGTGGCTTATCTTTTTTTAATTCTGTTAGTATTTGTGAATATACTATGATTGGGAGGAGATTTGAGACATTTAACGCAAGGAAGAAGTGATGTGAAGAAACTTCGCCTATTTTGACGAAGGTTTGGCGGCATCAAGGATCCTAACTGACGAGACAATTCTGAATCCGTTTGAAAAGGAGATGAAGAAGAAATTGATGTGCCAACGATTAGTTCAATAACGGCGAAATAATACATCTACAATGTGCGTCATAATTTTAATTAAAAATTTCCTATATTCCGTAAAACTCCAGAATCTTAACCCCTACATGTCGAATGTCTAGATTTTTAAGACCTGACTATATTTCGAGCTGGGCATGCCCACAACAACTACTTAAATAAATATTTTCTCAATCAATGGACTTTCGCGATTTGTGTTAAATATTTTTTTAATATAATTCAGCATGACTATATTAATTGTGGCTTATCTTTTTTTAATTCTGATAGTATTTGTGAATATACTATCAGTTGGAGGGGATTTGGGACATTTAACGCAAGGAAGCAGTGATGTGAAGAAACTTCGCCTATTTTGACGAAGGTTTGGCGGCATCTAGGATCCTAACTGACGAGACAATTCTGAATCCGTTTGAAAAGGAGATGAAGAAGAAATTGATGTGCCAACGATTAGTTCAAAAACGGCGAAATAATACATCTACAATGTGCGTCATAATTATAATTAAAAATTTCCTTTATTCCGTAAAACTCCAGAATCGTAACCCCTACATGGCGGAGGTCTAGATTTTTAAAACCTGTCTATATTTCGAGTTGCGCATGCCCACAGAAAATACTCAAATAAATATTTCCTTAATCAATCGACTTTCACGATTTGTGTTAAATAATTTTTTACTATAATTCAGCATGACTATATTTATTGTGGCTTATCTTTTTTTAATTCTGATAGTATTTGTGAATATACTATCAGTTGGAGGGGATTTGGGACATTTAACGCAAGGAAGCAGTGATGTGAAGAAACTTCGCCTATTTTGACGAAGGTTTGGCGGCATCTAGGATCCTAACTGACGAGACAATTCTGAATCCGTTTGAAAAGGAGATGAAGAAGAAATTGATGTGCCAACGATTAGTTCAAAAACGGCGAAATAATACATCTACAATGTGCGTCATAATTTTAATTAAAAATTTCCTATATTCCGTAAAACTCCAGAATCGTAACCCCAATATGGCTGAGGTCTAGATTTTTAATACTTGACTATGTTTCGAGATGCGCATGCCAACAACAAATACTCAAATAAATATCTATTCAATCAATCGACTTTCACGATTTGTGTTAAATAATTTTTTACTATAATTCAGCATGACTATATTAATTGTGGCTTATCTTTTTTTAATTCTGATAGTATTTGTGAATATACTATCAGTTGGAGGGGATTTGGGACATTTAACGCAAGGAAGCAGTGATGTAAAGAAACTTCGCATATTTTGACGAAGGTTTTGCGGCATCTAGGATCCTAACTGACGAGACAATTCTGAATCCGTTTGAAAATGAGATGAAGAAGAAATTGATGTGCCAACGATTAGTTCAAAAACGGCGAAATAATACATCTACAATATGCGTCATAATTTTAATTAAAAGTTTACTTCATTCCGCAAAACTCCAGAATCGTAACCCTATTATGGCGGAGGTCTAGATTTTTAATACTTGACTATGTTTCGAGATGCGCATGCCAACAACAAATACTCAAATAAATATCTATTCAATCAATCAACTTTCACGATTTGTGTTAAATAATTTTTTACTATAATTCAGCATGACTATATTAATTGTGGCTTATCTTTTTTTAATTCTGATAGTATTTGTGAATATACTATCAGTTGGAGGGGATTTGGGACATTTAACGCAAGGAAGTATAGATGTAAAGAAACTTCGCATATTTTGACGAAGGTTTTGCGGCATTTAGGATCCTAACTGACGAGACAATTCTGAATCCGTTTGAAAATGAGATGATGAAGAAATTGATGTGCCAACGATTAGTTCAAAAACGGCGAAATAATACATCTACAATGTGCGTCATAATTATAATTAAAAATTTCCTTTATTCCGTAAAACTCCAGAATCGTAACCCCTACATGGCGGAGGTCTAGATTTTTAAAACCTGTCTATATTTCGAGTTGCGCATGCCCACAGAAAATACTCAAATAAATATTTCCTTAATCAATCGACTTTCACGATTTGTGTTAAATAATTTTTTACTATAATTCAGCATGACTATATTTATTGTGGCTTATCTTTTTTTAATTCTGATAGTATTTGTGAATATACTATCAGTTGGAGGGGATTTGGGACATTTAACGCAAGGAAGCAGTGATGTGAAGAAACTTCGCCTATTTTGACGAAGGTTTGGCGGCATCTAGGATCCTAACTGACGAGACAATTCTGAATCCGTTTGAAAAGGAGATGAAGAAGAAATTGATGTGCCAACGATTAGTTCAAAAACGGCGAAATAATACATCTACAATGTGCGTCATAATTTTAATTAAAAATTTCCTATATTCCGTAAAACTCCAGAATCGTAACCCCAATATGGCTGAGGTCTAGATTTTTAATACTTGACTATGTTTCGAGATGCGCATGCCAACAACAAATACTCAAATAAATATCTATTCAATCAATCGACTTTCACGATTTGTGTTAAATAATTTTTTACTATAATTCAGCATGACTATATTAATTGTGGCTTATCTTTTTTTAATTCTGATAGTATTTGTGAATATACTATCAGTTGGAGGGGATTTGGGACATTTAACGCAAGGAAGCAGTGATGTAAAGAAACTTCGCATATTTTGACGAAGGTTTTGCGGCATCTAGGATCCTAACTGACGAGACAATTCTGAATCCGTTTGAAAAGGAGATGAAGAAGAAATTGATGTGCCAACGATTAGTTCAAAAACGGCGAAATAATACATCTACAATGTGCGTCATAATTATAATTAAAAATTTCCTTTATTCCGTAAAACTCCAGAATCGTAACCCCTACATGGCGGAGGTCTAGATTTTTAATACTTGACTATGTTTCGAGATGCGCATGCCCACAGAAAATACTCAAATAAATATTTCCTTAATCAATCGACTTTCACGATTTGTGTTAAATAATTTTTTACTATAATTCAGCATGACTATATTAATTGTGGCTTATCTTTTTTTAATTCTGATAGTATTTGTGAATATACTATGATTGGGAGGAGATTTGAGACATTTAACGCAAGGAAGCAGTGATGTGAAGAAACTTCGCCTATTTTGACGAAGGTTTGGCGGCATCTAGGATCCTAACTGACGTGACAATTCTGAATCCGTTTGAAAAGGAGATGAAGAAGAAATTGATGTGCCAAAGATTAGTTCAAAAACGGCGAAATAATACATCTACAATGTGCGTCATAATTTTAATTAAAAATTACCTTTATTCCGTAAAGCTCCAGAATCGTAACCCCCTACATGGCGAATGTCTAGATTTTTAAGACCTGACTATATTTCGAGATGCGCATGCCAACAACAAATACTCAAATAAATATCTATTCAATCAATCGACTTTCACGATTTGTGTTAAATAATTTTTTACTATAATTCAGCATGACTATATTAATTGTGGCTTATCTTTTTTTAATTCTGATGGTATTTGTGAATATACTATCAGTTGGAGGGGATTTGGGACATTTAACGCAAGGAAGCAGTGATGTAAAGAAACTTCGCATATTTTGACGAAGGTTTTGCGGCATCTAGGATCCTAACTGACGAGACAATTCTGAATCCGTTTGAAAAGGAGATGAAGAAGAAATTGATGTGCCAACGATTAGTTCAAAAACGGCGAAATAATACATCTACAATATGCGTCATAATTTTAATTAAAAGTTTACTTCATTCCGCAAAACTCCAGAATCGTAACCCTATTATGGCGGAGGTCTAGATTTTTAACACTTGACTATGTTTCGAGATGCGCATGCCCACAGAAAATACTCAAATAAATATTTCCTTAATCAATCGACTTTCACGATTTGTGTTAAATAATTTTTTACTATAATTCAGCATGACTATATTTATTGTGGCTTATCTTTTTTTAATTCTGATAGTATTTGTGAATATACTATGATTGGGAGGAGATTTGAGACATTTAACGCAAGGAAGCAGTGATGTGAAGAAACTTCGCCTATTTTGACGAAGGTTTGGCGGCATCTAGGATCCTAAATGACGAGACAATTCTGAATCCGTTTGAAAATGAGATGAAGAAGAAATTGATGTGCCAACGATTAGTTCAAAAACGGCGAAATAATACATCTACAATATGCGTCATAATTTTAATTAAAAGTTTACTTCATTCCGCAAAACTCCAGAATCGTAACCCCAATATGGCGGAGGTCTAGATTTTTAATACTTGACTATGTTTCGAGATGCGCATGCCAACAACAAATACTCAAATAAATATCAATTCAATCAATCGACTTTCACGATTTGTGTTAAATAATTTTTTACTATAATTCAGCATGACTATATTAATTGTGGCTTATCTTTTTTAAATTCTGATAGTATTTGTGAATATACTATCATTGGGAGGGGATTTGGGACATTTAACGCAAGGAAGCAGTGATGTAAAGAAACTTCGCATATTTTGACGAAGGTTTTGCGGCATCTAGGATCCTAACTGACGAGACAATTCTGAATCCGTTTGAAAATGAGATGAAGAAGAAATTGATGTGCCAACGATTAGTTCAAAAACGGCGAAATAATACATCTACAATGTGCGTCATAATTTTAATTAAAAATTTCCTATATTCCGTAAAACTCCAGAATCGTTACCCCAATATGGCTGAGGTCTAGATTTTTAAGACCTGACTATATTTCGAGCTGCGCATGCCCACAGAAAATACTCAAATAAATATTTCCTTAATCAATCGACTTTCGCGATTTGTGTAAAATAATTGTTGACTATAATTCAGCATGACTATATTAATTGTGGCTTATCTTTTTTTAATTCTAATAGCATTTGTGAATATACTATCATTGGGAGGGGATTTGAGACATTAACGCAAGGAAGCAGTGATGTGAAGAAACTTCGTCTATTTTGACGAAGGTTTTGCCTCAATCAATTGACTATCGCGATTTGTGTTAAATAATTTTTGACTATAATTCAGCATGACTATATTGGCTTATCTTTTTTTAATTTTGATAGTATTTGTGAATTTTTAATTGGGAGGGGATCAATCGTCAGTAAGAATCCTAGATGCCGCTAAACCTTCGTCAAAATGGGCAAAGTTTCTTTACATCACTGCTTCCTTGCGTTAAATGCTCAATTATAGTTAAAACATTATTTAACACAAATCGTGAAAGTCGATTGATTGAATAGATATTTATTTGTTGTTGGCATCTGCAGCTCGAAAAATAGTCAGGTCTTAAAAATCTAGTCCTTCGCCATGTAGGGGTTACGATTCTGGAGTTTTACGGAATAAAGGAAATTTTTATTAAAATTATGACGAACATTGTAGATGTATTATTTCGCCGTTTTTGAACTAATCGTTGGCACATCAATTTCTTTTTCATCTCCTTTTCAAACGGAGTCAGAATTGTCTCGTCAGTTAGGATCCTAGATGCCGCTAAACCTTTGTCAAAATAGGCGAAGTTTCTTCACATCACTGCTTCCTTGCGTTAAATGTCCCAAATCCCCTCCCAATGATAGTATATTCACAAATACTATCAGAATTAATAAAATATGAGCCACAATTATTATAGTCATGCTCAATTATAGTCAAAAATTATTTAACACAAATCGCGAAAGTCGATTAATTGAGTAAATCTTTATTTGAGTATTTGTTGTGGGCATGCGCAGCTCGAAATATAGTCAGTTCTTAAAAATCTAGACCTCCGCCATGTTGGGGTTACGATTCTGGAGTTTTACGGAATAAAGAAAATTTGTAATTAAAATTATGACGCACATTGTAGATGTATTATTTCGCCGTTTTTGAACTAATCGTTGGCACATCAATTTCTTCTTCATCTCCTTTTCAGACGGAATCAGAATTGTCTCGTCATTTAGGATCCTAGATGCCGCAAAATCTTCGTCAAAATAGGCGAAGATGCTTCACATCATTGCTTCCATGCGTTAAATGTCTCAAATCCCCGCCCAATGATTAGTATATTCACAAATACTATCAAAATTAAAAAAAGATAAGCCACAATTATTATACTCATACTCAATTATAGTCAAAAATTATTTAACACAGATCGCGAAAGTCGATTGATTGAGTACATATTTATTTGAGTATTTGTTGTGAGCATGCGCAGCTCGAGATATAGTCAGGTCTTAAAAATCTAGACCCCCGGCATGTTGAGGTTACGATTCCGGAGTTTTACGGAATAAAGGAAATTTATAATTAAAATTATGACGCACATTGTAGATGTATTATTTCGCCGTTTTTGAACTAATCGTTGGCACATCAATTTCTTCTTCATCTCATTTTCAGACGGAATCAGAATTGTCTCGTCAGTTAGGATCCTAGATGCCGCTATACCTTCGTCAAAATAGGCGAAGATTCTTCACATCACTGCTTCCTTGCGTTAAATGTCTCAAATCCCCTCCCAATGATTAGTATATTCACCAATACTAACAGAATTAAAAAAAGATATGCCACAATAAATATAGTCTTGCTCAATTATAGTCAAAAATTATTTAACACAATTCGCGAAAGTCGAATGATTGAGTACATATTTATTTGAGTATTTGTTGTGGGCATGCGCAGCTCGAAATATAGTCAGGTCTTAAAAATCTAGACCCCCGGCATGTTGGGGTTACGATTCTGGAGTTTTACGGAATAAAGGAAATTTATAATTAAAATTATGACGCACATTGTAGATGTATTATTTCGCCGTTTTTGAAATAATCGTTGGCACATCAATTTTTTCTTCATCTCCTTTTCAAACGGAATCAGAATTGTCTCGTCATTTAGGATCCTAGATGCCGCAAAACCTTCGTCAAAATAGGCGAAGATGCTTCACATCATTGCTTCCTTGCGTTAAATGACTCAAATCCCCGCCCAATGATTAGTATATTCACAAATACTATCAAAATTAAAAAAAGATAAGCCACAATTATTATAGTCATGCTCAATTATAGTCAATAACTATTTAACACAAATCGCGAAAGTCGATTGATTGAGTAAATATTTATTTGAGTATTTGTTGTGGGCATGCGCAGCTCGAAATATAGTCAGGTCTTAAAAATCTAGACCCCCGGCATGTTGGGGATACGATTCTGGAGTTTTACGGAATAAAGGAAATTTATAATTAAAATTATGACGCACATTGTAGATGTATTATTTCGCCGTTTTTGAACTAATCGTTGGCACATCAATTTCTTCTTCATCTCCTTTTCAAACGGAATCAGAATTGTCTCGTCATTTAGGATCCTAGATGCCGCAAAACCTTCGTCAAAATAGGCGAAGATGCTTCACATCATTGCTTCCTTGCGTTAAATGTCTCAAATCCCCGCCCAATGATTAGTATATTCACAAATACTATCAAAATTAAAAAAAGATAAGCCACAATTATTATACTCATACTCAATTATAGTCAAAAATTATTTAACACAGATCGCGAAAGTCGATTGATTGAGTACATATTTATTTGAGTATTTGTTGTGAGCATGCGCAGCTCGAGATATAGTCAGGTCTTAAAAATCTAGACCCCCGGCATGTTGGGGTTACGATTCTGGAGTTTTACGGAATAAAGGAAATTTATAATTAAAATTATGACGCACATTGTAGATGAATTATTTCGCCGTTTTTGAACTAATCGTTGGCACATCAATTTCTTCTTCATCTCCTTTTCAAACGGAATCAGAATTGTCTCGTCAGTTAGGATCCTAGATGCCGCTATACCTTCGTCAAAATAGGCGAAGATTCTTCACATCACTGCTTCCTTGCGTTAAATGTCTCAAATCCCCTCCCAATGATTAGTATATTCACCAATACTAACAGAATTAAAAAAAGATATGCCACAATAAATATAGTCTTGCTCAATTATAGTCAAAAATTATTTAACACAATTCGCGAAAGTCGAATGATTGAGTACATATTTATTTGAGTATTTGTTGTGGGCATGCGCAGCTCGAAATATAGTCAGGTCTTAAAAATCTAGACCCCCGGCATGTTGGGGTTACGATTCTGGAGTTTTACGGAATAAAGGAAATTTATAATTAAAATTATGACGCACATTGTAGATGTATTATTTCGCCGTTTTTGAACTAATCGTTGGCACATCAATTTCTTCTTCATCTCCTTTTCAAACGGAATCAGAATTGTCTCGTCATTTAGGATCCTAGATGCCGCAAAACCTTCGTCAAAATAGGCGAAGATGCTTCACATCATTGCTTCCTTGCGTTAAATGACTCAAATCCCCGCCCAATGATTAGTATATTCACAAATACTATCAAAATTAAAAAAAGATAAGCCACAATTATTATAGTCATACTCAATTATAGTCAAAAATTATTTAACACAGATCGCGAAAGTCGATTGATTGAGTAAATATTTATTTGAGTACTTGTTGTGAGAATGCGCAGCTCGAGATATAGTCAGGTCTTATAAATCTAGACCTCCGCCATGTTGGGGTTACGATTCTGGAGTTTCACGGAATAAAGGAAATTTATAATTAAAATTATGACGCACATTGTAGATGTATTATTTCGCCGTTTTTGAACTAATCGTTGGCACATCAATTTCTTCTTCATCTCCTTTTCAGACGGAATCAGAATTGTCTCGTCAGTTAGGATCCTAGATGCCGCTATACCTTCGTCAAAATAGGCGAAGATTCTTCACATCACTGCTTCCTTGCGTTAAATGTCTCAAATCCCCTCCCAATGATTAGTATATTCACCAATACTAACAGAATTAAAAAAAGATATGCCACAATAAATATAGTCATGCTCAATTATAGTCAAAAATTATTTAACACAAATCGCGAAAGTCGAATGATTGAGTACATATTTATTTGAGTATTTGTTGTGGGCATGCACAGCTCGAAATATAGTCAGGTCTTAAAAATCAAGACCTCCGCCATGTTGGGGTTACGATTCTGGAGTTTTACGGAATAAAGGAAATTTATAATTAAAATTATGACGCACATTGTAGATGTATTATTTCGCCGTTTTTGAACTAATCGTTGGCACATCAATTTCTTCTTCATCTCCTTTTCAAACGGAATCAGAATTGTCTTGTCAGTTAGGATCCTAGATGCCGCCAAACCTTCGTCAAAATAGGCGATGTTTCTTCACATCACTGCTTCCTTGTGTTAAATGTCTCAAATCCTCTCCCAATGATAGTATATTCACAAATACTATCAGAATTAAAAAAAGATAAGCCACAATTAATATAGTCATGCTCAATTATAGTCAATAACTATTTAACACAAATCGCGAAAGTCGATTGATTGAGTAAATATTTATTTGAGTATTTGTTTTGGGCATGCGCAGCTCGAAATATAGTCAGGTCTTAAAAATCTAGACCTCCGGCATGTTGGGGTTACGATTCTAGGGTTTTACGGAATAAAGGAAATTTATAATTAAAATTATGACGCACATTGTAGATGTATTATTTCGCCGTTTTTGAACTAATCGTTGGCACATCAATTTCTTCTTCATCTCCTTTTCAAACGGAATCAGAATTGTCTCGTCATTTAGGATCCTAGATGCCGCAAAACCTTCGTCAAAATAGGCGAAGATGCTTCACATCATTGCTTCCTTGCGTTAAATGTCTCAAATCCCCGCCCAATGATTAGTATATTCACAAATACTATCAAAATTAAAAAAAGATAAGCCACAATTATTATACTCATACTCAATTATAGTCAAAAATTATTTAACACAGATCGCGAAAGTCGATTGATTGAGTACATATTTATTTGAGTATTTGTTGTGAGCATGCGCAGCTCGAGATATAGTCAGGTCTTAAAAATCTAGACCCCCGGCATGTTGGGGTTACGATTCTGGAGTTTTACGGAATAAAGGAAATTTATAATTAAAATTATGACGCACATTGTAGATGTATTATTTCGCCGTTTTTGAAATAATCGTTGGCACATCAATTTTTTCTTCATCTCCTTTTCAAACGGAATCAGAATTGTCTCGTCATTTAGGATCCTAGATGCCGCAAAACCTTCGTCAAAATAGGCGAAGATGCTTCACATCATTGCTTCCTTGCGTTAAATGACTCAAATCCCCGCCCAATGATTAGTATATTCACAAATACTATCAAAATTAAAAAAAGATAAGCCACAATTATTATAGTCATGCTCAATTATAGTCAATAACTATTTAACACAAATCGCGAAAGTCGATTGATTGAGTAAATATTTATTTGAGTATTTGTTGTGGGCATGCGCAGCTCGAAATATAGTCAGGTCTTAAAAATCTAGACCCCCGGCATGTTGGGGATACGATTCTGGAGTTTTACGGAATAAAGGAAATTTATAATTAAAATTATGACGCACATTGTAGATGTATTATTTCGCCGTTTTTGAACTAATCGTTGGCACATCAATTTCTTCTTCATCTCCTTTTCAAACGGAATCAGAATTGTCTCGTCATTTAGGATCCTAGATGCCGCAAAACCTTCGTCAAAATAGGCGAAGATGCTTCACATCATTGCTTCCTTGCGTTAAATGTCTCAAATCCCCGCCCAATGATTAGTATATTCACAAATACTATCAAAATTAAAAAAAGATAAGCCACAATTATTATACTCATACTCAATTATAGTCAAAAATTATTTAACACAGATCGCGAAAGTCGATTGATTGAGTACATATTTATTTGAGTATTTGTTGTGAGCATGCGCAGCTCGAGATATAGTCAGGTCTTAAAAATCTAGACCCCCGGCATGTTGGGGTTACGATTCTGGAGTTTTACGGAATAAAGGAAATTTATAATTAAAATTATGACGCACATTGTAGATGAATTATTTCGCCGTTTTTGAACTAATCGTTGGCACATCAATTTCTTCTTCATCTCCTTTTCAGACGGAATCAGAATTGTCTCGTCAGTTAGGATCCTAGATGCCGCTATACCTTCGTCAAAATAGGCGAAGATTCTTCACATCACTGCTTCCTTGCGTTAAATGTCTCAAATCCCCTCCCAATGATTAGTATATTCACCAATACTAACAGAATTAAAAAAAGATATGCCACAATAAATATAGTCTTGCTCAATTATAGTCAAAAATTATTTAACACAATTCGCGAAAGTCGAATGATTGAGTACATATTTATTTGAGTATTTGTTGTGGGCATGCGCAGCTCGAAATATAGTCAGGTCTTAAAAATCTAGACCCCCGGCATGTTGGGGTTACGATTCTGGAGTTTTACGGAATAAAGGAAATTTATAATTAAAATTATGACGCACATTGTAGATGTATTATTTCGCCGTTTTTGAACTAATCGTTGGCACATCAATTTCTTCTTCATCTCCTTTTCAAACGGAATCAGAATTGTCTCGTCATTTAGGATCCTAGATGCCGCAAAACCTTCGTCAAAATAGGCGAAGATGCTTCACATCATTGCTTCCTTGCGTTAAATGACTCAAATCCCCGCCCAATGATTAGTATATTCACAAATACTATCAAAATTAAAAAAAGATAAGCCACAATTATTATAGTCATACTCAATTATAGTCAAAAATTATTTAACACAGATCGCGAAAGTCGATTGATTGAGTAAATATTTATTTGAGTACTTGTTGTGAGCATGCGCAGCTCGAGATATAGTCAGGTCTTATAAATCTAGACCTCCGCCATGTTGGGGTTACGATTCTGGAGTTTCACGGAATAAAGGAAATTTATAATTAAAATTATGACGCACATTGTAGATGTATTATTTCGCCGTTTTTGAACTAATCGTTGGCACATCAATTTCTTCTTCATCTCCTTTTCAGACGGAATCAGAATTGTCTCGTCAGTTAGGATCCTAGATGCCGCTATACCTTCGTCAAAATAGGCGAAGATTCTTCACATCACTGCTTCCTTGCGTTAAATGTCTCAAATCCCCTCCCAATGATTAGTATATTCACCAATACTAACAGAATTAAAAAAAGATATGCCACAATAAATATAGTCATGCTCAATTATAGTCAAAAATTATTTAACACAAATCGCGAAAGTCGAATGATTGAGTACATATTTATTTGAGTATTTGTTGTGGGCATGCACAGCTCGAAATATAGTCAGGTCTTAAAAATCAAGACCTCCGCCATGTTGGGGTTACGATTCTGGAGTTTTACGGAATAAAGGAAATTTATAATTAAAATTATGACGCACATTGTAGATGTATTATTTCGCCGTTTTTGAACTAATCGTTGGCACATCAATTTCTTCTTCATCTCCTTTTCAAACGGAATCAGAATTGTCTTGTCAGTTAGGATCCTAGATGCCGCCAAACCTTCGTCAAAATAGGCGATGTTTCTTCACATCACTGCTTCCTTGTGTTAAATGTCTCAAATCCTCTCCCAATGATAGTATATTCACAAATACTATCAGAATTAAAAAAAGATAAGCCACAATTAATATAGTCATGCTCAATTATAGTCAATAACTATTTAACACAAATCGCGAAAGTCGATTGATTGAGTAAATATTTATTTGAGTATTTGTTTTGGGCATGCGCAGCTCGAAATATAGTCAGGTCTTAAAAATCTAGACCTCCGGCATGTTGGGGTTACGATTCTAGGGTTTTACGGAATAAAGGAAATTTATAATTAAAATTATGACGCACATTGTAGATGTATTATTTCGCCGTTTTTGAACTAATCGTTGGCACATCAATTTCTTCTTCATCTCCTTTTCAAACGGAATCAGAATTGTCTCGTCATTTAGGATCCTAGATGCCGCAAAACCTTCGTCAAAATAGGCGAAGATGCTTCACATCATTGCTTCCTTGCGTTAAATGTCTCAAATCCCCGCCCAATGATTAGTATATTCACAAATACTATCAAAATTAAAAAAAGATAAGCCACAATTATTATACTCATACTCAATTATAGTCAAAAATTATTTAACACAGATCGCGAAAGTCGATTGATTGAGTACATATTTATTTGAGTATTTGTTGTGAGCATGCGCAGCTCGAGATATAGTCAGGTCTTAAAAATCTAGACCCCCGGCATGTTGGGGTTACGATTCTGGAGTTTTACGGAATAAAGGAAATTTATAATTAAAATTATGACGCACATTGTAGATGTATTATTTCGCCGTTTTTGAAATAATCGTTGGCACATCAATTTTTTCTTCATCTCCTTTTCAAACGGAATCAGAATTGTCTCGTCATTTAGGATCCTAGATGCCGCAAAACCTTCGTCAAAATAGGCGAAGATGCTTCACATCATTGCTTCCTTGCGTTAAATGACTCAAATCCCCGCCCAATGATTAGTATATTCACAAATACTATCAAAATTAAAAAAAGATAAGCCACAATTATTATAGTCATGCTCAATTATAGTCAATAACTATTTAACACAAATCGCGAAAGTCGATTGATTGAGTAAATATTTATTTGAGTATTTGTTGTGGGCATGCGCAGCTCGAAATATAGTCAGGTCTTAAAAATCTAGACCCCCGGCATGTTGGGGATACGATTCTGGAGTTTTACGGAATAAAGGAAATTTATAATTAAAATTATGACGCACATTGTAGATGTATTATTTCGCCGTTTTTGAACTAATCGTTGGCACATCAATTTCTTCTTCATCTCCTTTTCAAACGGAATCAGAATTGTCTCGTCATTTAGGATCCTAGATGCCGCAAAACCTTCGTCAAAATAGGCGAAGATGCTTCACATCATTGCTTCCTTGCGTTAAATGTCTCAAATCCCCGCCCAATGATTAGTATATTCACAAATACTATCAAAATTAAAAAAAGATAAGCCACAATTATTATACTCATACTCAATTATAGTCAAAAATTATTTAACACAGATCGCGAAAGTCGATTGATTGAGTACATATTTATTTGAGTATTTGTTGTGAGCATGCGCAGCTCGAGATATAGTCAGGTCTTAAAAATCTAGACCCCCGGCATGTTGGGGTTACGATTCTGGAGTTTTACGGAATAAAGGAAATTTATAATTAAAATTATGACGCACATTGTAGATGAATTATTTCGCCGTTTTTGAACTAATCGTTGGCACATCAATTTCTTCTTCATCTCCTTTTCAGACGGAATCAGAATTGTCTCGTCAGTTAGGATCCTAGATGCCGCTATACCTTCGTCAAAATAGGCGAAGATTCTTCACATCACTGCTTCCTTGCGTTAAATGTCTCAAATCCCCTCCCAATGATTAGTATATTCACCAATACTAACAGAATTAAAAAAAGATATGCCACAATAAATATAGTCTTGCTCAATTATAGTCAAAAATTATTTAACACAATTCGCGAAAGTCGAATGATTGAGTACATATTTATTTGAGTATTTGTTGTGGGCATGCGCAGCTCGAAATATAGTCAGGTCTTAAAAATCTAGACCCCCGGCATGTTGGGGTTACGATTCTGGAGTTTTACGGAATAAAGGAAATTTATAATTAAAATTATGACGCACATTGTAGATGTATTATTTCGCCGTTTTTGAACTAATCGTTGGCACATCAATTTCTTCTTCATCTCCTTTTCAAACGGAATCAGAATTGTCTCGTCATTTAGGATCCTAGATGCCGCAAAACCTTCGTCAAAATAGGCGAAGATGCTTCACATCATTGCTTCCTTGCGTTAAATGACTCAAATCCCCGCCCAATGATTAGTATATTCACAAATACTATCAAAATTAAAAAAAGATAAGCCACAATTATTATAGTCATACTCAATTATAGTCAAAAATTATTTAACACAGATCGCGAAAGTCGATTGATTGAGTAAATATTTATTTGAGTACTTGTTGTGAGCATGCGCAGCTCGAGATATAGTCAGGTCTTATAAATCTAGACCTCCGCCATGTTGGGGTTACGATTCTGGAGTTTCACGGAATAAAGGAAATTTATAATTAAAATTATGACGCACATTGTAGATGTATTATTTCGCCGTTTTTGAACTAATCGTTGGCACATCAATTTCTTCTTCATATCCTTTTCAAACGGAATCAGAATTGTCTCGTCATTTAGGATCCTAGATGCCGCAAAACCTTCGTCAAAATAGGCGAAGATGCTTCACATCATTGCTTCCTTGCGTTAAATGTCTCAAATCCCCGCCCAATGATTAGTATATTCACAAATACTATCAAAATTAAAAAAAGATAAGCCACAATTATTATACTCATACTCAATTATAGTCAAAAATTATTTAACACAGATCGCGAAAGTCGATTGATTGAGTACATATTTATTTGAGTATTTGTTGTGAGCATGCGCAGCTCGAGATATAGTCAGGTCTTAAAAATCTAGACCCCCGGCATGTTGGGGTTACGATTCTGGAGTTTTACGGAATAAAGGAAATTTATAATTAAAATTATGACGCACATTGTAGATGTATTATTTCGCCGTTTTTGAACTAATTGTTGGCACATCAATTTTTTCTTCATCTCCTTTTCAGACGGAATCAGAATTGTCTCGTCAGTTAGGATCCTAGATGCCGCTATACCTTCGTCAAAATAGGCGAAGATTCTTCACATCACTGCTTCCTTGTGTTAAATGTCTCAAATCCTCTCCCAATGATAGTATATTCACAAATACTATCAGAATTAAAAAAATATAAGCCACAATTAATATAGTCATGCTCAATTATAGTCAATAACTATTTAACACAAATCGCGAAAGTCGATTGATTGAGAAAATATTTATTTGAGTATTTGTTTTGGGCATGCGCAGCTCGAAATATAGTCAGGTCTTAAAAATCTAGACCCCCGGCATGTTGGGGTTACGATTCTGGAGTTTTACGGCATAAAGGAAATTTATAATTAAAATTATGACGCACATTGTAGATGTATTATTTCGCCGTTTTTGAACTAATCGTTGGCACATCAATTTCTTCTTCATCTCCTTTTCAAACGGAATCAGAATTGTCTCGTCATTTAGGATCCTAGATGCCGCAAAACCTTCGTCAAAATAGGCGAAGATGCTTCACATCATTGCTTCATTGCGTTAAATGTCTCAAATCCCCGCCCAATGATTAGTATATTCACAAATACTATCAAAATTAAAAAAAGATAAGCCACAATTATTATACTCATACTCAATTATAGTCAAAAATTATTTAACACAGATCGCGAAAGTCGATTGATTGAGTACATATTTATTTGAGTATTTGTTGTGAGCATGCGCAGCTCGAGATATAGTCAGGTCTTAAAAATCTAGACCCCCGGCATGTTGGGGTTACGATTCTGGAGTTTTACGGAATAAAGGAAATTTATAATTAAAATTATGACGCACATTGTAGATGTATTATTTCGCCGTTTTTGAACTAATTGTTGGCACATCAATTTCTTCTTCATCTCCTTTTCAGACGGAATCAGAATTGTCTCGTCAGTTAGGATCCTAGATGCCGCTATACCTTCGTCAAAATAGGCGAAGATTCTTCACATCACTGCTTCCTTGCGTTAAATGTCTCAAATCCCCTCCCAATGATTAGTATATTCACCAATACTAACAGAATTAAAAAAAGATATGCCACAATAAATATAGTCTTGCTCAATTATAGTCAAAAATTATTTAACGCAATTCGCGAAAGTCGAATGATTGAGTACATATTTATTTGAGTATTTGTTGTGGGCATGCGCAGCTCGAAATATAGTCAGGTCTTAAAAATCTAGACCCCCGGCATGTTGGGGTTACGATTCTGGAGTTTTACGGAATAAAGGAAATTTATAATTAAAATTATGACGCACATTGTAGATGTATTATTTCGCCGTTTTTGAACTAATCGTTGGCACATCAATTTCTTCTTCATCTCCTTTTCAAACGGAATCAGAATTGTCTCGTCAGTTAGGATCCTAGATGCCGCCAAACCTTCGTCAAAATAGGCGATGTTTCTTCACATCACTGCTTCCTTGTGTTAAATGTCTCGAATCCTCTCCCAATGACAGTATATTCACAAATACTATCAGAATTAAAAAAAGATAAGCCACAATTAATATAGTCATGCTCAATTATAGTCAATAACTATTTAACACAAATTGCGAAAGTCGATTGATTGAGTAAATATTTATTTGAGTATTTGTTGTGGGCATGCGCAGCTCGAAATATAGTCAGGTCTTAAAAATCTAGACCCCCGGCATGTTGGGGTTACGATTCTGGAGTTTTACGGAATAAAGGAAATTTATAATTAAAATTATTACGCACATTGTAGATGTATTATTTCGCCGTTTTTGAACTAATCGTTGGCACATCAATTTCTTCTTCATCTCCTTTTCAAACGGAATCAGAATTGTCTCGTCATTTAGGATCCTAGATGCCGCAAAACCTTCGTCAAAATAGGCGAAGATGCTTCACATCATTGCTTCCTTGCGTTAAATGTCCCAAATCCCCTCCCAATGATAATATATTCACAAATACTATCAGAATTAATAAAATATAAGCCACAATTATTATAGTCATGCTCAATTATAGTCAAAAATTATTTAACACAAATCGCGAAAGTCGATTAATTGAGTAAATCTTTATTTGAGTATTTGTTGTGGGCATGCGCAGCTCGAAATATAGTCAGTTCTTAAAAATCTAGACCTCCGCCATGTTGGGGTTACGATTCTGAAGTTTTACGGAATAAAGGAAATTTGTAATTAAAATTATGACGCACATTGTAGATGTATTATTTCGCCGTTTTTGAACTAATCGTTGGCACATCAATTTCTTCTTCATCTCCTTTTCAGACGGATTCAGAATTGTCTCGTCAGTTAGGATCCTAGATGCCGCCAAACCTTCGTCAAAATAGGCGATGTTTCTTCACATCACTGCTACCTTGTGTAAAATGTCTCAAATCCTCTCCCAATGATAGTATATTCACAAATACTATCAGAATTAAAAAAAAGATAAGCCACAATTAATATAGTCATGCTCAATTATAGTCAATAACTATTTAACACAAATCGCGAAAGTCGATTGATTGAGTAAATATTTATTTGAGTATTTGTTGTGGGCATGCGCAGCTCGAAATATAGTCAGGTCTTAAAAATCTAGACCCCCGGCATGTTGGGGTTACGATTCTGGAGTTTTACGGAATAAAGGAAATTTATAATTAAAATTATGACGCACATTGTAGATGTATTATTTCGCCGTTTTTGAACTAATCGTTGGCACATCAATTTCTTCTTCATCTCCTTTTCAAACGGAATCAGAATTGTCTCGTCATTTTGGATCCTAGATGCCGCAAAACCTTCGTCAAAATAGGCGAAGATGCTTCACATCATTGCTTCCTTGCGTTAAATGTCTCAAATCCCCGCCCAATGATTAGTATATTCACAAATACTATCAAAATTAAAAAAAGATAAGCCACAATTATTATACTCATACTCAATTATAGTCAAAAATTATTTAACACAGATCGCGAAAGTCGATTGATTGAGTACATTTTTATTTGAGTATTTGTTGTGAGCATGCGCAGCTCGAGATATAGTCAGGTCTTAAAAATCTAGACCCCCGGCATGTTGGGGTTACGATTCTGGAGTTTTACGGAATAAAGGAAATTTATAATTAAAATTATGACGCACATTGTAGATGTATTATTTCGCCGTTTTTGAACTAATCGTTGGCACATCAATTTCTTCTTCATCTCCTTTTCAGACGGAATCAGAATTGTCTCGTCAGTTAGGATCCTAGATGCCGCTATACCTTCGTCAAAATAGGCGAAGATTCTTCACATCACTGCTTCCTTGCGTTAAATGTCTCAAATCCCCTCCCAATGATTAGTATATTCACCAATACTAACAGAATTAAAAAAAGATATGCCACAATAAATATAGTCTTGCTCAATTATAGTCAAAAATTATTTAACACAATTCGCGAAAGTCGAATGATTGAGTACATATTTATTTGAGTATTTGTTGTGGGCATGCGCAGCTCGAAATATAGTCAGGTCTTAAAAATCTAGACCCCCGGGATGTTGGGGTTACGATTCTGGAGTTTTACGGAATAAAGGAAATTTATAATTTAAATTATGACGCACATTGTAGATGTATCATTTCGCCGTTTTTGAACTAATCGTTGGCACATCAATTTCTTCTTCATCTCCTTTTCAAACGGAATCAGAATTGTCTCGTCATTTAGGATCCTAGATGCCGCAAAACCTTCGTCAAAATAGGCGAAGATGCTTCACATCATAGCTTCCTTGCGTTAAATGACTCAAATCCCCGCCCAATGATTAGTATATTCACAAATACTATCAAAATTAAAAAAAGATAAGCCACAATTATTATAGTCATACTCAATTATAGTCAAAATTTATTTAACACAGATCGCGAAAGTCGATTGATTGAGTAAATATTTATTTGAGTACTTGTTGTGAGCATGCGCAGCTCGAGATATAGTCAGGTCTTATAAATCTAGACCTCCGCCATGTTGGGGTTACGATTCTGGAGTTTCACGGAATAAAGGAAATTTATAATTAAAATTATGACGCACATTGTAGATGTATTATTTCGCCGTTTTTGAACTAATCGTTGGCACATCAATTTCTTCTTCATCTCCTTTTCAAACGGAATCAGAATTGTCTCGTCATTTAGGATCCTAGATGCCGCAAAACCTTCGTCAAAATAGGCGAAGATGCTTTACATCATTGCTTCCTTGCGTTAAATGTCTCAAATCCCCGCCCAATGATTAGTATATTCACAAATACTATCAAAATTAAAAAAAGATAAGCCACAATTATTATACTCATACTCAATTATAGTCAAAAATTATTTAACACAGATCGCGAAAGTCGATTGATTGAGTACATATTTATTTGAGTATTTGTTGTGAGCATGCGCAGCTCGAGATATAGTCAGGTCTTAAAAATCTAGACCCCCGGCATGTTGGGGTTACGATTCTGGAGTTTTACGGAATAAAGGAAATTTATAATTAAAATTATGACGCACATTGTAGATGTATTATTTCGCCGTTTTTGAACTAATCGTTGGCACATCAATTTCTTCTTCATCTCCTTTTCAGACGGAATCAGAATTGTCTCGTCAGTTAGGATCCTAGATGCCGCTATACCTTCGTCAAAATAGGCGAAGATTCTTCACATCACTGCTTCCTTTCGTTAAATGTCTCAAATCCCCTCCCAATGATTAGTATATTCACCAATACTAACAGAATTAAAAAAAGATATGCCACAATAAATATAGTCTTGCTCAATTATAGTCAAAAATTATTTAACACAAATCGCGAAAGTCGAATGATTGAGTACATATTTATTTGAGTATTTGTTGTGGGCATGCGCAGCTCGAAATATAGTCAGGTCTTAAAAATCTAGACCCCCGGCATGTTGGGGTTACGATTCTGGAGTTTTACGGAATAAAGGAAATTTATAATTAAAATTATGACGCACATTGTAGATGTATTATTTCGCCGTTTTTGAACTAATCGTTGGCACATCAATTTCTTCTTCATCTCCTTTTCAAACGGAATCAGAATTGTCTCGTCATTTAGGATCCTAGATGCCGCAAAACCTTCGTCAAAATAGGCGAAGATGCTTCACATCATTGCTTCCTTGCGTTAAATGACTCAAATCCCCGCCCAATGATTAGTATATTCACAAATACTATCAAAATTAAAAAAAGATAAGCCACAATTATTATAGTCATACTCAATTATAGTCAAAAATTATTTAACACAGATCGCGAAAGTCGATTGATTGAGTAAATATTTATTTGAGTACTTGTTGTGAGCATGCGCAGCTCGAGATATAGTCAGGTCTTATAAATCTAGACCTCCGCCATGTTGGGGTTACGATTCTGGAGTTTCACGGAATAAAGGAAATTTATAATTAAAATTATGACGCACATTGTAGATGTATTATTTCGCCGTTTTTGAACTAATCGTTGGCACATCAATTTCTTCTTCATCTCCTTTTCAGACGGAATCAGAATTGTCTCGTCAGTTAGGATCCTAGATGCCGCTATACCTTCGTCAAAATAGGCGAAGATTCTTCACATCACTGCTTCCTTGCGTTAAATGTCTCAAATCCCCTCCCAATGATTAGTATATTCACCAATACTAACAGAATTAAAAAAAGATATGCCACAATAAATATATTCATGCTCAATTATAGTCAAAAATTATTTAACACAAATCGCGAAAGTCGAATGATTGAGTACATATTTATTTGAGTATTTGTTGTGGGCATGCACAGCTCGAAATATAGTCAGGTCTTATAAATCTAGACCTCCGCCATGTTGGGGTTACGATTCTGGAGTTTCACGGAATAAAGGAAATTTATAATTAAAATTATGACGCACATTGTAGATGTATTATTTCGCCGTTTTTGAACTAATCGTTGGCACATCAATTTCTTCTTCATCTCCTTTTCAAACGGAGTCAGAATTGTCTCGTCATTTAGGATCCTAGATGCCGCAAAACCTTCGTCAAAATAGGCGATGTTTCTTCACATCACTGCTTCCTTGTGTTAAATGTCTCAAATCCTCTCCCAATGATAGTATATTCACAAATACTATCAAAATTAAAAAAAGATAAGCCACAATTATTATACTCATACTCAATTATAGTCAAAAATTATTTTACACAGATCGCGAAAGTCGATTGATTGAGTACATATTTATTTGAGTATTTGTTGTGAGCATGCGCAGCTCGAGATATAGTCAGGTCTTAAAAATCTAGACCTCCGCCATGTTGGGGTTACGATTCTGGAGTTTTACGGAATAAAGGAAATTTATAATTAAAATTATGACGCACATTGTAGATGTATTATTTCGCCGTTTTTGAACTAATCGTTGGCACATCAATTTCTTCTTCATCTCCTTTTCAAACGGAATCAGAATTGTCTTGTCAGTTAGGATCCTAGATGCCGCCAAACCTTCGTCAAAATAGGCGATGTTTCTTCACATCACTGCTTCCTTGTGTTAAATGTCTCAAATCCTCTCCCAATGATAGTATATTCACAAATACTATCAGAATTAAAAAAAGATAAGCCACAATTAATATAGTCATGCTCAATTATAGTCAATAACTATTTAACACAAATCGCGAAAGTCGATTGATTGAGTAAATATTTATTTGAGTATTTGTTTTGGGCATGCGCAGCTCGAAATATAGTCAGGTCTTAAAAATCTAGACCCCCGGCATGTTGGGGTTACGATTCTGGAGTTTTACGGATTAAAGGAAATTTATAATTAAAATTATGACGCACATTGTAGATGTATTATTTCGCCGTTTTTGAACTAATCGTTGGCACATCAATTTCTTCTTCATCTCCTTTTCAAACGGAATCAGAATTGTCTCGTCATTTAGGATCCTAGATGCCGCCAAACCTTCGTCAAAATAGGCGATGTTTCTTCACATCACTGCTTCCTTGTGTTAAATGTCTCAAATCCTCTCCCAATGATAGTATATTCACAAATACTATCAGAATTAAAAAAAGATAAGCCACAATTAATATAGTCATGCTCAATTATAGTCAATAACTATTTAACACAAATCGCGAAAGTCGATTGATTGAGTAAATATTTATTTGAGTATTTGTTTTGGGCATGCGCAGCTCGAAATATAGTCAGGTCTTAAAAATCTAGACCCCCGGCATGTTGGGGTTACGATTCTGGAGTTTTACGGATTAAAGGAAATTTATAATTAAAATTATGACGCACATTGTAGATGTATTATTTCGCCGTTTTTGAACTAATCGTTGGCACATCAATTTCTTCTTCATCTCCTTTTCAACCGGAGTCAGAATTGTCTCGTCATTTAGGATCCTAGATGCCGCAAAACCTTCGTCAAAATAGGCGAAGATGCTTCACATCATTGCTTCCTTGCGTTAAATGTCTCAAATCCCCGCCCAATGATTAGTATATTCACAAATACTATCAAAATTAAAAAAAGATAAGCCACAATTATTATACTCATACTCAATTATAATCAAAAATTATTTAACACAGATCGCGAAAGTCGATTGATTGAGTACATATTTATTTGAGTATTTGTTGTGAGCATGCGCAGCTCGAGATATAGTCAGGTCTTAAAAATCTAGACCCCCGGCATGTTTGGGTTACGATTCTGGAGTTTTACGGAATAAAGGAAATTTATAATTAAAATTATGACGCACATTGTAGATGTATTATTTCGCCGTTTTTGAACTAATCGTTGGCACATCAATTTCTTCTTCATCTCCTTTTCAGACGGAATCAGAATTGTCTCGTCAGTTAGGATCCTAGATGCCGCTATACCTTCGTCAAAATAGGCGAAGATTCTTCACATCATTGCTTCCTTGCGTTAAATGTCCCAAATCCCCTCCCAATGATAATATATTCACAAATACTATCAGAATTAATAAAATATAAGCCACAATTATTATAGTCATGCTCAATTATAGTCAAAAATTATTTAACACAAATCGCGAAAGTCGATTAATTGAGTAAATCTTTATTTGAGTATTTGTTGTGGGCATGCGCAGCTCGAAATATAGTCAGTTCTTAAAAATCTAGACCTCCGCCATGTTGGGGTTACGATTCTGAAGTTTTACGGAATAAAGGAAATTTGTAATTAAAATTATGACGCACATTGTAGATGTATTATTTCGCCGTTTTTGAACTAATCGTTGGCACATCAATTTCTTCTTCATCTCCTTTTCAGACGGATTCAGAATTGTCTCGTCAGTTAGGATCCTAGATGCCGCCAAACCTTCGTCAAAATAGGCGATGTTTCTTCACATCACTGCTACCTTGTGTAAAATGTCTCAAATCCTCTCCCAATGATAGTATATTCACAAATACTATCAGAATTAAAAAAAAGATAAGCCACAATTAATATAGTCATGCTCAATTATAGTCAATAACTATTTAACACAAATCGCGAAAGTCGATTGATTGAGTAAATATTTATTTGAGTATTTGTTGTGGGCATGCGCAGCTCGAAATATAGTCAGGTCTTAAAAATCTAGACCCCCGGCATGTTGGGGTTACGATTCTGGAGTTTTACGGAATAAAGGAAATTTATAATTAAAATTATGACGCACATTGTAGATGTATTATTTCGCCGTTTTTGAACTAATCGTTGGCACATCAATTTCTTCTTCATCTCCTTTTCAAACGGAATCAGAATTGTCTCGTCATTTTGGATCCTAGATGCCGCAAAACCTTCGTCAAAATAGGCGAAGATGCTTCACATCATTGCTTCCTTGCGTTAAATGTCTCAAATCCCCGCCCAATGATTAGTATATTCACAAATACTATCAAAATTAAAAAAAGATAAGCCACAATTATTATACTCATACTCAATTATAGTCAAAAATTATTTAACACAGATCGCGAAAGTCGATTGATTGAGTACATTTTTATTTGAGTATTTGTTGTGAGCATGCGCAGCTCGAGATATAGTCAGGTCTTAAAAATCTAGACCCCCGGCATGTTGGGGTTACGATTCTGGAGTTTTACGGAATAAAGGAAATTTATAATTAAAATTATGACGCACATTGTAGATGTATTATTTCGCCGTTTTTGAACTAATCGTTGGCACATCAATTTCTTCTTCATCTCCTTTTCAGACGGAATCAGAATTGTCTCGTCAGTTAGGATCCTAGATGCCGCCAAACCTTCGTCAAAATAGGCGAAGATTCTTCACATCACTGCTTCCTTGCGTTAAATGTCTCAAATCCCCTCCCAATGATTAGTATATTCACCAATACTAACAGAATTAAAAAAAGATATGCCACAATAAATATAGTCTTGCTCAATTATAGTCAAAAATTATTTAACACAATTCGCGAAAGTCGAATGATTGAGTACATATTTATTTGAGTATTTGTTGTGGGCATGCGCAGCTCGAAATATAGTCAGGTCTTAAAAATCTAGACCCCCGGGATGTTGGGGTTACGATTCTGGAGTTTTACGGAATAAAGGAAATTTATAATTAAAATTATGACGCACATTGTAGATGTATTATTTCGCCGTTTTTGAACTAATCGTTGGCACATCAATTTCTTCTTCATCTCCTTTTCAAACGGAATCAGAATTGTCTCGTCATTTAGGATCCTAGATGCCGCAAAACCTTCGTCAAAATAGGCGATGTTTCTTCACATCACTGCTACCTTGTGTAAAATGTCTCAAATCCTCTCCCAATGATAGTATATTCACAAATACTATCAGAATTAAAAAAAAGATAAGCCACAATTAATATAGTCATGCTCAATTATAGTCAATAACTATTTAACACAAATCGCGAAAGTCGATTGATTGAGTAAATATTTATTTGAGTATTTGTTGTGGGCATGCGCAGCTCGAAATATAGTCAGGTCTTAAAAATCTAGACCCCCGGCATGTTGGGGTTACGATTCTGGAGTTTTACGGAATAAAGGAAATTTATAATTAAAATTATGACGCACATTGTAGATGTATTATTTCGCCGTTTTTGAACTAATCGTTGGCACATCAATTTCTTCTTCATCTCCTTTTCAAACGGAATCAGAATTGTCTCGTCATTTTGGATCCTAGATGCCGCAAAACCTTCGTCAAAATAGGCGAAGATGCTTCACATCATTGCTTCCTTGCGTTAAATGTCTCAAATCCCCGCCCAATGATTAGTATATTCACAAATACTATCAAAATTAAAAAAAGATAAGCCACAATTATTATACTCATACTCAATTATAGTCAAAAATTATTTAACACAGATCGCGAAAGTCGATTGATTGAGTACATTTTTATTTGAGTATTTGTTGTGAGCATGCGCAGCTCGAGATATAGTCAGGTCTTAAAAATCTAGACCCCCGGCATGTTGGGGTTACGATTCTGGAGTTTTACGGAATAAAGGAAATTTATAATTAAAATTATGACGCACATTGTAGATGTATTATTTCGCCGTTTTTGAACTAATCGTTGGCACATCAATTTCTTCTTCATCTCCTTTTCAGACGGAATCAGAATTGTCTCGTCAGTTAGGATCCTAGATGCCGCCAAACCTTCGTCAAAATAGGCGAAGATTCTTCACATCACTGCTTCCTTGCGTTAAATGTCTCAAATCCCCTCCCAATGATTAGTATATTCACCAATACTAACAGAATTAAAAAAAGATATGCCACAATAAATATAGTCTTGCTCAATTATAGTCAAAAATTATTTAACACAATTCGCGAAAGTCGAATGATTGAGTACATATTTATTTGAGTATTTGTTGTGGGCATGCGCAGCTCGAAATATAGTCAGGTCTTAAAAATCTAGACCCCCGGGATGTTGGGGTTACGATTCTGGAGTTTTACGGAATAAAGGAAATTTATAATTAAAATTATGACGCACATTGTAGATGTATTATTTCGCCGTTTTTGAACTAATCGTTGGCACATCAATTTCTTCTTCATCTCCTTTTCAAACGGAATCAGAATTGTCTCGTCATTTAGGATCCTAGATGCCGCAAAACCTTCGTCAAAATAGGCGAAGATGCTTCACATCATAGCTTCCTTGCGTTAAATGACTCAAATCCCCGCCCAATGATTAGTATATTCACAAATACTATCAAAATTAAAAAAAGATAAGCCACAATTATTATAGTCATACTCAATTATAGTCAAAATTTATTTAACACAGATCGCGAAAGTCGATTGATTGAGTAAATATTTATTTGAGTACTTGTTGTGAGCATGCGCAGCTCGAGATATAGTCAGGTCTTATAAATCTAGACCTCCGCCATGTTGGGGTTACGATTCTGGAGTTTCACGGAATAAAGGAAATTTATAATTAAAATTATGACGCACATTGTAGATGTATTATTTCGCCGTTTTTGAACTAATCGTTGGCACATCAATTTCTTCTTCATCTCCTTTTCAGACGGAATCAGAATTGTCTCGTCAGTTAGGATCCTAGATGCCGCAAAACCTTCGTCAAAATAGGCGATGTTTCTTCACATCACTGCTTCCTTGTGTTAAATGTCTCAAATCCTCTCCCAATGATAGTATATTCACAAATACTATCAAAATTAAAAAAAGATAAGCCACAATTATTATACTCATACTCAATTATAGTCAAAAATTATTTTACACAGATCGCGAAAGTCGATTGATTGAGTACATATTTATTTGAGTATTTGTTGTGAGCATGCGCAGCTCGAGATATAGTCAGGTCTTAAAAATCTAGACCCCCGGCATGTTGGGGTTACGATTCTGGAGTTTTACGGATTAAAGGAAATTTATAATTAAAATTATGACGCACATTGTAGATGTATTATTTCGCCGTTTTTGAACTAATCGTTGGCACATCAATTTCTTCTTCATCTCCTTTTCAAACGGATTCAGATTTCTCTCGTCAGTTAGAATCCTAGATGCCGCTATACCTTCGTCAAAATAGGCGAAGATTCTTCACATCACTGCTTCCTTGCGTTAAATGTCTCAAATCCTCTCCCAATGATAGTATATTCACAAATACTATCAGAATTAAAAAAAGATAAGCCACAATTAATATAGTCATGCTCAATTATAGTCAATAACTATTTAACACAAATCGCGAAAGTCGATTGATTGAGTAAATATTTATTTGAGTATTTGTTTTGGGCATGCGCAGCTCGAAATATAGTCAGGTCTTAAAAATCTAGACCCCCGGCATTTTGGGGTTACGATTCTGGAGTTTTACGGATTAAAGGAAATTTATAATTAAAATTATGACGCACATTGTAGATGTATTATTTCGCCGTTTTTGAACTAATCGTTGGCACATCAATTTCTTCTTCATCTCCTTTTCAAACGGAATCAGCATTGTCTCGTCAGTTAGGATCCTAGATGCCGCTATACCTTCGTCAAAATAGGCGAAGATTCTTCACATCACTGCTTCCTTGCGTTAAATGTCTCAAATCCTCTCCCAATGATAGTATATTCACAAATACTATCAGAATTAAAAAAAGATAAGCCACAATTAATATAGTCATGCTCAATTATAGTCAATAACTATTTAACACAAATCGCGAAAGTCGATTGATTGAGTAAATATTTATTTGAGTATTTGTTTTGGGCATGCGCAGCTCGAAATATAGTCAGGTCTTAAAAATCTAGACCCCCGGCATTTTGGGGTTACGATTCTGGAGTTTTACGGATTAAAGGAAATTTATAATTAAAATTATGACGCACATTGTAGATGTATTATTTCGCCGTTTTTGAACTAATCGTTGGCACATCAATTTCTTCTTCATCTCCTTTTCAAACGGAATCAGAATTGTCTCGTCATTTAGGATCCTAGATGCCGCAAAACCTTCGTCAAAATAGGCGAAGATGCTTCACATCATAGCTTCCTTGCGTTAAATGACTCATATCCCCGCCCAATGATTAGTATATTCACAAATACTATCAAAATTAAAAAAAGATAAGCCACAATTATTATAGTCATACTCAATTATAGTCAAAATTTATTTAACACAGATCGCGAAAGTCGATTGATTGAGTAAATATTTATTTGAGTACTTGTTGTGAGCATGCGCAGCTCGAGATATAGTCAGGTCTTATAAATCTAGACCTCCGCCATGTTGGGGTTACGATTCTGGAGTTTCACGGAATAAAGGAAATTTATAATTAAAATTATGACGCACATTGTAGATGTATTATTTCGCCGTTTTTGAACTAATCGTTGGCACATCAATTTCTTCTTCATCTCCTTTTCAGACGGAATCAGAATTGTCTCGTCAGTTAGGATCCTAGATGCCGCAAAACCTTCGTCAAAATAGGCGATGTTTCTTCACATCACTGCTTCCTTGTGTTAAATGTCTCAAATCCTCTCCCAATGATAGTATATTCACAAATACTATCAAAATTAAAAAAAGATAAGCCACAATTATTATACTCATACTCAATTATAGTCAAAAATTATTTTACACAGATCGCGAAAGTCGATTGATTGAGTACATATTTATTTGAGTATTTGTTGTGGGCATGCGCAACTCGAAATATAGTCAGGTCTTAAAAATCTAGACCTCCGCCATGTTGGGGTTACGATTCTGGAGTTTTACGGAATAAAGGAAATTTATAATTAAAATTATGACGCACATTGTAGATGTATTATTTCGCCGTTTTTGAACTAATCGTTGGCACATCAATTTCTTCTTCATCTCCTTTTCAAACGGAATCAGAATTGTCTTGTCAGTTAGGATCCTAGATGCCGCCAAACCTTCGTCAAAATAGGCGATGTTTCTTCACATCACTGCTTCCTTGTGTTAAATGTCTCAAATCCTCTCCCAATGATAGTATATTCACAAATACTATCAGAATTAAAAAAAGATAAGCCACAATTAATATAGTCATGCTCAATTATAGTCAATAACTATTTAACACAAATCGCGAAAGTCGATTGATTGAGTAAATATTTATTTGAGTATTTGTTTTGGGCATGCGCAGCTCGAAATATAGTCAGGTCTTAAAAATCTAGACCCCCGGCATGTTGGGGTTACGATTCTGGAGTTTTACGGATTAAAGGAAATTTATAATTAAAATTATGACGCACATTGTAGATGTATTATTTCGCCGTTTTTGAACTAATCGTTGGCACATCAATTTCTTCTTCATCTCCTTTTCAAACGGAATCAGAATTGTCTCGTCATTTAGGATCCTAGATGCCGCAAAACCTTCGTCAAAATAGGCGAAGATGCTTCACATCATTGCTTCCTTGCGTTAAATGTCTCAAATCCCCGCCCAATGATTAGTATATTCACAAATACTATCAAAATTAAAAAAAGATAAGCCACAATTATTATACTCATACTCAATTATAATCAAAAATTATTTAACACAGATCGCGAAAGTCGATTGATTGAGTACATATTTATTTGAGTATTTGTTGTGAGCATGCGCAGCTCGAGATATAGTCAGGTCTTAAAAATCTAGACCCCCGGCATGTTTGGGTTACGATTCTGGAGTTTTACGGAATAAAGGAAATTTATAATTAAAATTATGACGCACATTGTAGATGTATTATTTCGCCGTTTTTGAACTAATCGTTGGCACATCAATTTCTTCTTCATCTCCTTTTCAGACGGAATCAGAATTGTCTCAGCAGTTAGGATCCTAGATGCCGCTATACCTTCGTCAAAATAGGCGAAGATTCTTCACATCACTGCTTCCTTGCGTTAAATGTCTCAAATCCCCTCCAAATGATTAGTATATTCACCAATACTAACAGAATTAAAAAAAGATATGCCACAATAAATATAGTCATGCTCAATTATAGTCAAAAATTATTTAACACAAATCGCGAAAGTCGAATGATTGAGTACATATTTATTTGAGTATTTGTTGTGGGCATGCACAGCTCGAAATATAGTCAGGTCTTAAAAATCTAGACCTCCGCCATGTTGGGGTTACGATTCTGGAGTTTTACGGAATAAAGGAAATTTATAATTAAAATTATGACGCACATTGTAGATGTATTATTTCGCCGTTTTTGAACTAATCGTTGGCACATCAATTTCTTCTTCATCTCCTTTTCAAACGGAATCAGAATTGTCTTGTCAGTTAGGATCCTAGATGCCGCCAAACCTTCGTCAAAATAGGCGATGTTTCTTCACATCACTGCTTCCTTGTGTTAAATGTCTCAAATCCTCTCCCAATGATAGTATATTCACAAATACTATCAGAATTAAAAAAAGATAAGCCACAATTAATATAGTCATGCTCAATTATAGTCAATAACTATTTAACACAAATCGCGAAAGTCGATTGATTGAGTAAATATTTATTTGAGTATTTGTTTTGGGCATGCGCAGCTCGAAATATAGTCAGGTCTTAAAAATCTAGACCCCCGGCATGTTGGGGTTACGATTCTGGAGTTTTACGGATTAAAGGAAATTTATAATTAAAATTATGACGCACATTGTAGATGTATTATTTCGCCGTTTTTGAACTAATCGTTGGCACATCAATTTCTTCTTCATCTCCTTTTCAGACGGAATCAGAATTGTCTCGTCAGTTAGGATCCTAGATGCCGCTATACCTTCGTCAAAATAGGCGAAGATTCTTCACATCACTGCTTCCTTGCGTTAAATGTCTCAAATCCCCTCCAAATGATTAGTATATTCACCAATACTAACAGAATTAAAAAAAGATAAGCCACAATTAATATAGTCATGCTCAATTATAGTCAATAACTATTTAACACAAATCGCGAAAGTCGATTGATTGAGTACATATTTATTTGAGTATTTGTTGTGGGCATGCACAGCTCGAAATATAGTCAGGTCTTAAAAATCTAGACCTCCGCCATGTTGGGGTTACGATTCTGGAGTTTTACGGATTAAAGGAAATTTATAATTAAAATTATGACGCACATTGTAGATGTATTATTTCGCCGTTTTTGAACTAATCGTTGGCACATCAATTTCTTCTTCATCTCCTTTTCAAACGGAATCAGAATTGTCTCGTCATTTAGGATCCTAGATGCCGCAAAACCTTCGTCAAAATAGGCGAAGATGCTTCACATCATTGCTTCCTTGCGTTAAATGTCTCAAATCCCCGCCCAATGATTAGTATATTCACAAATACTATCAAAATTAAAAAAAGATAAGCCACAATTATTATACTCATACTCAATTATAATCAAAAATTATTTAACACAGATCGCGAAAGTCGATTGATTGAGTACATATTTATTTGAGTATTTGTTGTGAGCATGCGCAGCTCGAGATATAGTCAGGTCTTAAAAATCTAGACCCCCGGCATGTTGGGGTTACGATTCTGGAGTTTTACGGAATAAAGGAAATTTATAATTAAAATTATGACGCACATTGTAGATGTATTATTTCGCCGTTTTTGAACTAATCGTTGGCACATCAATTTCTTCTTCATCTCCTTTTCAGACGGAATCAGAATTGTCTCGTCAGTTAGGATCCTAGATGCCGCAAAACCTTCGTCAAAATAGGCGAAGATTCTTCACATCACTGCTTCCTTGCGTTAAATGTCTCAAATCCCCTCCCAATGATTAGTATATTCACCAATACTAACAGAATTAAAAAAAGATAAGCCACAATTATTATAGTCATACTCAATTATAGTCAAAAATTATTTAACACAGATCGCGAAAGTCGAATGATTGAGTACATATTTATTTGAGTATTTGTTGTGGGCATGCGCAGCTCGAAATATAGTCAGGTCTTAAAAATCTAGACCCCCGGCATGTTGGGGTTACGATTCTGGAGTTTTACGGAATAAAGGAAATTTATAATTAAAATTATGACGCACATTGTAGATGTATTATTTCGCCGTTTTTGAACTAATCGTTGGCACATCAATTTCTTCGTCATCTCCTTTTCAAACGGAATCAGAATTGTCTCGTCATTTAGGATCCTAGATGCCGCAAAACCTTCGTCAAAATAGGCGAAGATGCTTCACATCATTGCTTCCTTGCGTTAAATGACTCAAATCCCCGCCTAATGATTAGTATATTCACAAATACTATCAAAATTAAAAAAAGATAAGCCACAATTATTATAGTCATACTCAATTATAGTCAAAAATTATTTAACACAGATCGCGAAAGTCGATTGATTGAGTAAATATTTATTTGAGTACTTGTTGTGAGCATGCGCAGCTCGAGATATAGTCAGGTCTTATAAATCTAGACCTCCGCCATGTTGGGGTTACGATTCTGGAGTTTCACGGAATAAAGGAAATTTATAATTAACATTATGACGCACATTGTAGATGTATTATTTCGCCGTTTTTGAACTAATCGTTGGCACATCAATTTCTTCTTCATCTCCTTTTCAAACGGAATCAGAATTGTCTCGTCATTTAGGATCCTAGATGCCGCAAAACCTTCGTCAAAATAGGCGAAGATGCTTCACATCATTGCTTCCTTGCGTTTAATGACTCAAATCCCCGCCCAATGATTAGTATATTCACAAATACTATCAAAATTAAAAAAAGATAAGCCACAATTATTATAGTCATACTCAATTATAGTCAAAAATTATTTAACACAGATCGCGAAAGTCGATTGATTGAGTAAATATTTATTTGAGTACTTGTTGTGAGCATGCGCAGCTCGAGATATAGTCAGGTCTTATAAATCTAGACCTCCGCCATGTTGGGGTTACGATTCTGGAGTTTCACGGAATAAAGGAAATTTATTATTAAAATTATGACGCACATTGTAGATGTATTATTTCGCCGTTTTTGAACTAATCGTTGGCACATCAATTTCTTCTTCATCTCCTTTTCAGACGGAATCAGAATTGTCTCGTCAGTTAGGATCCTAGATGCCGCTATACCTTCGTCAAAATAGGCGAAGATTCTTCACATCACTGCTTCCTTGCGTTAAATGTCTCAAATCCCCTCCCAATGATTAGTATATTCACCAATACTAACAGAATTAAAAAAAGATATGCCACAATAAATATAGTCATGCTCAATTATAGTCAAAAATTATTTAACACAAATCGCGAAAGTCGAATGATTGAGTACATATTTATTTGAGTATTTGTTGTGGGCATGCACAGCTCGAAATATAGTCAGGTCTTAAAAATCTAGACCTCCGCCATATTAGGGTTACGATTCTGGAGTTTTACGGAATAAAGGAAATTTATAATTAAAATTATGACGCACATTGTAGATGTATTATTTCGCCGTTTTTGAACTAATCGTTGGCACATCAATTTCTTCTTCATCTCCTTTTCAAACGGAATCAGAATTGTCTCGTCAGTTAGGATCCTAGATGCCGATATACCTTCGTCAAAATAGGCGAAGATTCTTCACATCACTGCTTCCTTGCGTTAAATGTCTCAAATCCCCTCCCAATGATTAGTATATTCACCAATACTAACAGAATTAAAAAAAGATATGCCACAATAAATATAGTCATGCTCAATTATAGTCAAAAATTATTTAACACAAATCGCGAAAGTCGAATGATTGAGTACATATTTATTTGAGTATTTGTTGTGGGCATGCACAGCTCGAAATATAGTCAGGTCTTAAAAATCTAGACCTCCGCCATATTAGGGTTACGATTCTGGAGTTTTACGGAATAAAGGAAATTTATAATTAAAATTATGACGCACATTGTAGATGTATTATTTCGCCGTTTTTGAACTAATCGTTGGCACATCAATTTCTTCTTCATCTCCTTTTCAGACGGAATCAGAATTGTCTCGTCAGTTAGGATCCTAGATGCCGCTATACCTTCGTCAAAATAGGCGAAGATTCTTCACATCACTGCTTCCTTGCGTTAAATGTCTCAAATCCCCTCCCAATGATAGTATATTCACAAATACTATAAGAATTAAAAAAAGATATGCCACAATTAATATAGTCAAGCTCAATTATAGTCAAAAATTATTTAACACAAATCGCGAAAGTCGAATGATTGAGTACATATTTATTTGAGTATTTGTTGTGGGCATGCGCAGCTCGAGATATAGTCAGGTCTTATAAATCTAGACCCCCGGCATGTTGGGGTTACGATTCTGGAGTTTTACGGAATAAAGGAAATTTATAATTAAAATTATGACGCACATTGTAGATGTAGTAATTCGCCGTTTTTGAACTAATCGTTGGCACATCAATTTCTTCTCCATCTCCTTTTCAAACGGAATCAGATTTGTCTCGTCAGTCAGGATCCTAGATGCGGCTAAACCTTCGTCAAAATAGGCGAAGTTTCTTCACATCACTGCTTCCTTGCATTAAATGTCTCAAATCCCCTCCCAATGATAGTATATTCACAAATACTATCAGAATTAAAAAAAGATAAGCCACAATAAATATAGTCATGCTGAATTATTGTCAAAAATTATTTAACACAAATCGCGAAAGTCAGTTTAGTAAATTGACAAATCAACTCCATATGGAAAATTTAACCCTAAGTCACTGATGGCCAAAGCGAATAGAGTTGTATTTAGCACACATCCTTGTGGCACTGTTCACTTTGTTTTGCAAATACGGCGATGAGATAGAAATTTTTTGATGAATTTAGGAAGGCTATCTCTAAATCCCAGCGAATGGAGTTTTAGTAAAATGATTATATTTATTTGTTTTATCGAAGGCTTTCTGCAATTTGAAATAAACAGCAACCGGCTTTTTTTCTTGGATAAATTCATATTGCGATTCAGCTTCCATTTGAACTAGGCGATCTATAGTCGACCTCCCTTTGCGAAATCCGCAATTGAAAGTTTTGGAAGAATTGATATTTTTCTAGAATCCATGAAAGCCTCTTGTTCACCTTTCGCTCCATTATTTTACACATGCAGCTGGTTAGAAAAATTGTTCGGCAGCTGGATGGATGGCGCATATCTTGTCCTGATTTCAAAATTGGGACCACTATTGATCGATTCCAGTAGCTAGAAAAGTTACCGTTAATCCAAATGTAATTGTAAATGTTCAAGAGCCAGTTCAATGTGGTTTTCGGAAGATGTTGCAACAAATAGTGAATATTGCACTATTTTAAATGTTGCATAGTGAATATTGTCAGGGCCGGGTGAAGATTCCTTGACACCTAACAATATTGATTGCAGCTTCCAGATAGAGAATGGAATATTATAGTCTAGACATGATTCAGTGGTTGAGAAGTCTTATTGATGAACTGCGTCATATGTAGAGGTATCAGTGTATACTTCATACTAAAATTTAGCGAATTTCCTGCCAATTATATCTGGATTATCGGGAAAATTTTGCGATATATCCAGATATATAGAAATTGCTGAAAAGGTGCTTCCTGGATTTCGCTTGAAGCGATGGAGGAGAAAACCACCATCGACGACAGTATAACTACTTTTGACATCCAAATGTTAGCTGTTGTCAACGGGAAATTCCTTGTATAGGGCAGATTTTTGCATTTTCCTCATGCCTCCCTCATCGATCAATGACACTGGAAACGGAGAAAACTCACATTTCAGGAGGACCATAGCATCCTCATCTCCCGTTTTGCTGGTTACACTCCTTTGAAAAATCATCAAGGAGTCAACTACTAATAGCTCTTCGTTCACTTTGATGGTATTGCTCATAGAAGCCATTGGGATTACAGCGTTTTTCTTTGACTGCTTCATTTCTGCAAAGGTAGTACCGATGGAGGTTTGCATTGTACGAGTGCCAATTTCCATTTGATGTAATTGAATTCATTTTTTGAATAATTTAAAAATATACATTTATACATTTATTTTTGTATATAAAAACATTCACCTTATCAACAAACCTATATAAAAATATACATTTTTTAAACTAATATTTTTTATTACTATTTTTTATTTCCTCTTCGATTGCTCCTTCAATCTTTCCTTTATCATCCCCTTCCCCCCGGGGCAGCGTAATCTCGGGAATTCATTATAATACATTATACTTGATCAGGGGACCTCCTACGACACATTTCAAAAGTAATTAGTGGCAAAAATAACTTTTACACATAACATTTACCACAACACTTCAAATTGCTGTATTTTTTGACAAGTTGAAGATAAATTGACGTTTGTTTATATATTCTTGAAGGGAATTAAATTCTCTACAACTTTCTAATTCACACCTTTGTGTAAAAAAAATGTGAGAAGGAGTTAGGACAACTAGTTTGGCGAAAAAACAAACAATTTTTCGAAAAATTTCCAGAGAGGATATCTCGGAAATGGTTTGTTTTTCTTAATCATGTCTAATAGCAAATATTGTAGGAAATTTTTTCATCTTCATTTTTTGCTTCATATTTATTTTTCTACGACGCACCGTCTTCGAGATATGCGCACCCATTTAAATCGCCCTCCCTCCATTCCTCGTGGCACCACGATCGCTGGAGATTTTTTATTTCGTGTACGAAAAAATTGCCACTTCATGGCTTTTTGGTTTATTTGTCATTTTCAGGCTTAGTTTGCCTGGACTACCATCCTGAATCTAATGGACTAAACAAGCGGTTAAATCAAACATTAGTGAATCGTCTACGATGCAAGATGAACGAATCCGCTAGCGAAACTTGGCCGACTCTATCACAAGAATGTGTTAAGGAGTATAATGATACCATCCATAGCTCCATTCGCTGTTGCTACATCGTATCTACTATTTGGACAAAGACCTACAATATCTCCACTTGATGAGGACAGTTCATCCGCTCTTGAAGAAGATGCCAAGATTGCTTTCCAGAATTCAATGAGGATCTTCAAATCAATAAGGATCGTGAGGATAAAAATCGACGTAAACAAACTTTTAGAGTTGGAGATTTGGTCTACATCGACATGGAAATAAATTAAATCGCAATAAGCTGGATCCAATTCGTATCGGACCATTTCCAGTACTCAAACTTATTTCGAAGGTATTTGTGGCAAGGATAAGAAGGTTTCTAATTTATTCCATCGTAGTAACCTGTTGCCGTTTACCCCGCCTCAAGCGACTTCAGAGAGGGAGGTTTAAGGTTCCATAGCTACCTTACTCAGATATTCCACCATATTATTGAAATCTTCTACTTATTTTATTCTGATCCATCAATTATTATTGTTTGCTTCACTCTTACTGTTAATACGTGTAATTTAAATCTTTATGTTTTACTGAATAAATCACGTTCAAACGATCTTAGATATACATAATCAGCAACTTCGAAAACCTAATAAAGGACTTCAACATCAAGTAAAACCGTAATGTTGAGATTAATCAATACGTAAGAGCACGATTGTAAAATAATAGTATTTTATTTATCAGTACTTTCGATGACATAATATTGGAGCTCAAGAGGAGAGAAATCCGAACATTTAAACTAAATCTATTCCTAAAAACCGATAGTAGATCCATAATCAGCACCTATGGTAAACTTAGAATGTACAACAATATCAAGTTAGTTTGAAATGTTAAAATAAATCGAGACGTGAGCGCGACATTTAAAATCGATAGTATATTCATTATCAGTACCTTTCGATAACCTAATAATGGATCTCAATATCCAATAAATCTAAAATGTTAAAATAAATCAATACGCGAGCTCGCGATTATAAAATCGATTGTATAATCATGATCAGCACCTACTGTAGCCTAATATTGGACCTCAATATCAAGGAAATCTGAAATGTTCAAATAAATCTATACATTCTAATAAGGATCTAATAAATCTAAAGGATTTTATTAATCAGTACCTATGATGACATGATAATGGATCTCAATATCAAGGAAATCCGAATCGTTAAAATAAATCAATACGTCAGCGCGCGAATTTAAAATCGATAGGTTTTTTTAATTAGCACCTTCAATATCCTAATAATGGGCCTCAATATAAAAAAAAAAAAATTGAAATGTTATAATTAATCGATACGTGAGTTTGCGATAATAAAATCGATAGTATATTCATAAACAGAACCATCGATAACCTAACAACAGATCTTTATATTAAGAAAATCTGAAATGTTAAAATAAATCGATACGTGACCGAGTAATGTCAAAATCGATACTTTTTTCATAATCAGCACCTTCCATATCCTAATAATAGAGCTTAATATCAAGTTATTCCAATGTTAAAATAAATCGATACATAATCGGATTTTTTTAAAATTGATTGATCATTCATAATAAGCTCCTTTGTTAACCTTGCAGTGGACCTAAGTATCAAATAAATATGTAATGTTAAAAAAATTGATACTTGAGCAAGCGATTATAAATTAAATCTAATGTAGATTCATAATAAGTACCTTCGATAACCTAATAATGGACCTCGATATCAAGGAAATCCGAATCGTTAAAATAAATCAATACGTGAGCGCACTTTTTAAAATCGATAGGATTTTATTAATCAGCACCTTCGTTAACCTAATAATTGACTTCAACATCAAGTAAATATGAAATGTTAAAATAAATTGGTACGCGAGTGCGCAATTTTAAAATCGATAGTATATTCAAAATCAACACCTGCAAAAACCTAATGTTGTACCTCAATATCAAGAAATCCGAAATGTTAAAATAAATCGACACGTGAACGCACAACGATAAAATCGATAGCATATCCATAATCAGCATATCCATTTGTGCTCACTAACTGCTTTCTATTCAATCCTAAAATTCGTATTCATTGGAATTATTTAAATTATTACTGCTTTAATTAGATATTATTTAAAATTATAAGTAGGAATTGATAAATTATTTGCCACTATAAATTTGTTTTATTGAAAACTAGTTTCGAATGTTATATATTTATCCCCAGTTCTAAAAACACACAAAACATTCAAAAATAAGCAATTCAAAATATAATTTATTTTGCTTATTTTTTATTTTTGATATTCGAACGACTAGATCGTTTTTTCTATAATTGGAGGGGTATTAGAGTTATCTGTTAGATATTGTTCTCACTATTTTTTCGAAAGGTTTGTGTGATATTACTTTAATATGGTCTTTCATTTAATATCTATGTGCGGTTTCGTTCATTCTTGGGGAAATGTTGTTTTTAAAGTTTCTAATATGTTGATAATGGTAGACCTATTGGTTTAATATAATATTACATGCAAACAGATAAATTGTTTTTTATCCATTAGTAGTAGGTGTTGTTAGCGTAGCCTGTTAGATATAGTTCATAATGAAGTTCTTCAAACGATTAGTTATTAAACATTGCCTCAGTAGAGTATACATCTCCAGTATACTTCATTCTTGGGGGGAAATTATCTTTAGTTTCTAATGCTCGGATGATATAGCATTTCCACGTCAATTGTAACCTTTTTCAAATCAATTGTCACCTTTTCCATTTCAATTGTAACTTTTTCCATTTCAAATGTTACCTTTTCCATTTCAATTGTAACCCTTTCCAAATCAATTGTCACCTTTTCCAATTCAATTGTAACCTTTTCCATTTCAAATGTAACTTTTTCCATTTCAATTGTAACCCAACCGGGCATGAAATAATTCAATATTATTAATTTTATTATTGAAAAATAATTATTTTAATTACATTAATGATTTTTGAAATAATTTCGGCATATTCTTTCGACATTTATTTCGTTTATTAGATAATTGATATTAAGTGCTAATTTCAAGTAGGTAGTTTAGATTTTTGAAATAAAATTGTCGTTTATTTATTTTTAAATATTTATTATTTTTTATTTATTTAGTGGGGGGAGGGTGGATTTCACCGATTTGGTGATCGTTCATAAGGTTTTCGAAGTTTTTAATGTCAAATTTACTACCGAAATTTTATTCGGCCATGAGCATTTCTCCATAATTATTAATTTTCAAAATTCTTCGGTATTGGCATCGTCTAATAGGTTTTCAAGGGCACTATTTCCGAATTCACTATCGGATTTCCGATCGCGCATGCGCATTTCGCTTTTACGTTGCTATTGGAGATTTCTATGATAAAGGGATCGTTTGTTAGGTTTTTGAGGGTTCTGATTCTATTTTTTTTAGTCAGATTTTGGATCGCGCATGCGCGTTTTGCATTTCCGTGGCTATTGAAGATTTCTATCATAAAGGGATCGTTTATTAGGTTATCGAGAGTTCTGATTCCATTTTTTTAGTTGGGTTTTAGATCACGCATGCGCGCTTGGCATATCCGTTACTGTTGGAGTTTTTTTATGATATAGGTATCGTTTATAAGGTTTTCTAGGATTCTGATTCCATATTTTTAATTGGATTTTTCGCGCATGCGTATTTTGCATTTCCGTTACTGTTGGAGTTTTTTATGATAAAGGTATCATTTGTAAGGTTATAGAGGGTTCTGATTCCATATTTTGTATTGGATTTCTGATCGCGCATGCGCATTTTTCATTTCCGTTACTGTTAGAGTTTTTTATGATAAACTTTATCATTTATGTACATTATTTATAGTTTACCGTTAGTTAGATTTTCAAATGTTATTATCGAGCATGTGCATATCAAATTATTATTAATGTTGACATCTCTTTGGTACCAATATCATATATGAAGTTATCAATCGTCATATTTTCGAATTAACAATCGGATTTTAGATCCCGCGTGCACATTGTGATTGACTGTTCTTAATGAACTTTTCTTCGCTTATAAGAGCCGATTATTAGATTTTCAAAGGTTCTGATTTATTTTTTGGAATTGGATATTTTATCGAACATCCTCATTTCGGATAACCGTCACCTTTTTTCGGTAAAGTTATTGTTTATTAGGTTTTATAGGACGATATACTGAAGAAAATGTCAAATATAATTGTATTTGAAATGCACATGCTCAATAAAAAATAAAATTTGAAAAAAGGAATCAGAACCTTCGAAAGCCCAATAATCGATATCCGTACCAAAGAAATGTCACGATAATAGTAATTCGAAATGCGCATGCTCAATAAAAAATTCATTTAAAATAACGTAATCAGAATCGTCGAACGAACCTTACTAAAAAATAGAATCAGAACCCTCAAAAACCTAATAAACGATCCCTTTATCATAGAAATCTCCAATAGCAACGTAAAAGCGAAATGCGCATGCGCGATCGGAAATCCGATAGTGAATTCGGAAATAGTGCCCTTGAAAACCTAGTAAACGATGCCAATACCGAAGAATTTTGAAAACTAATAATTATGTAGAAATACTCATGGCCGAATAAAATTTCGGTAGTAAATTTTACATTAACAACTTCGAAAACCTTATAAACGATCACCAAATCGATGAAATCCACCCTCCCCCCACTAAATAAATAAAGAATAATAAATATTTAAAAATAAATAAACGTCAATTTTATTTAAAAAATTTACGATATTTATCTATAATAATTTGATGATTATCTATAATAATTAAAATAATTATTTTTCAATAATAAAATGAATAATATTGAATTATTTCATGTCCGGTTGGGTTACAATTGAAATGGAAAAAGTTACATTTGAAATGGAAAAGGTGACAATTGATTTGGAAAAGGTGACAATTGATTTGGAAAGGGTTACAATCGAAATGGAAAAGGTAACATTTGAAATGGAAAAAGTTACAATTGAAATGGAAAAGGTGACAATTGATTTGGAAAGGGTTACAATTGAAATGGAAAATGTAACATTTGAAATGGAAAAAGTTACAATTGAAATGGAAAAGGTGACAATTGATTTGAAAAAGGTTACAATTAACGTGGAAATGCTATAGATGAGTTTGCTATATTCAATTTTTTTAAATATCAATTGTTACATTACAAACAGTATTATTTCGATCTGTTTCAAGCATTATTTCTATTGAGGTTATCGCGGGTATGGGTTTTGTTAAGAGGTTTACTGCCTCTTTATTGGGGTTATCGCGGGTATGGGTTTTGTTAAGAGGTTCACTGCCTCTTTATTGAGGTTATCGCGGGTATGGGTTTTGTTAAGAGGTTTACTGCCTCTTTATTTTAGATCAGATTGGCTTTGATGATGGCTTTCATTATCAAATTCCCCGTAGTGAGTGTGGATCTACAGAAAAAATCTTATCTCATATGTTACTTCTACTACGACAAGATGATTACATCGGCTACAAAATTGTTTTGTTTTTTTCAAATTCAAATCCATTTCATTAATATAGTCTCCTAAAACCGCTGTTTGTTTATATGTGTGGATGTAAAATCAACGTTTAAAATGCTACTATGATGGCAAAATAGTTCAGTATCAGGTGTATGAGGTAAAAGTGATGGGGAAGTGCTACTCCTAGATGGTGAATTGGGTTATCGGTAATTAATGGCTTCAACTTTTACTCATGCTACCAGCGGTCTACTTTCATCAAACTAGATAGATTCATACATTTTTGAAATAGGTGTTCATAGGTGACAAAATATTATAATGAAATCTACTGCATATATGCTAATATTACCAGGGTATAGGTCCGAAAGGTATCCTTAAAAATTCATAATTGTTTGGATCCATTTCGATTTGATGAAGTCTCTATTTGTATTAGAGCAAGTATTCGGCTCCGTTGTCATCGTGTTTGGTAGTCTCAATGGTATCCTCCACAGCTAAAAAAGGACTCATGCATATCATTTTTACAGTATTTTATAATCATACACTTACCTTGCGGTTCCATGAATTCATAGGACCATTGACCATTGAGTTTAGCTGATGTCTTCATGTATATCATTATCGTTGATTATGACGGTGTACATCTTGTAGCTATATATTTATTTCTTAGATTGTTAGAGCCTGTACTCAGCAAGGGTGAGGTTTGCCGACGTATAATCCTATAGATGTTGAATACATAACAGTTTATGATTAATATGTGAGCTAAAATACTACCATATAGAAATATAGACATACCCATGAACAGATATACCCATACATGCATGTAGACATATACGTACACATACATGCACATTCATAAATAAACTCATATACACATACATAAATACACACATATACACTTACATAAATGCACTCATATACGGATATACACGTACAAATACATGTACATACGTAAGCATACACACATATACATTCATACATATAAATAACAGGGGAGTAAACAAAAATTTATTAAATAAACCACAATAATTAGACTTTATAATGATTCGTATGTGTTAATTTGGTCTAGGTAATCAAATATTTCCTAAAAGTACGGACTATTATCATTTAATAACACTATTAGATAGTATGGGAGGTTGATATCTATGGAGTCTGTAAGTGTTCAACAGTCGTGATACGTTACACTGTGTACAGTTTCATATTTCTTATTTCACTTCGTTGACGTTAATTACCTCTCATAGCCTTGGTCTTACTCGAAACATAAGAATGTTTTCACAATTTTAGCAGTACTGGCAGAAAAACATCGTTTTATCTTTTGGGTCTGGAGTTGAAATGGCAGAGGCCACTATGATCACGTAATTCCTGAACGATAATATTCGAATCTGATTGGCTGTCGGGTTCCCCCACCACCAATCATAGTACCCCCACCACCGATCGCTGCAGGTTCAGACATGTCGAAGGCTTAAATAAAATAGACAGGTGGACAAGTGATGTAACAATTTATATATACATAGAGAGAGATAGAGAGCGCGACAGAGAGTGAGGGAAGTTCAGACAGGTGAGACACGCACGAAACCTGTTGAGACGTGTCGAACCTATTATAAAAACATTATAAATTAGGATTAAGTATTAGGATTAAGATTAGGGGAATAGGGATTATGGATTAGGGATTAAGGATTAAGAATTAATTAAGACATAATGAGTCTGTCACGTGGGCAGAAGTGGCTCGGTCTTGGGTCCAAAGTCCATGGCCACTCGATGAGCATTCTACAGGGGCCGCTCCACCAGAATGGGCGTTGCCCCTCCAAATTGCTCATCGAGTGGTCCTAGAACCGCCATTCTTACGCTACTTATTTACTTCACTACAACTACTAGCAACAGTATAACAACAAAAGAAATATGCTCAGGGAAATCAGATAAACTAAACACATGCGCATACAAAAGAAATAGGCCTATATACTCTTGCTATATAGACTCTATCTTTAACATAATAAATAAATAAGCACTAGGACTACAAACGCTTGCTCAATAAATTTTATCTTTAACATAATTAATAGATAAGCAGATGATAATAAATGCTAATCAGGAAGAAGCAGATGGAAATTATGGCCAGTTAGTGGCCAGGATGGCAGCAAACAAGAAATCAGAGTACTGTTCTTCTGAAGTCGTGGCGTCACAAGTTGCCACTGCAACACAAATACTTCTGTGTATATGGGAAATCGACTAGATAGGTAATCGACATGATTACATCGATTAGTGATCAGCGAGGGCTCGTTCGGGAGTGACTAGCAAGCCACAAAAATATAGATTCGAGTTGGTAATGATTAAGTTTTCATTAATAAAGATAATAATAGCTCACATATCTGCTCGTGGAGAAAATAAGCCCAATCTCAAACAGGAAGACATGTTGATGAAGCTTTCAATCAGTTGCGTGACTCCAGAGTAACCGCCTGCTCCCTCCCTAGCTGTCCGCGCTGGTCCACAGTGTTGCCCTCTCCCAAGTTACCTTCAATTCGGAGACCTCCCATCGCAAAAAAGTTAATTATTTTATGACAAAAGAACTCAGAATGTTATTTCTAAGACTTGCATACTTGAAGCTACTTGTTACAGCCGAATCGAGATTTGTGATACTTATTTGAAACAGAGAGGACATTCTCCTTTTTTTCTCACAATCTTCATTCTTCACAAACTGAATGTCCACATGCAGTATGCAGTTCGCAGAAACACTTTCCAGGTTTGTTCATTTTTTTTTCCTTTAGAACAAACACAACAAACTCCGTTAGTAATATCTACTGTATCCCCAATCTTGAAAATTTAAATCAAGATTTTCTTCTTCAACTTCCAAACTGTGGTCGCCTAGATTGCCTTCGCAGTTTTCTAGCTGAACCGATCGTACTTATGTTGCTGTTGTTTATAGCATATTTAAGATCTTCTCACTGAATAGTATCCAAAACATCTCGAGTAAGGGAAAAAAATTGCAATTCCAACGTTTACCTTACAACCAAATAGAGCTCCAGAGGGTGTTTGGCCAATTCCTGAATACAAGGCTCTATATATCATTAATTCAACAAATTTTTACCCTTCATTCCATTCATTAGTTTTTTCATCTTGCATCCAAGTAGGTATCATATTTTTGATGTCTTTGTTGGCAGGTTTGACACTTCCTTGGCTTTTATAGTGACGTGGTTTGTCCTAAACAATTTTTAAAAAGGGCCAATATTCTTTGAAATGATTAGCTATTTGGTTAGAAAACTCTCTTCCGTTATCTGATTGTAATATGGATGGTGCACCGAACAGTGTAAAAATATCAACGAGATAGTAAGCCACCTCTTCAGCAGTTTTGGTTATTAAGAGCTTCATGATCACAGATTTTGTCATGTGGTCTTCATGTACTACTAAGAATTAATAATACTCATCTGGCTAGGATTGAAAATTAATTAGGTCAACATGAACTCTGATGAAATCATAGGCTTAAAAACAACACTATTTTTTAGAAGCTTTCTTCTTTTTCTGACAAGGTTCGCACAAACTGATACAAAGTTCAATATCATTTGGAGTTAAATTTTTGTACATAAATATAAGATGTATCTGTAGGGATAAGGCGAGCAAATGACAACATGACAGTATGTAATACTTTGCCGATAATGTGGCAGGCACTCACTAGAATGCCTAGCCAAAGTGTTAAATAAGCTTCATTTCATACTTTACCGGCAAGATTGAGGCATTGTATAGAATGCCTAGGCATTCTATACAATGCCTGATTTTGTAATTTGTCGGTAACATATACAACAAATAATTTCTAATATTGATGTTTTTTTCATTCATAAAGGTCTAGGACCGCTAAATTATTCCGTTTCCCGGCTTGATGACCTTTCCTCAGACCACAGCCCACTATACCTAACCCTTTCAATATCAACTACTCCCCAATCTCTTCCACCTTCATTCGCCAGGAGCCCAGTAATTGGAACCTCTTCTACCAAATGATAACCGATAAAAATGACCTCAGAGTATCCCTCAAAACCACTCAAGACCTTGATGAAGCTGTCAATCCCTACACCACCTTGATCCAACAAGTAGTCTGGACTGCATCCTCACCTCTCCATTCCCCGAAATACCGCATGAAGAATCCTTTGCCGCAAGATCTCCTTAATTTTATCTAATTCAAATGATGTTCTAGGACCCTTTGGCAAAGAACCTGGAATCCTGACGATCGGAGACTACTAGTTGAAAAGAAATTGGCTACTGGATCCCAATCCTTCAATTCCTAACTTTTCTCACTATCTGCTCGTGATAATTCTTTCTCGAAAGTAACCAAAAAAATCCTTAAATATCACCCTTATAACCCACCCCCTTCGACGTGATGAAGGTTCCTGGGCTTCATCAGAAGAGAATAAAGCATAAGAATTAGCCAAACATCTATCCAACACCTTTTAAATTTATTGGTGTTCTAGGAAGAATTAGAAATTTTCTTATAAGATTTGTGAAGTGAATCTTCCATGTATTAAAACATATATCTTACATCGTTAATTTATACTGACTACGTCTCGTGGCAAATGACCCATCCTCAGGTCATACACTTCACTATCCAACACATTTATTCCCCATCCCGAACTCCAGCCCATCCATAGATCTAAAGGCAAAAAATTCCTTTCTTCACAGATTCCTCTCTTCCCACCTCCTAAAGCAGTCATTCCCTTTAAGGTCAAATTCCTTATAAATAAAATTAGACAACAAAAATCCCACTCATCTCCCAGATCCTTCGACAACTTCCCAAGAAAGCAATTATGCTCCTTACCTTCGTATACAATTGTATCCTCCGCACAACCCATTTTTCTCCAATGTGGAAACACTCCACAATTATCATTTTCCTTAAACCAGATAGACCGGTTAATATTACATCATTCTATAGGCCTCTAAGTCTTCACCCGATTCTTTAAAAAAAATTTAGAAAAATTCTTCTCAAGCGCATCCTATCCATAATGGAATCCTAAAAACTCCCTCTACACCAGTTTGGATTCCGCTCAGAAGATTCAACTCTTCAACATTGCCTTCGTGTTGTTGATCATATTTCCTTTACTCTTGAAAGCAAGCTATATTGCACTGGTGTATTTCTGGGCGTAGCATAAGTTTTCGACCGGGTGTTGCACCTCGGCTTGCTTTTCAAGTTCAAAACCCATTTATCCCAATCCTGAAACCTAATCCTCCGATCCTACCTCTCTAACCGATCCTTCTGAGTTCGCTGAGGCACGGATTACTCCAACTGCTACCCCGTAGAGGCTGGTGTACCGCCATGAAGCGTCTTGGGTCCTGTTCTCGACATTCTCTTCCCTCTTCCGACACAGTCCGTGTCATACTAGACAGAATACTAACATAGAACCCACATACTACACTTATTAGATAAGAGCTTAATAGACGATATGACCAGTTATACAGACTACTGAAAAATATATCTCATCTTTCAATTGCCAACAAACTATCAATCTAGAAGACCGCTCTGAGATCTAATCGGACCTTGATCTGTGGGGAACAGATAAATTTTCGAACATCAAACATATCTAATCCTTTCAGTCTAAAGTCATAAGAAAAGTCGTCAGTGCCCCATATTAAGTTACAAATGGCCTTATTAATACATCATGGCCTTAATATCCCTTATGTTCTTGACCTTATTCCATGAATATTCTTCTTATTTAATCAGTACCTTGCTTATCTTCCTAACCCCTTAGCACAATCCCTATCCAGCTCCAATCATCCCTATAACCCTCCTCGAAGGTTGAAACGGTAGTGGTCCCGAGACCTCTTGTAAATATTCAATAGAGTCCTGGCAATGGCCAGCTTCTCCATTCACGTCCTCTGCGTCTATGGCTCAGGCACTAGTCCTTTCCTCAGTCTCCATTCGAGTCTTAGCAGTTATCGAGGAAACATCGGTGTGCTGCTGCGGATTAACAGAGGGCAAAGCTCAGCTTGCCCAGCCAGCTAAGTGATATATATAATTTATTCCAATCATATTTTCTTGTAGTTTAAAATTTTATTTTATCAGAAATATCAGTTATAAGAACAAGTAGTATTTTATTTAGTCAATTATTATTTTTTATTTTGTTATTTTTTACTTTATTTCTTTCTAAACCGATAGTAATATCAAGCCAAACAGAGAAAAATGAAAAAACCGCCTGATATTTAATCCCACAATCAAAAACGAATAAAACGATGTTGGAAAAGTATTAACGAATCCAATATAAATGAATTTCCAGAACTTAAAAATAAAAATCAATTTTTAATAATTGAAAAAGATGAAGAAGGAGACCTTAAAAAAGTCTCACGGTTTTTAATTTATAAATCAATAAAAAATCAAGGTGGAGAGCCAAAAAACGTAAAAAAAATAAGAAACGGTACAATTCTAGTCGAAACAAACTCCAGAGAACAATCTGAGAAAGTGTTAAAACTTCAGGATTTCGGTTCTATAATAAAAATAAAAGTAAGTCCGCATGAAAAATTAAATATAAGTAAGGGAGTAATATTTTGTCCAGACCTAGATGGAGTAGAGGAAAATGAAATTTTGGAAGAATTAGGAAAATATAATGTTAAAGCAATTAAAAGAATAGTTTCCAGAAAGACAGGAACCGAAATGAAAACACACTTATATATCCTTACATTTTAATTTCCTACTCTTCCAGAAATCATTCATGTGGGATTCCAAAAAATTATTGTAAAAATGTATGTACCTAATCCAATTAGGTGCAGAACCTGTTTAAAATTCGGACATTTCGCTGATAAATGCTCAAAAACACCCATATGTGTTTACTGTGCAAAATCAGAACATAATGGTTCACCATGTGATTCAATCGTTCCGAACTGTGTAAATTGTGGAAACCATCACTCTAGTGTAGATTTGAAATGACCCAGACTGCCTGAAGAAAAACAAATTAAAACTGTACAGTTTAAAGAAAAAATCCCTTATAATGATGCTAAAAAGAAATATAAAGAAAGCCGCCCTATTAATGGAAACGTAAACTACGCTGATGCAGTTAGAAATAATAGGAAAGTAGGAATAGATGTAGGCAGCCAAACTGACGAAAACAATTATATTGAAGAAATTATTATTCTCTGTAATTCAAGAAACGAAAGATTGCAGACTAATAAGTCTGATAACTCTGAACTATTTAAAGTTCCGCCACTCACACGACGGAACTCGCTAAGCAAAAATCCAAAAATAAATATAAAAAATAAAAATAAAAGTAGTGACGAAATGGAGACATAAATATGTATTTTAAATTATTGTATTAGAAATAATGTATTTTAACTCCAAAACAAATTACTTGAAAGAAAACGTAAACACAAAATACGATACAGCTACACTACTTCGCCTCATAAACAGCTTAATTCTTACATTTCATAGAACACACAAAATAAAAACAAACAACATATTTAACTCTATTATGTTCACCCTTTGCGATCGAACTATACGTGTACAATTTTACAACTTGCTCTACATTAACAATTGCTATGCTTGTTTACTCAGCCGCGTATTACTGGACCTTAATGCCACTTCCAATAACATTCTACTCTGTTCACTTCTATATGTAAAATATTATCAAACATCATTTACAAACGATTTACGTAATACATTTTTAAATAACTCCATATTATACGTAAATATAAAGCTTCCTACACCAAATATATATACCCATGGGACATTTAAGTCTCTTAGTTAGTTAGTTATTTGGATGTCAAGACGTAAAACCTATTGGTCATCAACGCCTTTTATTTTTATTTATTCCTATTTATTTTTCCAAATTATGTTATATTACCTTCAATATAAATAAGAAAGAAAAAAAAAAAAAAAAAAAAAAAAAAAAAAAAAAAAAAAAAAAAAAAAAAAAAAAAAAGAAAACCAATAATAATAATAAATAGATTAAAACAAATTATATGTTTATCAATAAACCTTCTTTGGATAGAAAGTTGACTATCTTGGTAGCCGTTTCCTCCTTATTACCCAGAGATATTGATATATTCAAAGGGATACCAAATTCCTTTAACTTTCTGATGTAGAAAGGACAGTCCTCTAAAATGTGCGATATTGTCAATATATTGCCACATTTTTGACATCTGGGAGGAGCCTCTTTCGTTATTAGATGGAGATGTGTCAATCTTGTATGACCGATTCTCAGCCGCGTGAGGGCTACCTCTTCTCTACGGCTACTGCGGCTGGAGCTGCTCCACGGCCCTACGTCCTTCTTTATAGTCCCCAGTTTGCTAGCTGGGCTGTTGTCCCACAGTGCCTGCCAATCCTGGTGTATGGCTTCTCTTAGTGGCCGCGCTAGTTCTGATGCTGACAAGAAAGCTTTACCGCGCCCTGGAAGGGTGAGAGCTTCTTTCGCTGCCCTATCAGCCATTTCATTGCCTTTAATGCCTATATGACTAGGCGACCAAATAAAACATATTGATATTCCATCATCTTTTAGCTTTTTTACAAGTCCTAGAATGCAATGGATTCCTGGGTGATCTGGATACATGTTATTCATGGCTTTTAACGTACTCAGTGAATCTGATACAATTCCAATATTTTTAATTGGGGATTTTATGGCGTATCGGAGAGCCATTATGATGGCGTTGATCTCCGCTGTGTAGATATTACAAAGGTGGTGTAATTTACATTTGTGGGTTGTATGGGGAGTAACAAAGGCAGATGCTGTAGATGAGTTTGATTTAGACCCGTCGGTGAATATTATTAGGTGTTCGGGCATTGAGAGGATTATTTTGTGGTATTGTTCTTTATACTCTTCTGTTATTGTAGTTTCTTTTCTGAGTTTTGAGAGTTGGAGGTATAGTTCGGGTCGTATATACGTCCAAGGAGGTATTTCGTTTTCTATTGTGTTCAATTTGATTTGTTTCAGTTCATTAATTGCAATGAGCATTCTTTCTGCTAATGGAAATGTGGCATTCCTCTGCTGTTGAAATCGTGCTGCAAATTTGGATTGAAACACGTATTTGTGAGTGGGGTGTGTGGTTTGTGGATATAGCTTAGTTATATAGTTAACGGCTAGTTTCTGTCTTCTGAAGAATAAAGGTGTTTGCCCAGATTCGACACAAATGCTCAAGATCGGGCTTGTTCTAAAGGCTCCTGTCGCGAGACGAATCCCTGTGTGGTGTACTGAGTCCAGTTTGGCTAGGGTATTTTTTCGAGCAGACCCATAGACAAAACTGCCATAATCCATTTTGGAAAGGATCAAAGCTTGATACACTTTAAGCATCGTAGTCCTGTCCGCTCCCCAGTTGGTACCGCTAAGGACTCTCAATATTTGAAGTTTCTTAGTGCAAGTTTCTTTTAGTGATTTTATGTGGTGTTCCCAAGACAAGCGTCTATCAAATGACAATCCTAGAAACTTGCAGATGTTTACGTACGGTAAGGTAACTTCACCTAGAAAGAGTTCTGGTGATTGTGGGGTGTTCCTTTTTCTACTAAAGTGGATACATTTTGTTTTTTCAGAAGAAAAACGTAATCCCGAAGAATTGGACCAGTCATTAATGCGATTAAGTGCATCTTGGAGCTTTTCTTTTATAGAGAGGATGTCTTTTGCACGGCATAGAATAGCGAGATCATCGACGAAGAGCATCACTCTAACACCACGTGGTAGATTTTGTCCCAGGTCTCTAATTGCCAGAGCGAAAAGCGTGGTGCTCAAAACACAGCCTTGTGGTACTCCACTTATTTGTTCGCATTGCTTCGACAATGATGTTCCTATACGGATCTGAAAGGAGCGGTTCGAGAGGAATTCTTGGATAAATTTGGGTAAATTACCACTGAATCCCAATGATTGCAGTTTCTTTAATATTGAGTGCTGGTCGGTTCTATCGAAGGCCTTCTGCATATCAAAGTAAACTGCCACAGCTTGTTCTTCTTGGATGAATGCGTACTGTAGTTCGGCTTCCATTTGAACCAGGTGATCTATAGTCGATCTCCTTTTACGAAAACCGCATTGGAAGTTTTGGATGTAATGATACTTTTCTAGGATCCATATGAGCCTCTTATTTACCATGCGTTCAATTATTTTACTCAGGCAGCTGGTCAAAAAAATTGGTCTGTAGCTGGATGGGTAGCGCTTATCTTGATCAGCTTTCAGAATAGGGACGACTATAGATTGATGCCAGCTGCTTGGAAAGTCACCACTAAGCCAGATGTGATTGTAGAAATCTAAAAGCCAGTTCAGTGTAAGACTTGGAAGATTTTGTATCATAGTATAATGTATATTATCAGGTCCGGGTGAAGATCCTTTGACGTTTTGAAGTACAGATTGGAGCTCCCACATAGTAAATGGTACATTATAATCCTGATAAGGGTTATTGCCGGAGAAGTCTAATTTCTGAAAGGTACTGTCTCTAGGAATAGCTGTGTACATCTCAGCGTAATAGTCGGCAAATTTATTTCCTATCATTTCTGGGTTGTCGCATAATTTCCCTTCGCATATTAAGGTGTATCTATAAGAAGAGCTGGTTCCTCTTATCTTCCTTATTTTGTCCCATACAACTTTGCAAGGGGTAGAAGAATTAATGGACTCTATGAATGATTTCCATGATTCTTTTTTTTGACATTTTATAATTCTTCTACACATAGCCCTTTGTTTTTTATATTCTATGTGATTAGCCAGATTCATGTTTTTTTGAAATTTCTTAAGCGCTTTTCTTCTAAGCCGTATAGCATTTTTACAATCGTCATTAAACCAAGGAACTGGTGGCCTTTTGCAGCATCCCTTACTTTTTGGAATAGAGGCTTCTGCAGCTGTCAATATAGCCTCGGTTATAGCTTGGCAACCGTCATCGATAGTCAGACTATTTGGGAGATCTCGAGGTGGGGCAGCTAGAGAAGTGAATAGGAGCCAATCTGCTTTTTCTAAAATCCATCTTGGCATTCTGTGATTATTGCATTCAGCATTCCTAAATTTTAGACGTATTGGGAAGTGATCACTGCCATAAGGTTCTGGTAGAACTGTCCAGTCTATAATATCAATCAGTGAATTGCTACATATAGAGAGATCTATACTTGAAAATGTGCCATAGGTGGAGCTTATAAATGTTGGCTCGCCGGAATTAAGTAATAGAAGGTCAGTTAGATCTAAAAAATTTCCAATTATTCGTCCTCTGGAATTTGTATTTTGTGAGCCCCATAATGAATTGTGGCCATTAAAATCTCCGGTGTATAAAACTGGTTTCGTCAATTGTCTATGGATATGGAGCAGGTGTTCTGTCTCTATGGTATTGTCTTGAGGAAGGTAAATATTGCAGACTGTGAAAGTGGTATTTAGATGAAGTGTAACCGCTATTACCTGAAGTGGGGAATCTATTTCTACATGATGGGAATATACTGTACCTTTTACGGCTATTGCTACTCCCCTGCACGCCCGCTCATAATTTGGACTACAATCAGTTCTGTAAACGTCGAAGCCTTTAAGAGTAAATTGATCTGAAGGTCTCAGATGCGTTTCCTGAAGACATATACAAAATGGATCTTCATCTTCGATTAATATCTTCAAATCATTGAAATGACTTTTAATCCCGTTGCAGTTCCATTGGACTAGAGTCATAGTTTAGGTATAATATATATTTGCGAAAAACATTTGATCTCCATAGAAATAAATAGATGAAAATAAATAGAATGAGTGTAAAAAGATAAATCGATAAGGAATAAAATAATAATAATAATAAGAGGGAAATGATAATAATGCGAGAGGAAGAAAGAGAGAAAAAAGAGATAATGATAATAATAAAAGCAAATAAATAAATAAGAGAAATAATAGATAAATAAACATTGACGGGAAAACAAAATAAAAATAAAAAATATAATAAAATTCTTATGTAAAAGTAAGCAATATGAACTATCTTTCTATTAATAGCTGGAGTATTTATGTTAGGCCTAAGTTGCGTTTTGGAATAAATATTAATTATAAGATAAGGTGTAAATAATGACAGAAATAAAAATGATAAAAAATACAATATAAAGAGAAAATAACATAACAAGACTATAAAAATATGATAATAATAACAATGAAAATAATATAAAAAATAATTATTCATATTATTTATTTCGTAATGGCATTTTTAGTTTTACTAACTGAATTTTCCTTTTTAATTTTTCCCTTTTTATATGTTACTTCGGTATATCCTTCATCTTTACCTGACGGATCTACGTCAATCGGTTCATCGCCTTCAGGGTGGCCCTTGTTTAAAGGAACCATATCTAAGGACGAGGAAGACGGACTTAATAAGGATAGGGTGGGAGGATGGGAGAGGACCGGAGAGGGAGATGGGGAGGGGGGATGTGACGGAGAGGGGAGTGGTAGTGGGGGAGCATGGACTGGAGTGGGGCCATGGCTCGTCGCCGACGTAACCGAACGTGTCACGATCGTACGCTGCGGCCTTGGTTCCAGCACAACTGATGTGCTTGGAACAGGAGATGAGTGTTTTGGCGTTACTTTTACCTGTTGATTTGTCGGAGCATCAAATTTAAAAAATATATCTGTTTGTGTACCTGTTTCCTCTGTTTTAAGAGTTTTCTTAGATCTAGTTATTTCAGAAAACAGTTTATTAAAATTTTGGGGATTATCCTGTTTATAAATTTTTTTTGCCTCGTTGTACGGTACTTTTTTACTAAATTGTATACATTTTATATCTTTGTTCATTTTATAAATAGGGCATGAACGGTCTAAACTATTATGTTCGCCGCTACAATTTATGCATTTTGGGGTTAAAGTGCATTTACCGTCTGTGTGTTTTTCATTACCACATTGTGAGCATATAATTTTAGAATTTGTGCATTGAAGAGTTGGATGGGAAAAACTGAGGCACTTATAACACCTCATGGGACTAGGTATATACTGTTGTACTCTGATATTTTGATACCCTATTTTGAGTATTTCAGGCGGAAATGGTGTGGGGAAAGTTACTATATATGAATTGGTGAATTTTTCGTTTCCATTTATCTTTATTTTTATTCTTTGGATATCGTTAATTTTCCCATTCAATTCGGCCATTATTTCATTTTTATCTAAATATTGCAGATCAAAACATCTGATAACCCCCTTACTGTAATTCAGTGTCGAATGCGGTTTAACTGATATATTAAACTGCTCTGCAAATATTTTGCAGTCTAAAAGCTTTTTTGATTGTTTGCCATTATATGTTTCAATAAGTAGATCTCCGTCTCGTAATTTCTTGACGTTTTTCACATCTCCTACCAAACCATTAATAAATTTATAAATTAAAAATGGGGACACTTTTTGAAACCCCTCATCTCCTTCTCTATTTATTAATAAATAAGTGGGTACAATGTTTACAATTTCATTTAATTGTATTGGATCTGGTGGAGTTTTTATCCGACCTCGTTTTCTTCTTTTATTTGAGCTAAAAAATAGCTCATCCATTTTAACTTCCCAATATATTTTTTAACAACTTCCAATAGCAAATAAAATAAAAGGAAAATAAAGAATAACCTCTAATAAAAATATATGTATAACCAATGAAAAGAGTAAAATAAAAAGAAAGGAACTGAAAATATTCTTATCTGTAGGCAATAGCTGGACAGGTAATCCTCTGGAGCTCTGTACACTATCAATGACTAAACACTACTGATTTAAGTCTCTTATTTATCCACTTCTTGTTAATTATTTTTTATCAAACTTTTTTCCTTTTTCTTTATATAGTAGCTATTATTTTTTATCCATCTTTCTCTCATTTTCTAAATATCGTTGTTATTATCTTTATTTTAAATGTTCTTTTATTTATTCATTTATTTGTTTTCTCACAATCACCATTCAAACGACTATTACCCAGACTGTTAGTCTAACGAAGCAGGCCCAAGCACATTATCATCTAATTAATCAATATGTCTATCATCCAGTGGAATAGTAACGGGATAAGAACTCACTATAATGACATGAATTTAATACTGTATGAAGAAAACCCGAACTGTATCTGTTTACAAGAAACCCGCCTGAAACCTATTGATAAATTTTCACTTAAAGGGCATGATATCTATCGTAAGGACGGTCCAATAGTAAATCACGGAGGAGCTATAATAGCCGTAAAAAAATCATTTCACTCACAAAAAATTGAAATAGACTCCCCATTACAAGCATTAGCCATCCAAATACACATAGATACTACATTTTCCTTATGGATCATCTACATCCCTCCAGACCAAAATATTACCTTAGACGAACTTAGAAACCTTTTTATTCAGCTACCACCACCAGTCCTCTTTATTGGAGATCTGAACGGGCACAGCCTACAGTGGGACTCACCACATACCAATACCAGAGGAAAAATAATTGAAGAATTCATCGACAGAACAGGTATGTTAGTACTAAATACAGGCGAACCAACTTACCTCAGCAGCTCATACCACACCTAATCAACTATAGATTTATCTATTTTCAGCCCATCACTCTTCCATCGAATAGACTGGAATGTACTTCCCGACCAATATGGAAGTGACCACTTCCTTCTTCGCCTACAATTCCCCAATAGAAGTCCTATTGTCAACAGGAACCCACGCTGGATCATCAATAAAGCTAACTGGGACCCATACCAAGAACTTATTGTAACACCAAAACCACACCAAACTAGACTCGACGTAGATACAGGTTGTGAAATTATCACCGAGACTATACTACATGCGGCCGAAATTTCCAGACCGAAAACTACTTGCTCACCTAAAAGAATACCAGTACCCTGGTACAATGATGAATGCAGAAATGCTGTTAAAATCGAAGAAAAGCAAATAAAAAAATTACTAAAAACATGAACCCCCAAAACTTTCAAGAGTATAAAAAACAAAGAGCAATATGCAGGAAAACAATTAATAGCAATAAAGCAAAATCTTGGATAACGTTTGTTGAATCAATCAATAGCTCCACCCCATGCAGGATAGTATGGGACAAAATAAAGAAAGTAATGGGAAATATCACGCCTCAATCTTATACCATAACAAAAGAAGGCAAATTAACTAGCAACAATCTCACAGTGGCAGTGGAATTTTCCAGATTTAATGATAATCTATATAATGCACCCAGCTACGTTGAATTAGAAGAAATAGATTCCCCCACTGAAAACTATACAACTTCCAATAGCAATGAAAATAATGATTATAACAAACCATTCACCATTTGGGAACTCAAAACCATCAACTCAAAGGATCTTCACCAGGACCTGATGGAATAAGTTACCAGATGATTCAGCACCTTCCTTCAAAAACTCTTGACCTATATAATAACATCTGGCACAGCTGGAAACTTCCAAGCAAATACTGTGAAGCTGAAATAATTCCCATTTTGAAAGCCGGAAAAGATAAACGTGAAGTAGCAAATTACCGCCCAATATTTCTGACAAGTTGCCTCTGTAAGGTATATGAGCGAATGATCAATAAGAGGCTCGTTTGGGTCCTGGAAAATAATCATTGTATACAAAACTTTCAATGTGGTTTTAGAAAAGGAAAATCAACCCTAGACCACTTAGAACAAATAGAGGCGGAGTTGCAGTACACTTTTTTAGAAAAACAACAAGCGGTTGCCATATTCTTCGACATGGAAAAAGCCTTCGACAGAGCCAGTAGGAAAACAATAATCAAGAGGTTATCTGGTTTAGGGATAAAGGGAGAAATTTTGGAGTTCGTTAAACATTTTTTGGCCAAAAGATTGCTCAGGGTACGCATAGGAGGTGTCACCACGAGATATGAGCATAAGAACGGATTACCACAAGGCTGCGTTATCAGCACTACACTTTTTTCTCTAGATATTAATGAATTGGGTAAAAACTTTCCCAGAGGTGTTAAAGCTATGCTATATGTCGATGACCTTGCAATTATGTGCAGAGCTAATGAAATTCACGTCATAAAAGAAAAACTGCAGCAGGCACTATGCCGCATATATGACTGGTCAAGATCTTCAGGATTATGTTTTAGTCACGAAAGAACTAAATGCATGCACTTTTCCAGAAAACGAAACACTCCAATGTCCCCTGAATTACTACTGGGAGACAATATAATACCAATCGTCGAAACTTGCCGATTCTTGGGTCTTACATTTGACAGACGCCTTTCCTGGGAAACTCATACTAGGACACTCAAGATTAGCTGTATAAAGAAGTTAAACATCTAAAAGTCCTTGGTGGTACCACATGGGGGTCAGATAGGTACACATTATTAAAAATATATCAGACAATTATATGCTCCAAATTAGATTATGGCTCGATTGTATATGGCTCAGCACGCATAACAACTCAATAAAAACTAGATTCAGTTAACTGTTAGCAATTATAACTATAAGTAAATCATTCTTATTTAACTTTTAATATTGGCAAGGTTATAATATAAAGTAAAAATAATGAAACAATATTTTTAACCAATATTAGTTTAATTAAATTAAATAGAAATGAAATGTTATTAGATAAAAGGGCAATCTCTATGCATAAAGACCCAACAGCCCTAAATATTCAAAATTGAATTGAGCAACATACTAACTTTAAAATAATTTTTGAAGGATTACATCATATTTGTGTTAAAATGCTACCACTAAATCCTTTTTATGACTTACCTACTAATATTAATACTATATTCTATCATATAATATAAATCATTATTATTATTATCATTTTTATTATTGTAATTTTATTATAGTATCGTTTTAAAATATTTCAAAGATATTGTACCTAAAAAACAGAATAACTAGACCAATCATCAACGACACCAGAGCCCCATTTCATAATAAAGTATATTTATTTAGTTAGTTATTATAAGCTAATAGTCCTAGTCGTAACATTTTATAAAGTGAACATTCTTTTTCCATTGAAATGATGTACATGATATCTATTAGAGCGTGATTTATTAATTAGTCTGAATGATTAGAAGTAGTAAAGTATTTGAGAAAAATTTCTAATAATCTATTTTTGAATTCTGGTCCATTATCAAATTCAATTATATTGAGACAGGGGAAATTAGCATAGTTAGATGCTGTAGTTAGAGTGAATGGTTTTTCAAAATCAGGTAATTGTAGTTTTACACTGTTTTGTAATAAAGTTTTTATGTGTTCAAAAGCGTTTTTATAATCGTCTGTTAGTTTTATTTCTTTTACTTTTCGTAAAGCTGAAGTCAATGGTTGCGCTATTTTAGCATATTTTTTTAAAAATAATTTTGTGGTAACATCCAGCAAATCCTAAAGATTGTTTTTCCGTTTTAGGTATAGGAAATTCAATGACAGCTTTTAATTTAGTTGGATTGGGTTATATTCCTTTGTCAGAAATTATGTATCCAGGGCAAAGTAGTTCTTTTTTACAAATTTCAATTTTGAGGATTTTGAGAATTTTGAGGTTATTAGTTTTCAAGTTTTAAAAAACGGATTTAACATGTTTGACATGTTCATCTAAATTATGAGAAAAAATAATAATGACGTCCATGTAGACAAGTAAGTTAAGTATGGGTGAAAAAATAATGTTCATCGCTCATTGAAAAGTGGTGGGAGGGGGTGAAATTTTTTAATGCTAAGGGCATTCTTAAAATTTGTAGTGTCCGTTGTCATTTGAGAAATCTGTCTTGGAATTGAATTTGGATCCTTCAAAATTTGGTGGAATCCTGATGCTAAATGTATTGCCGAAAAATAAATAAATATATCTTCCAATTTTTCCAAATAAATCTTCTATATTCGGTAAGGGGTATTTTTCTTAAATAGTTTATTATTATTCAGTTTTCTATTGTCTATTGCTATACGTATTTTGGGTTTACCGGAAGCCTCCATTTTTTTTCGGACAACCCAAATTGGGCTATTATAGGGAGAATAGTTATAGGGATAGATTAGTTAGAATGTTGTATAATCTTGTTTTCTCAATTTCTAATTACATGTCTTTTTTAAATATTTCCGGGCAACGGTATTTTTTTTGTATAAACTGAGTCTTCGTCTGTTGTTTTAATGGTGTGTTTTAATAAATTAGTACTTATTAATGAGTCATTCTCTTTTTATATAATTTGGGGTATCCTTTTAATATATTTATTGTTTTATTTTTTTCTTCAGAATTCATTTGCTCTGATCTAATTAATTTAGGCATTTCATATATTGTTACTTTTTTAAGATCAGATTCGCTTTTTTTTTAGAAATTGATCATTTCAGCAGGGATTTCATTATTAATACTTAACAATTCTTCGACTTGTAACGGTTCGGGACTAATGGTCATTACTTTGGTAGAGTCAATGCAACATAATATTTTATCATAATTATTGGTAATTCTATTAAATTAACACTCTGTTCTAACTAAATGTTATTATATATACTTAATTTTAAAGGAATTACACCTAAAGTATATATAAGTATATTATTTTCCGGATGAACACTTATTTTTAATTTTTTCATATTATCATTTCCCAAAGGAATATCACATTTCTCTGAAAATTGGATTATGAAAATTTTTACAGTTTTGTTTGTTCCGAAAGTTTTTTCTAAATTTAGATAAAAACTATTTGTTCCATTATTTTTTTCCTGTAGGGGTGGTTATAATAAAAGGATCATCAATTAATATAGTTATTTGGCGGTATTGCGTTAGGATGTGTATAATTTTCGTTAGCATCTATGTCTATCAACTGTTCTGTTTTATCGTAATTTTCGAAATGTGACAGGATTGGCTCATTATCAATTTGTTTGGGTTCTCCTTCACAGTGTATTAGTTCGTAAGAGAAAATACAGTTTTGAGGTCTCGGTCTGTGTAAATTGTTAACTGTTCTCATTGATACCGCGTTGTTTGAGATATTTCTGTTTTGAAAATTTTGTTTTTGAAAATGATTATTATTTGATATATTAAAAGGATGGTTGGGGCTATTAGGATTATTAAAGTTTTGTGATCTGGAACGAATGAGAAGTAGATGGAGTGTTATGATGTTGGAACGAATGAGAAGTAGAGGGAATGTTATGATGTTGGAACGAATGAGAAGTGGATGGAATGTTATGATGTTGGAACGAATGAGAAGTGGATGGGGTGTTATGATGTTTGAACGAATGAGAAGTAGATGGAGTGTTATGATGTTATTGGTGATTTTGGTTGTTGTTATTATTAAAAAAATTCTTATTATTTAAATTTGAAATTATAAAAGAGCATTCATTATAAAGTATGCTTCTTACTTCATCTAGAGCATTTGGGTTGAAAATCAATATGTGATTGCTAAGAGTAGAAGGTAAGCATTTATAAATGTTATATATGTATATCTATCTGTCCTGATCATTATTTGAGTTATAGTTTCCTGAGTTAAAACTTCTAATTTGAGTCTAATATATAATAAATTTCTCAATTCTTGAACTCTATTAATAAAATCTATGGGTGACTTTTAAAAATGAAATTTAGTTTTTCAATTTCGTCTTTTAAAATTTCAAATGACCTTGCGTCAGAAAAATTTTCTTTAGGTAATTTTACTAATGTTAATTGATGTTCTATATTATTAGCAAATACATTTCTGGCTGGTCCAGATAATTCTGTTTTAATTTTTATAAATAATATAGTATGATTATAATCTCTTTCTATAATATTGCTAGCGCAAATGGTTCTGAAGGCACTCTCGACCATTTCACAAAATTGACCAGGATTTCCATTAAATGACGGAATATGGCCATAATCGACTCTTGATAATGTATAATTTAGAGGTCCTGCTATTTCAATAATGTTAAATAGTTTCGCTGGTTTAATAATAGAACTAATAATAAAATTGTGAGTCTGGAGTGTGAGCCGAACGAAGCAACAGCGGCTGCTTGAGGTCTTCGTTCGAAATGCCGAAGTCAGGATCCTCTAAGAAGTAGGCTGCTGGGTCAAGTGGACACAGTTGCGAAATTTGGCTTCCAATGCTGTCTTTGTAGTCCCGGGTGAAGGGCGCCAGTTATGTTAGCACTAACGGTTTTAAAACATATTTATTTGGTTAACACAAAATTAATATAAACTGTATATGAATAAAAGCAAAGATAATAGTTAATAGCGCGACTGACAACTGAACTGAAGAGTGACTGGAAGAGTGTTTTATTATCCCCATCTATACGTATATCAAAAGCAGATTACAATATTCAATGCCCTACTCAAGTGCACAAAGAAATTGAAACTATCAAATACCAAAATGTTTTTATTTGGGAGAAAATTGACATTTTTCTTTTTCTTCAATAACAACTTTTTAAAAATAAGAACAACGATATATAGTTTTTCTGCGGGGATTAAGTAAAATCTGACCACGGATTCGTATTCTGCATTAAATTTCCTATCAGGAAACGATTTTTAACATATAATATCCAAATGGTGGAAAAAGGAAATCAATTTAAAGTAAAATAATAATTATGTCTTTTCAATATTTGGAAATTTTCACTTGGCTTGAACTTTCCAGCTACATACGGTATAAAGTTCCAACATCACCAATAGTTGCCCCAAAGAACATTCTTTAGGAATTGTACTTCTTCACTGATATAGTTTAAACTGCATGTGGCAACTTTAATTTTGAAAATTAGGGTTTTTTTTTTTAATGAGATGAGTAGGTCTTTTCTTTAACAGATTATTAAAAAATGATACTATAAAATTTAAATAATTAAAAATACTCAGGACAGAATTAAGGGCGTTAAACTACACGAAAAAAACATTTATATAAACCTTTTCCTCATTAAATAACTAAAATAAAATATAGATTTTCATCTTAAAAATACTGGAGTCGGACGGCCTACACAAGAGCAAATTGCGTTTTTTATACAAACAGTTTATAAGAATAAAACTATTGTTTCTCACCTTTTAAATATTTACTGTTATTGTTAAAACTACAGTTAATTATAGTACACATAATTCCATCCAATGTTAAACTATGTCAGTGAGAAAGTACAATTCCTAAGGAATGTTCATTAGTGAAATTGGAGTTTTATACCGGAAGTTGGTGGAAAATAAATCTTTTGGTATTTGATAGTTAAAATTTCTTTGTGCACTTGGGTAGGTAATTCGACCCCTAAAATATTGTCATCTGCTTTTGATACACCCGAAATAGAAGGAATAATACAACACTCTTCCAGTAACTCTTCAGTTCAGTTGTCAGTAGCGATTTTGCAGTAGTAAGCATTTTCCATTTTCTGAAAGTTTTCTTATTTAACTTCGATTATTTTTTCATAATCAGCACCTTCCATAACCTAACAATGGGCCTCAATATCAAGTAAATCAAACAAGTTAAAATTAATCGATACGTACGCGATTTTGAAATCAATTGGGTTTTCATAACCAGCTCCTTCGATGGCATAATAATGGACCTCAAAATGCGGGAAATCCGAATAAAATAATCGATAGAATAAATAAATCGATATGTTAGAGCGCGATTTAAAAATCGATATATCCATAATAAGTCCCTTCGGTAACTTAGTAATGGACCTCAATATCAAGGAAATCTGAAATGTTAAAATAAATCGATACGTGAGCGTGCGATTTTATAATCGATAGTATATTCATAATCTGCACCTTCGATGAAACAATAATGGACCTTAATACCAAGGCAATCCGACATGCTAAAATAAATCGATAGGTAAACGCGCTATTTTAAAATCGATAGGGTTTTCATAATGAGCACCTTCGATGAAACAATAATGGACCTCAATATGTGTCTGTGAATATGTTCGTATTTTCATTTTTAATTTATTTATGACGTATGAATATACGTATGAATACGAATATATTTGTTTTCAAACCTGCAAATACCAACTCATATGTATGAATACGAGGGTGGATATCTTGGTATTTTCATTTATCGGTGTGAATACGAATTTATTCATATTCACACCAGTAAATTCGAAATCATATGTATGAATACGAGTGTGAATATATTCGTATTTTCATTTATAAGTATGAATACAAATGTATTCATATTACTATCTGTAGATACGAACTCATATTTATCATACATATTACGTCTGTATGAATACAAGTGTGAATATGTTCGTATTTGCAATTACAATTGTGGATAAGAATATATTTATTTTCACACCTCTCAATAACAATTCATATGTAACAATACGGGGATGAATATACTTTATTCATATTCACACTTGTAAATTCGAAGTCATGTGTATGAATACGGGGGTGAATATGTTCGTATTTTCATTTATAAGTGCGAAGACGAATTTATTCATATTCACACCTGTAAATACGGACTCTTATGTATATATACGAGTGTGGATATATTCGTATTTTCATGTATAAGTATGAATATTTGTGTGAATACGAATACATCCATATTCGTGAATGGATCGTATATATATAGTATTCGTATATATATTCCATATCTATGTAAATACGAACTTGTATTCTATGAATATTCGTATTTTCATGAACAGATATGAATACAAATATATTTATATTCACACCGGTAGATACGAACTTATATTTATGAATACGAGTGTGAATATGTTCGTACTTGCATTTATAAGTGTGAATACGAATATATCCATATTCGCACCTGTAAATACGATCTGATATGTATGAATAAGAGTTTGAAAATATTCGTATTCAAAGGTGTGAATATGAATATATTCGTATTCATAGAAAATTTATATTGGGAAAATATTCGTATTCAGGTTTTTGATAACAAACAGGCTCAGTCCTGGTACCAACTGGCTAGGCCACGCGGAGTTTCTATTTCAAAAATTATTAGTAGTTTGGTAAATAAAATTAAGACGACCGTATACAGCTGGACTTCAGGATTAATCCCCATTTTTCAAAGCTGTCATTAATTTTAAAATTTTGATGCCATAGGATCGCCAAAAATATTTAGTTTATAATGTTGTGTAGTAAATTGCTGTAGTAGTAAAATTGCTGAGCTGTACTCCTTTCCGCGAATCATATACGTATAATTTTGTAACAAGCAAGAGTATATAGATAATGTTGTTCTTTGATAACAGCTGTATCAGTGCCTGTTATAGGTGGGAAGAACAATGTCGGAGAGAAGAGGTTCAGTCTGTGAAGTAACATCACCTGAAGGCCACACTACCCTTATCGACGAAGGAGAACCAGTACAACCCGTAAGGAGAAGGCCTCGTGACCTCACTCATCTCGCTCACTCGAAACCAGGAGCGTCACCTACTGACATCGGTAAATCATTTATTCACAATCTAATTTGTAAAACATGATATGTTCTCCTCGCTCTTTATACGTTTTTAGACATACTCCTACGGTTATAGCAATCTGCTTTTCTTAAGCGGTTGTGGGCTCCAGATATGACATATATTCTGTTTATTTATTTAATATATTATATATTTCTCTTGATTCCAAAAGGGTACCAATCTATGTAGATTTATTTTCCATTTAGTTTAATGAATAGGTTAGATACCAGAGACCCCACTCCTGTGGTATAATAGATTGAAGTATGTTATTTACCATTGGATAATTTTTCCAAAGGTGTCTCAAACCTGGGGTGTATATAGCTGGTGACAAGCTGGGATATGCTACGGGCTTCGGCCCAAGGAGGAGGAAAATGGTTGGTGTTCTAGGAAGAATCAGAAGTTTTCTTATAACATTTGTGAAGTGAATCTTTCAGGTATTTGAATATATATCATACATCGTTAATTTATACTGACTACGTATCGTGGCAAATGACCCATCCTCAGGTCATACACTTCACTATCCAACACATTTATTCCCCATCCCGAACTCCAGCCCATCCATAGATGTAAAGGCAAGGAATTCCTTTCTTCACAGATTCCTCTCTTACCACCCCCTAAAGCAATCCCTTTGAGGTCAAATTCCTTATAAATAAAATTAAACAACACAAATCCTCTGGATATGATCCCCCTCATCTCCCAGATCCTTCGACAACTTCCCAAGAAAGCAATTATGCTCCTTACCTTCGTATACAATTGTATCCTCCGCACAACCCATTTTTCTCCAATGTGGAAACACTCCACAATAATCATTTTCCTTAAACCAGGTAAACCGGCTAATATTACATCATCCTATAGGCCTATAAGTTTTCACCCGATTCTTTAAAAAAAAATTGAAAAAATTCTCCTCAAGCGCATCCTATCCATAATGGAATCCTAAAAACTCCCTCTACACCAGTTTGGATTCCGCTCAGGACATTCAACTCTTTAACATTGCCTTGAATCGTGTTGTTAATCATATTTCCTTTACTCTTGAAAGCAAGCTTTATTGCGCTGGTGTATTTCTGGGCGTAGTATATGCTTTCGACCGGGTGTGGCACAAGGGCTTGCTTTTCAAGCTCAAAACCCATTTAGCCCAATCCTGAAACCTAATCCTCCGATCCTACCTTTCTAACCGATCCTTCTGAGTTCGTTGAGGCACGGATTACTCCAACTGCTACCCCGTAGAGGCTGGTGTTCCGCCATGAAGCGTCTTGGGTCCTGTTCTCGACATTCTCCTAACCGTAGACATTCCTACAAACCCCGATACATTCCTGGCTACATTTGCTGATGATACCACTATTCTATCATCCCACACAGATCTCGAAATGGCATCTTTAAACCTGAAAAGACACCTCTTCCTTATCGAGCAGTGGTGCAACAATTGGCGTATCCCTGTCAATGAATTAAAGTGCAAGCATGCCATTTTCACTCTCCGACGTAGATCCTGCCCACCGGTCCATATTAACTCCGTACCACTTCCCTCTTCCGACACAGTCCGATATCTTGGCTTCCTACTAGACAAAATACTAACATGGAACCCACATACTACTTTTAAAAGACGAGAGATTAATCGACGATATGGCTAGTTATACACACTACTGAAAAATATATCTCATCTTTCATTTGCCAACAAACTATCAATCTAGAAGACCGCTCTGAGATCTAATTGGACCTTGAACTGTGGATAACAGCTAAATTTTCGAACATCAAACATATCCAATCCTTCAGTCTAAAGTCCTAAGAACAATAGTCAGTGCCCCATATTAAGTTACAAATAAGATCTGTCACCCACTATGGTCTTAATATCCCTTATGTTCTTGACCTTATTTCATAAATATTCTCCTTATTTAATGTATCCTAAATTGAATTGAGCAACATACTAACTTTAAAATAATTTTTGAAGGATTGCATCATAATTATGTTAAAATGCTACCACTTAATCCTTTTTATGACTGACCTACTAATAATAATACTATATTCTATCATATAATATAAATCATTATTATTATAATCATTTTTATTATTGTACTTTTATTATAGTATCGTTTTAAAATATTTCAAAGATATTGTACCTAAAAAACAGAATAACTAGACCAATCATCAACGACACCGGGGCCCTATTTTATAATAAAGTATATTTATTTATTTAGTTATTATAAGCTAATAGTCCTAGTCGTAATATTTTATAAATTGAACATACTTTTTCCATTGAAATGATGTACATATCAATTAGAGCGTGATTTATTAATTAGTCTGAATGATTAGAAGTAGTAAAGTATTCAAGAAAAATTTCTACTAATCTATTTTTGAATTCTGGTCTATTATCAAATTCCATTATATTGAGACAGGGGAAAGTACTCAGCTATATTTGCAAAGAGTTCATAATTTTATTTGCTGATGTTGTTCTAATAATATTACAGTATAATTTTTTTGGAAAACAATCTATCATTGTAAAAATAAGTTTACAGGCATAATGAAGTATGTCTGCTTGTAATTTTTCGGAGGGTTTGGGTGGCGTAGGTGTTATTTCATAAATTTATTTGATTGGGTTTCGATCATATTTAATTGTTTTGCATAAAGAGCAATTATTAATTACTTTTGTAATTGATTCTAACATATGTAGTCAATAATATTTTTTATTTAATGCTTGATAAGCTTCATGTATTCCGCGGTGCATGGCTTTTGCAGTATGTTTATTTAGTATTGTTTCTTCTTGTTCTGTATTTAGTATGTCAAGACTTTTGGAATAATAGCCTTTGATTATACTCTACCTCTACCTTCCCTTCCCTGCGTACTTTAAAGGAATTAATTTAGAAAATTCGGCAATGAAGCCATGTCAGACTATTTCTATGAAGATAAGACGTAGCTTATATTAAAGACAATTTAATCATACATCGAGATAACGAGTTCAAATCAAAATCATTAGATCTTTTTCGAGAAAATTGTAATAAAGTGTAAAATCGATGATATAAAGTGGCACTTCTGGTTATGTCAATTTTGACGAAACGGTTGCTGTAACATTCCAGGCATATAACAACCTTAAATACGAAATTTCAGTTTAGTTCAGTCAATTATCATTAATAATTTCATTAGCTAATGACATAATTAGCTTAAATTGTACGAATCTGAAATTGCGTATTTAATGTAGTTATATACCTGGAATGTTACAGCAACTTTTTCGTAACAATATATGAAATGTCGAAATTAATTAGACCAGAGCAAATGAATTCTGAAGAAAAAAATAAAACAATAATTTGTTCTCATAATTTAGATGAACATGCCAAGCATCTTAAATCCGTTTTTTAAACATTGAAAACTCATAACCTCAAAATCCTGAAAACTGAATTTTGTAAAAAAACACTACTTTGCCCAGAATCCATAATTTCTGACATAGAAATCTAACCCAATCCAACTAAATTTCCTATAACTAAAACGGAAAAACAATCTTTAGGACTTTTTAACTGTATAAGGTATTTTGAATCAAACAAGTGGAAAAATATATATATGTAGGAGGGAAAAGATATAAACCTCTTAAGTATGGAAATATTAATTTTTACTTTGATTCATTTAAGCATTTGATTTTAGAGTAGTAGATGTGCAAAATGCAGGAACACGTTTTGTGCTAAAAATAATAATGAAGATATTGTACAATAACTTTACTATACCTAATTATTACCTGTTCGTCTCTTATGCATATATTAACATTTTATTAAGTATTTTCAACTTAATGATTACTTTAAGGGCAAATAGTGAGCTTCAACTAAGCAGATTTAGTCTAAGTTCATGTTGGAATTAGCTATAATAGTTATAGCTATGTCTTTATATATGTATATGGTTTGTAACATTATTATTAACCCACACTAACACTAATTATGCCAGACTCCAAGGCTACATTTATATATGGTATAGGCCAATAATAAAAAAATATATATCTATCTACCTATTTGCCTAGATTTTCTATACACTTCGTAATGTGTCCGCTGGGGTGCAGGACCTACTCCACTTGGGGATTTCCCTGGCTTGTATACATTATCGTCCCAATTTCTACATTTTTATATTTTATGCAACCAACCTGATGTTTACGTTTACCAATCTGTTTGTTTATATTTTCTATAATCTTCTCAATGTTCACATTTTCCGTCCGCTATCGCGCAACACCTACTCCACTCCCTAAAGTATCCGCTAGTCTCACCTCGACCTAACGTTAACTATTAGACCACGCACCTTTTTTGTTATGTGACCATTAGGACACGCCTCTAATAGTCACGTGACCCACGTCTCCTTCAGACCTATGCTCTGCCAACATTTTTTAATTACATGATCCAGCCACATTACCCATGCCGCCTTTTGGCCTATGCTCCGCCCACATGTTTTTAGTCACGTGGTCCATGGCGAGTCATTTTAAAATGATGTGGTCAGCATCCATTCTTAACCACCAGGTTTATCTTCTCTACCCATTGAAAGGTCGGGTACCCACTTTATAGCATGTAACCTTCACAACGGTTATATATCCTTAACCTATCCGACGAAGGGTCAGGTACCCACCTTATAATTTGTAACGTTTCCAACGGTTACGTAACCTTCTCAATGTTTACATAGCCTTTACAATATTTAACTTTGCCTAAATGTAAACAGGTTGGATCATATAGAAGCAAGGTGGATGGTGTCCAGGTGAAACGTAGACATGGATTTTCGTCTTTTAATCCTTTCATGATATCAGGATAGATAATGTATCTAACCTTCCCAACGGTTACGTAACCTACTCAATGTTTACATGACCTTTGCAATATTTAACTTTACCTAAATATAAATAGGTTGGATCATGTATAAGAAAGTTGCATGGTGTTCAGGTGGAATGTAAACATCGACTTTGGTCTTTTAATTCTTTCATGATATCAGGATAGATAATGCCGCACTTGAATAATCCTATATCTCGTAATTCATTTGTTGAAAGTAAACATTAGACTTTGAACTTTTAATTTCTACAACATAAACAACTAGTAGGGCTTCTTAATCCAATAACAACTGTTGGACTTTGAACTGTTAATCCCAAAATATAAAGAATGATATAAAACTTGTTAATCTTTCCACTAGAAAGTAAAGAAATTTAGCTTTCGCAATAATTATCTATCTCTTAATCCTTGATTTGAAAGTATACAATGGACTGTGAACTTTTAATCACTACAACATAACATACAAATATACAGGGCTTCTGAAACAAAAAAAATATGTAGAGCTTCATACATTTTCTTTCCGCTAGGACGTAGGACCTACTCCACTTGGAGATTTCCCTGGCTTGTTTAGATAATCTGCACAATTTCTACTATTTATTCAACCTTTCCAATGTTTAAATATCTATTGCGTTTTCTTTAACCTTCCCAATATTTAAATTTTATATAAATACTTCTCAACTCTATAAATCTTCTCAACTGATTTTTCGCCATTCCTAGACTGTTTTTCCCCTTTTCTGAACTCGATTTAATTATAATATACAACCCTGTTCGTAATTGCACTCATACCAGCATTTGTGATGTCTTAGGGTCCTTTCGGCCACACTCGGATGCCGTCGGAGCCGTACGAGGCTGTTCGGCCTCACTGAAATAGTGAGTGACACTCGTTCATTGTTAACGTTACTAGTTTGTTTAAAACGCTTATTCCCCCAATCCAATGAGGTATCCGGTACCCACCTTCTAGAAGTTGAGTGTACCCAACGAGGGTATCCGACGATATACTGCAAGATTCCAATGTTTACATAGCCTTTACATTTTCCATAACCTTCTTAATGTTTATATCTTACAAAACTTCCTCTTGGCTAGATTCGATAGTACTCGCTGACCAACTCCCAATATTTACATTTTTCATAACTTAAAGGATCGTAATTTTAGTGGTTTTAGGTAATTTTATCGGTTTTTATTGAGTTTAGTTATTTCTTATCAACTTCCAATAGGAAAATACAATTCGGTAATAATAATTTGGTCAATGTTTCAAACGAATCCATCATTTTCTTTCAAAGCATCGATAATTTCTTTTGAGTAGGTCTTTTATTGGGTAGACTTTTCAACATAGCTTTGCATTTTTTAGTATATTTTAATCAATTTTATATATATTTTATAATTGTTTTTAGTAATTTTTATTTATTTTAGCAGCTTTTAATGATTTTAGATATTTATTATAATTGATTATAACAATTCTTATTGATTTTAAGGGATTTTAATGATTTTAGATATTTTTATAATTGTTTTTAGTGGGTTTTTTATTGATTTTAGCTGGGGGATTTTTATAAATTTTAGCGGATTTGATTTTTAATTTTACTCTCCTATATATGAAATACATAGTAAGGGGAAGTATTACTATCGTGAAAAAGTTTCGTATCCCTATTTTTAACGGAAATATACGTTTTAAGGCCCCTTGAGTCCAAATAATCAAGGCACACAAAAAGTGTGTTTGTGTGTGAGAGAGAGTGTGTGTGTAACCACCTCTCATTGTTAATAGGAATAGAAAATTAATAAATAATGAAAAAAAAGGATAAATATAAACTATAAAGGAATTTAATAATTAACTAAAGGAGGAGAAAAAAATTACCAGGCTGAAAAACAATTTTTGGAAACAAGAATAGTAATATAAATGTATGTGTGACACGCGCACCACACCAGATTTTTGTTTTTAGCACGTTTTATGCGTACGTATTGCTTTTTCGCATGTTGTAACCTATTAAATGTTATATTAAATGTTTTTATGAGGAGTATGGAACATCGAGTGCACAACTCTTCATCGTCACCGTTTTTTAACATTTTTTTTTATTTTAGCGATTATTATTGATTTTAGAGCGTATTTATCGATTTTAGATATTTACTATAATTGATTTTACCTGTTATTTTATGGATTTTAGTGCGTATTTATCGATTTTAGATATTTTTTATAATTCATTTTATCCATTATTTAATTGATTTTAGCAAATCTTAGTTATTTTAGATATTTTTAAAATACATTTTATCTGTTATTTAATTGGTTTTAGATATTTTTTAAAAATTAATTTTACGAGTTACTTTATGGATTTTAGCAAATTTCAACTCTTCTCATCGGTGATAATCTGCTATTTCCTGATACTAGAACAAAGTGAATCCTTCAGTAGTCTTGCGGTTGGGATTAATGACGGAGAGAAAATCTATGTTAGGTTGCGCTTGTGGTACCTCAGACTCACTCATTCTCTTACTTACTGTTATTCCTCAAATTTCAAATTAACATGTTCGAGCTTTCTTATTCCCCCATCAATACTTATTTTTAAACTTTAATACTCATATTAACGCTTCTCCATACTTACTTCATAAATAAAATAGATCCTTCGATATCGTCTCTGGGTTAACATGTCATAGTTGACCCAATTCAAGGTGAACAACAATATTCAAGGTTGCTGTTGTGAAATCATCCCCATACAAAGCTACAAAACAATTCTCCCCAGCATTTACTATCTTCTACTTACTTGAGTCAGGTTAAAGAAAAATTTCAATCAGTTCCACAACTTGGGGATTTTCGTTTAAAATGCTAGTCAAATTGGTTTTACCATGGCTCAAAGGAGCTGAAGTAGTGTCACACTCGATGGACGCATGAAAAAAAGCACTATCCCTGGTAAGTGTTGGCTGGGTAGATGATTGAAAGAGGAGTTTGAGTATTGACAATTTGCGGCTTCACCTTTGCTCCTCTTCCGGAAGAAAATGTTAGCAGTACCAGAGCCAAAACCATCGAGAAGAACGAGGGGATCGACAGCACCTCCGACTAAAAATTAGACGGTCAAATGTTGTGGTCTTGGATAATGCCATGTCAATGATGATACGGCCAGTCATCTTTGGCAACTTTCACTTGAGTGTCCTGCTTCTAAAATGAATCGTAAAGAAGTGTAATGAGGCGCATATTGTTGTTCTCACTGGCCAATACTTTTTCCTGAGCTAGTTCGATCATGGTGGATTTATCGAAATTTATATAGCAGAAGTAAGAAGCTCAGTCTTAACGGCATTATGTGGATAGCCATCAAAAATAACTGAAACCTCGAATTTTCTATTGTATTTTAATTATTTTAATTTATTTCAATAATTTTCAGGGGAGAAGGGGCACGGCCCGATGAGAAGAGTTGAAATTTGCTAAAATCCATAAAGTAACTCACAAAATTAATTTTTAAAAAATATCTAAAACCAATTTAATAACAGATAAAATGTATTTTAAAAATATATAAAATCACTAAGATTTGCTAAAATCAAGTAAATAATGGATAAAATGAATTATAAAAAATATCTAAAATCGATAAATGCGCACTAAAATCCATAAAATAACAGGTAAAATCAATTACAATAAATATCTAAAATCGATAAACACGCTCTAAAATCAATAAAAATCGCTAAAATAAAAAAAAAAATGTTAAAAAACGGTGACGATGAAGAGTTGTGCACTCGATGTTCTATACTCCTCATAAAAACACATGTAATAGGTTACAACATGCGAAAATCATATTAAAACATGCTAAAACAGGTAAAAGCATGATAAAACGTACTAAATACAAAAATCTGGTGTGGTCCGCGTGTCACACATGCATTTATATTACTATTCTTGTTTCCAAAAATTGTTTTTCAGCCTGGTAATTTTTTTCTTCTCCTTTAGTTAATTATTAAATTCCTTTATAGTTGATATTTATCCTTTTTTTTCATTATTTATTAATTTTCTATTCCTATTAACAATGAGAGGTGGTTACACAAACACTCTCACTCACACACAAACACACTTTTTGTGTGCCTTGGTTATTTGGACTCAAAGGGCCTTAAAACGTATATTTCCGTTAAAAATAGGGATACGAAACTTTTTCACGATAGTAATACTTACTATGTATTTCATATATAGGAAAGTAAAATTAAAAATTAAATCCGCTAAAATTCATAAAAATCTCCCAGCTAAAATCAATAAAAAACCCACTAAAAACAATTATAAAAATATCTAAAATCATTAAAATCCGTTAAAATCAATAAGAATTGTTAATAGATAATAATTGTTAATAGATTTGTAAACGTAAACATCAGGATGGTTGCACAAAATATAAAAATGTAGAAATTGGGGCGGTAATGTATGGAAATCCCAGGAAAATCCCCAAGTGGAGTAGGTCCTGCACCCCAGCGGACACATTACGAAGTGTATAGAAAATCTAGACAAAAGGTAGATAGATAGATTTTTTTTATTGGCCTATACCATATATAAATGTAGCCTTGGAGTCTGGCATAATTAGTGTTAGTGTGGGTTAATAATAATGTTACAAACCATATACATATATAAACACATAGCTATAACTATTATAGCTAATTCCAACATGAACTTAGACTAAATCTGCTTAGTTGAAGCTCACTATTTGCCCTTAAAGTAATCATTAAGTTGAAAATACTTAATAAAATGTTAATATATGCATAAGAGACGAACAGGTAATAATTAGGTATAGTAAAGTTATTGTACAATATCTTCATTATTATTTTTAGCACAAAACGTGTTCCTGCATTTTGCACATCTACTACTCTAAAATCAAATGCTTAAATGAATCAAAGTAAAAATTAATATTTCCATACTTAAGAGGTTTATATCTTTTCCCTCCTACATATATATATTTTTCCACTTGTTTGATTCAAAATACCTTATACAGTTAAAAAGTGTATTACCGTACAAATAATACTAATTAAAAATAAAAGTAAACTTTCCCAACAATAATTATAAATAAAAGCAACATTCTTGTAAACAAATTAATGGTTTTGTACCACAAGAATATTATATATGTGAAATGGACTCTGTTATTTTAAAAATACCTGAATCTAATCTTTTTTAAATTCATAATTTTTATTAAGCTAAAGGCTTGTATTATTCGTATCATCAAAAACACACATAAGAAAGTAAAATATATTATTTTACTGGTTTTAATAGTTTTAATGTCCAAAATATACTCTAACAATAAATTTTCCATTTTAGTATCAATATATATCTATAGATATTGTTTTCTGTAGGAATCTTATAAAGGACATTCCAGCAAGATGCGTTTTAAGCTATTACGAATAAGTTGATCACACCATTTACAAACTTTGTCTGTTTTAATAATATGGATAATATTCTTGTGATATAATTTTTGGTAGTCATTGCTCGAGACCCTTAATTGGCTTACTGTGCGTAGCTTTCGTATAGAGACAATAAATTTTAAATAATTTTCTGGTTCGGGAAGGGAGTAACAACAGATACGTCTATAGATATGGCTATCATTTGAATTAAATGCACGTCCACTGTCTATAGAGTATAAGTTATTAAACACGATTTTTAAAATAGGATTTTTATTCATAATTAATATTTTGGGATCCAAAAAGTCGTTAAGGTATTCTACAACAAAATTAGAAGCGGCTAACTTTTTAACTTGTGAAATCCAATTAAAGTCAAGATTTGGCTCCCTATGGTCCAAAACCACTAATTTTTGCAAACAATTTTTCGAGACAGCCGATGTTCTGGTAATACTGATATTTTTATACAGAAATTTATAATTTTCTTTAAAACTGTCATCAAAACTGTCATTGACTCAATAGATTCCAAATATCTTAAGCTTTAAATTCCTGCTGCATAGAGAACAGTTGAGGAGACCATCAAAGAGGGACATTTAAGATTCCCACGCATCGCTCTTGCCTCTTATTAGAATCTCTCGGACCTTAGAAGCTCCTGCGACATTTGATCTCTGAATAAAGTGGTCAGCAGCCCTGGAAAATTTTTCCATGAAAATGGTACTCCAACATAATTGTAGGATTTCGTGAATTCCAAAGGTTTATTTTGCCAAAACATTGACTTAAATTTTGTCATTCAAATAGAAAACAAATGGGTAGGCTAAGGTAAACATTGAAAAGGTTGCATAAAATGTAAACATTGAGAACTAAAAAAAGGTACAGAACTTTGGCTAATAATAATGACGTCATGTATGCTTAAATCATGAATGGAAATATATCATAGTTCATAAATGATATAGGAACTTTAAGGATTAATAGTTAACCCTTTTAAGGATATAAAGTTTAAAGTCCATTGTTCTCATACTTGTAATACATAGAGGATTAAATATTTATTTATTTTCACCCTGGTATCATGAATGGATTTAAAAGTTCTGTATCTAAGAACTTCTTATTGCGTAAAATGCATATATTAGAGCTTGGTCATTAGAGATTAAAAGTACATAGAGGATTAAAAAGATGATTTATTTATCAGTATGAAGATGGTCCAGGTTGCGGACAAGAATGAAATAAAATAGTTGTAACTATTTATTTAATGCCAAATAAATAATTATTTATTCTATCCTAATAAATAATTAAATATTATATCCTTCCATATTCCTGACAACTGAAAATTGGACAAAATACTTCATCTTGTGGAAAAACACTGGACTACCATTGAATCTCGTACCACCTTCAATCTTTCCTCATATCTCGAATTCCTTGAACTCTGTTGTAGATCCGGATGTCTCACCTTCCATGGCAAGTTCTTTACTCAGATTTCTGGACTTGTGATGGGCAATTCTCTCGCACCTGATCTCTCCAACATCGTCCTTAATGACCTCCATGATTCTATAATCCTCTTATTTCCTAATGATATTAATTTTATTAAGAAATATGTTGATGACCTCTACCTCGTTCTTAACCCGGAAAAAATCTCTGAAATCTTATCATCCTTCAATGCTTACAAACCTCGCCTTCGTTTCACCATGGAAAAAGAAAACAATTACTCACTCCCCTTCCTTGACTTACTGATCATAAGGAACAATGACGATTCAATATCCACTGATTGGTATTCTAAACCTATTTACTCCGGCAGACTCCTTATTTACTTTTCTCAACACCCGTACCATCAGAAAATCAACGTCACGAAAAATCTTATCCACCGATGCCTTTCCTCATCTGATTCCAAATTCCACCAAACTAACATTCAACGTGTTAAGACAATCTTACTTTCCAGTAGCTGCACACTAAATTATACATAAACTGTTAGATTCCCAAATAAACCCCAAAATCTCAGTTCTCCCTTCTCTAAACACTCCAAAATCACCATCCAATCTCTTCTTATACAGATCCCTTCCTTATATCCCCATTCTCTGTGATGACATATAGACATTCCTAAAATCCACCATTCCTTCCTTAAGACGGCCTTAAATCCCACAATAAACTTTTTCACCTTTTTACAAACTCAAAAGATCCTATTCCCCTCCTACACCAGTCCAATACTGTTTATAAAATTCCTTGATCTACACCTAATTGCAATTCATCCTATATTGGTGAAACCAAAAACTACCTTAAAGCTCGTATTTCCCTATACAAATTATCCGTTACATCCCGTAACCCGTCCGCCTCAAAACTATCTGAACGCGTCCTAACTCTTAACCGTTCCTTTGACTTTGAAAAGTGCTCTATACTTGCTACTGTTCCTAACTATGAAAACGACTTACTGCTGGGTCGGTACACATTCGCCTTTAACCTGACCCAGTTAATCATAAAATGAAACAAACACTGAATTTCCCTTACATACAAACATATCTTAAACCTAATTAAGGATTGATAAATTATTTGCCACTTCTATAAATTTGTTTTATTGAAAACTAGTTTCGAATGTTATACATTTATCCTCTCTCACCCCTTATGGCAGATTTATTTATGGACAAATTAGAACAAAAAATTCTTGATCCAAACAATTCTCAACTAGCTCAACATATCATATACTGGTATCGGTATGTACATGACATTATTTGCCTATGGTCTGGTACGACAAGACAAATAAATAATTTTTTAAAGGAAATAAAAGAAATTCACCCCTCGATTAAATTCACAGTAGAACTGGAAAAAAAAACATAAACTTTTTAGATTAAGAAATTTATGTCCTAAAGACAAAATAGACCCTTTCCAAAAAAGCGGAGTATACGAACTAAATTGTAACGATTGTGCAGCCAAATACATGAAAAAACTGGAAGATCGATTAAACGAATATATACGTGCATATAATAATAAGTGAAGGTGAAAGTCAGAAATTTGCAATAATTGTGAGGAGTTTAAATTATATTTTTAATCTAAGGCCGTATTTTAAGTTATCTTTAATAACAAATAAAATACTAATTTGAAAATACCAAAATGCCGGGGTTAAGAGAAAAATGTTGAGACCCCAAAAAGACACTCATATACAAACTTTCATTGCTTTAACTCAATTTGGAGGTGTGCAAAACCTTTTAAACTCGCGATAAACCGATTAACATCATAATAGTGGCCGAAATTTTAATTGAAATCATTGTGGTATTGTTCTGTCTAGAAAACAACCATACATACCGGAAAGCTTAATTCTCCCATTAGAAAAAGAAGAGAAGGAGAAAACAAAAGAAAAACAAGGTGACAGTAATAGAGGGACTACCACAATCGACGATTCCAATTTTTAGAATTCTATGACATATTTAATATTACGATTTATTTCCGTAGGTGTCCGTAATCGTGGTTATGACAACTTCAGATTTTCATACAATTAATAAATACAATTATTATTTTTCATCATTATTTTAATTCACTATTTTTTTAATTGAAATTACTTATTTACTATCGTAAATTGGCGCAAACTAAATTCTGACAAAATTAAGTCAAAACTCCGAATAGCAAGCACGGCAGGATTTCTTAAACCATGAAGGTGAAATTGTGAAAAGTGGTGAAAAGGTGAAAATTCAGATCACTGTGCGACGCTAATTTTTTTTTTCTTTGTTTAGTTGTATTTTAGCCTTATGGTTTCTTTCTTTAGTTCATTTGGTGTTTTGTTTATTTCAATTTACACTTCCAAGGATTTTATAAAAATATATTTGTAATCTGCGTTTTAACCTGATATTTATACATCGTTTTATTTTTTAATGATCTCGTATTTTTTTAATGAAATATTCGATTAATGATTATAATGTAACACCTGTTATTAATAATATAAACTAATTAATTACATCTTATATGGTCTTTGTTTCATTATCAATAAGCTAAACTTTTACTTTATTATTTTATATAATTTTCTTTGTCAAACTAGTTTAGGTCATTACTTCTTTTTAACATCTTGTATATCAACAAACTTTTATATGTTGTTTAACCAATCTGTTTTTGTAAAACTGGATGCAATAAAAGACTTTTTCAAATGTGAATTACACTTAGGTCCTATTATTTTCCAATGCCTAAATTATATCCTAAAATAATGATTTTAATTGACCCTGGTTCTCAAAAAATAACTTCTCATATTGACTTCGTAAGCAATAAATCAGGGCTCCAAATTAACTGTGCAATCTTATTTTAAAAATGTTCTTATTCTAAATTGAACTTTTTCTTAGAAACTTTTTTGAAACAGTTCCTGCAAGAATTTTTATGTTAAAACTTTTATTATAAGTTCTCACAAGAACTTTATCGTAAGAACTTTTATAATAAAAGTTCTTTAAGAACTTAATCGCAAGAACTTTTATATACAAGTTCTGTATTCAAAAAGTTCTCGTTATAGCTATTTATTGAGATCATAATAAAAGTTCTCATTATTCAAGTTCAAAATTAAATGTGAAAATACTTATGTAATTGTGTCTTAAATGTTTTCTTATCTTAAAATTTTATTTATTTAAATAAACATACTGTAAGTGATTTAATTAAAATTGAAGCAATTTTTCTATTGAAATTAAAAACTAAATGTTAAATAAAATAAATAAAAAGGTAATTGTTTTTTTTATTTGTTCATTTATTTCGAATTTAATTTATTATTTATGTTTTTCGTTAAAAGATTTTATAATTTTTTCAACAATGCTGCTGTCTCCCGAAGTTTCTCCCATCTCTCGAAGATCCCTCTCAAGCTTTATGGGTATAAGTATGTGGAAACTAATATTTGAGAACTTAAGTATTAAATGTTCTAGTAGGAACTTCTATTAACAGAGGTTTTATAAAAAAAGTTTTGGCAAGAACTTATATTAACAGTACTATTATCAAAAACTTTTAATGATATAAGTTCTTAAGGAACTGTTTATTAGAAGGTTCTTCTGTGTAGAACTTTTAAGTTAATACTTTAATTGTAAAAGTTCTTGTAAAACAATTAAATTGAAACTTTTTGAAAAAGTTCAATTACTATTTCGTTTGGAGCCTTGCAATAAATATACCTACCTACTACTTATTTTTGTACTGGAGTACACGACAAAACCAATATAAAAATACAATAATTCCCTGAATATCTATATAAGTGATGGTGCATTATTAGATGAGTACTGTAACCACATAATAGACAATGATGACCAATTAAAATAAAATTAGCAATTAGGGATTGATAAATTATTTGCTAATTCTATAATTTTGTTTTTATTGAAAACTATTTTCGAATGTTATACAATCATCTTCAGTTCTAAAACACACAAAAATTCAAAATACAGTTTGGTATTATTATAAATATTAAATTAAATGTAATATAATTTAGTATTATAAAACATTTATGAATTATGAATTTAATTAAGACAAGAAATCAAACACGTGTTGGCACTCACCAAGATTTAAATAGATTATACCAAACAGAAAAGTTTGTACTGGTTTGTTCTCGCACTGGACTGATAATGAAAGAAAGTTGGGGTGTTCATTGGTAAACGGTTTAAGGGTCGGGGTTTTTCCAGTAATTTCGGTGAGTAATTGTTTTTTTCTGTTATAGATGGGAATAAATTTAAGATTGGACTTTAAAATTAGCAAGCAAATATGGATTTACACGGTGTGGCGGCACACAGTGGTTGAAACTTATTTCGAAAAAAATCATATTAAGCTGGTGAACCACAGAAAAATAATTTTGATACTCTGTTAATCATAATAAAATTTAAATTTAGATATATGCTTTCAAACATTTTTACCATTGATGTAGTTGACGAAATTCCGAAATGTCTATTCCAGAAAGAAAAACTTTAATTGTTTCTTACCTTTAAGAACTACCTAAATAAAAGCCATGTTGTGATTTTGCGGAAAGATGAAGGGCAGACAGTTTAGTTTGTATTAAATACAAAAAACTCCATCGTATTCGGGTTCTGAATGCGATGAAATATTGTGTTTTCTAATCAGAATTATTATAGCTAAACAAGGTTTCTTTCGTGTGTTTTTTTTGTTCCCGGGACTTACATACCACACCGCTCCCCTTACAAAAATACGTCCTGCGGTATTTGAAGGTATAGATACAAATATCCGCAGAAGTTTTAAGGCCATTATCGGGTTACCAGCTTTCACCTCTACGGCGATATTATAGGCACCGAGGAGGTATCGAGAATTGGGACTTATTCGCTGTCAATGGGAGGCTCCATTACAGCATTGGCCCATTGCTCAGCGACTTTCGATTTTACCGGATGCCCTATTCCAGTCCACATCCGATTATACAGCGGAAATAGCAGAATGTGCTGAAAGACTGAGTGTTGATCAGGGCTACCGAAGTGTGAAAGTTCTACGACAGTCGCTGCGAGAAAACGCTTTTGAGGAATGGGCTAATGGCAGGTTGCGGGGTGTTGACGTTCATCATTTCAAACAGATAGATACATATGTGAGAAGCTAGCTCTTTCGGATTCTGAATGGTCCAATGCCTGGTGTTAGGTGTCCGTCTAATGAAGGATTTGACAGGTTCGGTACTGAGGAAGCAATAAACAAATAAAAAGAGTAATTAATTAAAATTAAATTGTACACGTAGACGCAGTCTGACGCAACTCGATCTTTTCTAATATTTTATTAGGAGTTTCGTTTTAATAACAAAGTAGACTTCAGATCAGTGATCGGCTGCATTTAAAACATATATACTAACAAAATCATGTTGATTATTATTTCTTTTTGGCGCTTCTTCGGAAAATTATTATTGGCTTAAAAACAAATAAAAAATCGATGTATTTTGATTTATTTTTTTTCTCATTATATTGTCAGGTCTAAAAATTTAAAAAAAAAATGTGTATAATATTAATAATGTTAACAATTTTTTTCTTAAAAATAAAACATTATTACATGCTTCGATTAGACACGTTATCAGGTGTATCTAAAATTTAAGTATTTCCGATTAAATTGATAAAATATTTCAGGTAACAATTCAATTTATCAATAGTGAAAAAAAAAGCTTATTATGATAACATGAAATATTGGGATGCGTAAAAAAAATGACCGTTTCAAGAGTTAAAATGGAGTTAATTTTTTTTCTTATATAAAATTTCTTCTAATTTTCGAAATACATTATGTTCTATGGTTAGTTGCCAGCTGTTCGATTCCCTTCCGGTACCACTCTTTGGGTTTCGACTGGAAAAAGTCTTTTACTCCAATTTTTAACCTTCTCCAATGTTTGAAATATTTTCCCCTTAAGGAAGTGAGCCATTGCTCGGAAAAGATAAAAGTCCGAAGGCTCAAGATAAGGGCTTTAGGGTGAGTGCGGTAGAACTTAGGTGGCATCCATTTTAGCAAGTTTTTGATTCGTGTGTCCCGAAGTGTGCGGCTGAGCGTTGTCCTGCTACAGCAAAACATTCTTCCTATTCACCAACACTGCGTATCACCTCTCCAAAACTTCGTACATTCGTTGCAGCTGTTCCGAATAAAGCTTGAAATCCGGAACAAACTCGTTGTGGATTACACTTTCGAAATTCCAAAAACTGGCAGCATTGTCTTTTTTTTTCAAATTGACTTCGCCTTGGGACCGGTAGAGGAGGCTGGCCTCGGTCTATTCACTTTCCTGATATGTTAGGATTGCGCCAGAATGCCCACTTTTCGTCGCAGGTGGCAATCCTTTTAATGAAACGTTTGCCACATGGATTTTGAAGGGAAAAAAGGCATGTTTCCAGGCGACGTTGGGCTTGCTGCAAGATGAGCTCATGTGGAACTTCTACATGCTCTCTTCTATTTACCTAATTTTCACACATGACACAAGATTCACACTTGACTGTGACAAACCAAGTTCGGAGGATAGCTGCCGAGAACATTTTGTGGGATCATCTTTAATGGCTTGTCGTAGAGCCTCGCTGTCCACAACAGATGGTCGCCCATACCTCAACGTCATTTTGATTTAAAGAATGCCAAACAAGTACTGAGCCTCAAAGAGAGATATTATGTTCAATAAACGATTCAGTATAGTATTAGGATTAAAAAGATACCAACAACAACAGCATTAGAATTAACAGAGATGTAAGAAAAAATAAACTTCATGCAAAATCTTAAAACGCTAATTTTTTTTTCACTCACCCCGATAATAGGTTCTTTTTCCCTTCGAACCTCTGTGTGGCCGGTGGGAGCTCATCCCAAATTTGAGAAAAATATATAGATTTCGTTTAACCCATATACTCGTACAAAAACAAGTGTTCCAGAATTAATGAATTTTAAAAATATAGAACTGAACCACAACCTGAATGTTAAAGATTTTCAAAGAATTTATATAAAATTCCTTCCTTGAAGCCATTATTAATACAATCTTCGATGTAAAGAAATCGTATAAACATTATAATTAGGACCACAGCAGAAAATACAACATTATAATCTTCTTCTTCTTCTTCTTCTTCTCTGGCGTAACAATCCATTACTGAATATAGGCCTCATCCAGCAGCTTCCGCCAGAAGGCTCTATTTTGTGCTGCAGCTGTTCAGTTCTATATTTTAAGAAGCATTCCAGCATCCGCTGCCACTCCATCTAGCCAACTTGTTTTTGGCCTTTCCACTCTGCGTGTCTAATGTAGGACCTCTGTCATGAATTTCTAGAGAACCTCAGTGCCGTTCATCCTTGCTCAATGTCCGACCCAACAAAGTCTCCTAAGCTTGACAAACTTTACCACGTCCATACTTTGGTACCGCTTGGAGCTCCTTGTTGGTGCGTCTTCGCCAAACGTCCCCCTCACGGATAGGGTCGTAAATCCTCCTTAATATTCTTCTTTCAAATATACGCAGGCGATTCTCATCTGCTATCGTTATGGACTAAGTTTCTGCTCCATACGTGACTACAGAGCGGATGAGGGTCTTGTATAGCCGTAGTTTGGTATGATACGAGATTAACCTGCTTCTCATGTCCCGGGGGAGGCCGAAGTAACACTTATTTGCTCAACAGATTCTTCGACTTATCTCTTGACTGAGATCATTCCTTGAATTAACTTCAGATCCTAGAGAGACAAAACTCTCCACTCGTTAGGACCTGTATTTTCCAGCCTGTATCCTCAAAGTACTCAGTCAAGTTTTCTTCAGCACCCGCATGTATTTAGTTTTGTCCTCGTTTAGTACTAGACCGAATTTTCTGGCTGCCCTCTCAAAGTTCATGAAGGCTTCTCGTAGAGAACGCTCGGATCCAACAATAATGCTCATGTCATCGGCATATCCCAGTGGTTCAATCAGTTGATCGAAGATGGCTCACCAACCTGGATTTGGGATTCCCTGATGGTCACTTCTTGTGCTAGATTAAATAACAGGCAAGCATCCCCCTATCTCACGCCGGCATCCGTCTCGAACTCCTCAGAAAAGTCGTACAAGGCATTTCGTGCTTCTCATTGTGATTTTCACCAGCCGGATCAGCTTCCCGGGTATACCCAGCACTTTTAGGGCATGGTATAATTCCTCTCAGTCGACACTGTCATAAACTGTCTTTAGGTCGACGAAAAGAAGATGCGTGACCATTAGGTTATATAGATTATCTATTAAATTATGGTAGCTGTCTTCTATAATTGTAAAAAACAATCTTTATTTGTTCAAGATTACAATTTACAAACATTAAGGCACTATTATAAAATAATAAAAATACACTGAACTGACTTAATAGGACAACTACTGAGATTGACTAATGACTATCGTGTGTGAGAACAAGACTGTTGTGTGGCAGTAGGGGACAGGGATATATAGACTAAGCTATGCTGAATCAGCTTTCAAGGAATATGTTGCAGCTGGGATGCCGGTGGCTCCTTGACTCATCCGTCCTTATTGAAGTCCGTCCTTATATAACTGAACTTAAGGTTTTAACAATAAATTGTCAGTTATGTAAATACTGGAGCCAGGCTCTGGCCTGGCCATCAAAGTGTAGAGGTGGTTCATGTGGGGATCATTTATGATTATAGTGGATCTTTGGGAACACAAAAGTTTCTGATATTGACAATAAATGTGATAAAATAAAAGATATGCACATACTACATAAAATATATAAGAAATAAATTGAGTAGCAGTTATATCATAAGGTTCTAATGTTTCTATTTATATTGTATCTATATCTATTTGTTAAAGCTCACCAAAGGTTAAATTTTTAAATACAATAGACTTATTGTTAATAACGTAGGGTGATAATAAAGGGATATTTACATTTTCTTCGTATGTTAAAGGTACACTTATATTTACCAATTTTTCATTTTTGTTAAGGTTAAGAAGACTCGTAAATGGTAAATGGTACAATTGAACATTATTTGTTTTGTTTGCTTCAATGATATTGATGTTAAAAGCTAAATATTGGTGTAATAGTAATATAGGTATAAGGTTGATTATAGAATTTGTTCTAATCTCAATTGGTTCACAATTGTTTAATTCTACATTTTTACATAATTCTAAAATACATTTATCCTTAATTTCCACAACATTTTTACAATAATGATGAGAATTTAATTTTATACAATTCCATTATAGAATAAATTTTTATGTCTGGTAATGTGTTGTTGTTTTAATTTCAAGGTGATTACTATACCGTTACTTTTTACTGAGTATGATAGTGCATAATAAGAAGTTTTAGGTCATGTTTCTAAAGGAATTTTAATAAAATAATAAATTAATCCTGAGTCTGACAATGAACACAATGTAGAGCTAAGTAGCCAATTTAATTCTACATTTTGTGTTATCGGTTCCCTGAAAGATATTTTGAGTTGTTCTGGTCGTTTGTTGTTAATATGCTAGGATGGGTAATTTCTAATTTAAATTATTCTAATGATAATTCAATATCAGCTAATTGGGTATCAATTAAATATAGAACTGCTAGTAGGTCATGATACATTAATTTAGTAAGAGCTATGTCTGCAAAATTATTTATTTTTCCCATATTATCTTTGTATTGATTCAGAATAATAATTTCTTCATTGAGTTTGGAGGTTCATTGTTTGTTTAATCCAAGTCTGGCATGTTCGTTGTGGTTAATATGGTACATGTTCCTTTATATTTTACTTAAGATACCATCGTATTTGCCATATCATTTTTTTTTTTAATATTTATTTTTATTCCAGCTCGGCTTCTTAGAGCCAAATAATAGCTTAGGATATATATAATGGTGTACATATATACAATGCGAACAATAGATAGGTGAGGACATGGTCTCACACAGGAGACACCCCTAACTAAGCAAATTTATAACACACTAATAAGAAATAAGAAATAAAAATAATGACATATCTTTCGTCAAAAACAAAAATCAAAAATTTTAAATAAAAAATTATTAAAACACATATTATAATATAATATCTTGTAAAAGTCTAGGTTTTCGTCTACGGAACAATGTTGGTTCTCCTAGGCTGCAGGCAACTGCTCCCTTAACAGATGGTAGCTGGGTATGAAACTTTTTGAACCGCTTTATGATAAATTCTTGCATGTGTTATGTTACGTTTATAATTCAACAAGCACAATTGAAACACTTAGTTCTAATTCTGGAGGTGGCGGTTCTTGAGATGGCTCAACAGCGGCTCCTCAACAGTTAATCCTTGGCTAGGTAAAATAAGATTTTGACTCAATCTGTGGCTTTCTTCTTCTTCCCTTCCCTGGCAGTTTCGTTCTTCAGTAGCCCCAAATACGATCGGCCATCCTAGTCTTCTCTCTTGATCTGAAGGCTTCACTCTTCGCTATACTGTCACTTGGGTTGAACGCATCTGGTCCACATTATGTCGTTCATTTCTCCCGTTGATCATAACTCGGTACATGACGTTTCCTTCCCTTCCGATAACCGTTTCGAATTTCCACTTCTCATCTCGGTTGAAGTTCCATACTTGTACATTGTCTCCGATCTTGAATTCTCTCTTGTTCTTTCTATCGTTCTTCTCTTTTGGTAATTTCTTAAACATGTCCAGCCGTGATTGAATATTCCTTCCGAACATAAGCTCGGCAGGACTTCTGGTACCATTATGAGGTGCCTTCCGGTACTGCATTAGGAACTTGCAGAGTTTTAAGTTTAGGACCCCTGGCTCATCAATCATCGTCCTTAATCCTTTTTTTATGATCTGAACATACCGTTTGGCTTGAATTGTCCACCATTATCACAGAGTAGTGTTGTGGGAAAACCAAATCTAGCAAAAATATTCCTTAATTCGTTGATCGTGTTCTGGTTCGATGAAGATTTCATCACCACTACTTCAATTCATTTAGTAAATGCGTCAACAACAATAAGGAATTCGTGTTCTTAGCACGGTCCTGCGAAGTCAACGTGAATCCTCTGCCACGGATGGTCTGTATACTCCCAGGGATATTTTTTCTGGGCTGGTTCAAGTTTTCGCAGCAAGATCGACAGTTCCAAACGGTGGCTTCAATGTCTTGGTGTCTTGGTCACATACCAAGATGACCTTCATGGAGCTCGTCTAATATTTTCCTCTGGAATACCCTTGGTATTGTTACTCTATCACCTCGGAAAATACATCCATCTTCCAGAGAAAAGATGTGTGCTTCGCTGCTATCCTGATTCTTACCGGTTCTCAGATTTTCTAAAATTTGTTTTAATTCTGAGTCTTCCTTAGTTGCTTCCTTAATTTGTTCCCTTGTGACTGGTAGAGTTTTGATTTGGGAAATCTGGAAGAGTGAACTCTCGTCGGGTTTTGTTTTTATGGGCGTTTCGACGGGAAATTGGGAGAGATAATCGGCGTTGGCATGAGCCTTAGTGCTCCGGTACTAGTGTATTCAAAGTTGGAAAGATAGATAGCATATCAAAGCATTCGACTGGCAGACATCGCAGGTAGGGCCCTCTCTGGTTCAAAAACGGATGTCAAAGGTTTATGGTCCGTAATAAGGGTGAAACGGCGGCCATAACAATATTGAAAAAAATTCTGTAGACCCCAGTAAAAAGCGGTAGCCTTCTTATCTATTTGGATGCTTTTGTTCAACGATCTGGACGCAAAGCTGATGGATCTTTCCAAGCCGTCTGACATCCGATGTGAGAATACTGCTCCAAATCCATAGGGTGAAGCTTCTGTACTAAGCAAAAGTGGAAGATTAGGATCAAACGGTGTGAGAACTTGGTCACTTCCGATTTAGTCCTTAGTCTTTAAGAAGGCCAATTCACATTCCTTTCTCCAAACGAATTTATGATTTTTATTTAAAAGTTGATTAAGAGGGTACAAGATATTTTCTAAGTCAGGAATAAATTTGTTATAATAGTTGGCTAGGCCGAGGAAGGTTCTTAGTTCGGGCATATCATTAGGTTGAGATGCTTCTAAAATCGCCCTTACCTTGTCAGGGTCTTTGTGTAGTCAATTTTTGTCTATGATGTGGCCCAGATACTTGATTTATTTCTTGAAAAATTTACACTTTTGGCGGTTTAACACAATATTACATACCCGTAACTTGTCAAAATCTGCCTTTAACCGTGACAAGGTTACTTCCTTGTACCTTTATGTCATCATAGAAACAGGATAAACCGTCAAATCCTGCGAGGGCTTGATCTATTGCTTTTTGCCAAGTACTAGGTGCCACTTTAATGCCGAACATAACTCTATTGATTTTAAATGTATCCAAATGTGTACTTATGGCTTGAAGTCTCGAGCTTTCCTCGTCCATGGACGATTATATTATATGCAGATAGACTTGGCGTACATCAAAAGTGCAGAAATACCTACCTTCACTCATGCTGGCAAATGTGTCTTCTATATTGGGCACTGGATAGTGGTCGTCTTTTAGATAAGAGTTTATTGTAGACTTGTAGTCCGCACACAGCCTGATAGACCCGTTTCGCTTGACAACAGGAACTATAGGTGTCCCCCAGTCCGAATGGGTTACCTTTTCGATAATTCCTCTATACTCGAGATGTTTACTTTCACCCTCCACTAGCTTCAACAGAGCGTAGGGCACGGGTCTAGGTCTTTTGAAAAGCGGTTGTGTATTTTCTTTTAGATTAAGAGAACGTTGAACCCCTGGTATGTTACCTACGTCATCTCGGAAAATGTCGCTGTATCGCTTGAGTAGTATATCGAGATGTCAGCCCAGGAGATGTTCATCAATCGGATCCACTCTCTTCCCATGATAGCGTCAACGTGAAGTGGTAAAACATAGAGGTCACCCTTAGACTTATTGATCCTATACTTAATGGTCACCTTGCAAATACCAATAGACCTTATAATTTCGTTCGTATACGTACGTTCAAGCTTTTTGTTTGGTAAAAGTTTCTGGAAAGTGTTCAGGGACATAGTTGAAACAGCGGATCCTGTATCAAGCTGCAGTTGCGTCGATTTGTCGTCCAGCTGAAGATCTACCATCATCCTGTCACTGGCTAGGCCTCCTATATAGGACTGTTTGATATTGTAGATATCACTGACTTGAGAACAGTCTGATGATGATGAGGTGGAGCGGTAACTGAGTTGTCTCACCTGCCGCTTATCTTTTCCTGGAGAGTTGCTTGAAATCTTGGCTAAATGTCCCAGTTTTCTGCATTTATTGCATATTTTATTCTGTGCCTCACATGTTGAGCCTCGATGCTCTCTGCTTCCACACCGAAAACAAAGTCCTCTCAACTTTCTCAGTTTCTCCTGTATATTCGGCACAGTGTTCGATTCTCTCGGACTTACCTTGTGCATTGAAACACTAGTAGATGGCTGCATTTGTCTGATATCTCATTTCGCTGACTCGATTGCAAGCGCAAGTTGAACCGCCTCATCGAATGCAGTTGCAGAACCTTTCTGGAGGATACGCTCTCGGATATCATTGTCCAGGTTCCCGCGAACAAACTGCGATCGAAGATGTGTATTTGTTATTGGACTTTGTATAAACTATATATTGTTGATAAAATAAAGGACACTGGAAATATATAAATGTACAATGTTAACAAAAGAAGAAAGAATTAAATAAAATAAAATAAATAAATAAAATAAAATAAATAATAATTCTAGATTACATTCATACATATTTACATTCTGCCCGGGGAACTCCGCGCCATGCCCTGCCCTCCACTTGTGGACGACAAGGCAAGACTCAGAGAAGGCTTCTCTCTGCGCCGCATCACTGGGTTAAAGCAAGTGGAGACATAATGAGAGCACTCGGGCCACAGTCGCTCAGGACTTGAGTGGAGGATCTGGTCATTGTCAGGACTCGAATAGCATACTTACAGAAGGTCTCGTGGCCACTGCCGCTTCGACCTACGAGGAGGATTATAGGGATGGCTTGAGCTGGATAGGGATTGTGCCAAGGGATTAGGACGGTTGGTAAGCTTCTGGTGAAAGTTTTGAAAATTTTCATGGAATAAGGTCAAGTACAAATGGAATGTTTAGGTCATGATGTAATGTCTTGTTTGAAACAAAATAAGGAGCGTTGACTATTGTTCGAAGGACTTTGTACTGGAAGGATTGGATACGCTTGATGTTCGAAGATTTTGCTGTCCCCCACAGTTAAAGTCCGTAGGTCCAAATAGGTTTCAGTATGGTATTCTAGATTAATAGTTTGTTGTCTATTGAAATATGTGATGTTCTGTTCAATAATCTATATAACTGATCATATATCCGGTTGAGTTCTTGTCTCTTAAGTCTGGTATGTGGGTTCCACGTCAGTCTTTTGTCTAGAAGGAAACCAAGATACCGGACTGTGGGAAGTGGAATGGAATTAAAATGGACTGGAAGACAGGATCTGCGACGGAGTGTGAAGGTGACATTTTTACATTTGGATTCTTTGACTTTGATGCGCCAATGGTTGCACCATTGTTCAATCGAGGAGAGGTGTTTTTGGAGGTCAAAGGATGCTATTTCAGGGTCTGGGTGAGAAGATAGAATGGCTGTATCATCAGTAAATGTTGCTAGAAAGGTATCGGGGTTTGTGGGAATGCCCGCAGTGTAAAGGATTAGTAATTGTAGATAGGTTGTTGTTGTTTACTTTAAGGACCACATGTGAAAAACGTAGTAACTATTGAACTTAATTGTAACATAATTTGTGGTAAATACGGTTTGATCGTTCTAAAATAATTTTTGTTATAGTAGATATTATGCTCTCATCGTTTGATTCTATTGTAACTGTTTGTTTTGGCGTTGATTGAGCTGGATGAGCCACAGAAGCAAAAGTAAAGTTTGGCGAGACTTTACTAGCTGGTTTATATGTATTTTCTGCAGTCGTACTGCTATTATTTCTCTCATTTTGTCCAGGTGAGTTTATTTTATTCTTTATTGTTTGATATTGAGGGCAGCCTGTGAAACTAGCCCTATGAGCTTGCTTACAGTTTACACGAAAGGCGGATCACTGAGTGCACTATCACAGACATCATCTCGTCGGACCATCGCCCGGTGATCTATGAAGTGCAAGGAAGAAGACCCGAGCCGACGGTGAAGAAATTTAAATACCAGGAGGCCGACTGGAGCCGTTTCAAAGCCGAGGTATGCCATAGGCTGCAGCAAGTTCCGACCCTGCGAACCGTGGAGGAAGTAACTGACTACATCAAGGACTTCACGGCAGCATTAGTCGAGTCTGCGCAGACGGCCATCCCCACCTACTATCCACAGCCTCCCCACTTACAGAAACCCCCACCCCACATCATGGCGCTCATAGAAAGTAGGCGGACACTGAAGAACCGGCATTCCCGCACCAGAGATCCAGACACCAAAAGAGCCCTGAACGCAGTGACCACCCAGATTAAAAATCTCATGCGCCAATGGAAGACTGCGACCTGGCACGAACGGCTACGGGCCACGCATGGTGGTTACAGGAAATTCTGGAAACTCACAAAAGCGGCAACCAAGAAGACCTCTAATGTCCGCCTACATGATGGAGACCGCCTTATAAATCATGCTGAGCAAGCTGAGCTACTAGTTGGGCACTATCAGCATGATATAGATACGCGGACAGGGGCCCAGCTCTCAATACCGGAGATGGCTAAGGAGAACAATTACATGTTCGTCACTCCGAAGAAACTGAAGGCCATCCTCAGAAGAGCCCACGGAAACAGGGCCCCTGGCCATGAGGGGTACAGACGATACTCCTGAAACAACTACCGAGAAAAGGGATTGCTCATCTCACAAACCTGTACAATTCGTGCTTGAGGCTGAGATACTTCCCCGAAAAATGGAAACATGCCATCCTGTTTCCACTCCTCAAGCCGAATAAGCCAGGGAACGAGGCAGATCACTATAGACCAATCAGCCTGTTGCCGCACCTCGGTAAGGTATACGAAAAGATCATCCTGAATTACCTTAGAGAATTCTGTGATGAAAACTCCGTAATTCCTTACGAACTGACCGGTTTTCAAGCACACCTCAGTACGGAACATCATCTTATGAAGCTACAAACTGAGGTGAACACCAGCTTCAATCGGAACACGGCAACGGCTATGATCTCCATCGACTGTACAAAGGCATTCGACTCAGTGTCTCACGGTATTCTATGCAGTAAACTCTTAGACCTCGAGTGCCCGGAACAGCTCTACAATGTCATTGTCTCCTTTCTCGGCAACAGGACCATCTCTGTGCGAGTTTGTGATGAGCAATCCCGGACCATCTCACTGAAGTGCGGAGTGCCGCAAGGAGCAGTCCTCTCTCCGGTGCTGTTTTCAATATATACTGCTGAGGTAGTTGGCAAAAACTACAGAATAGCGAAGGTCGCTGCATATGCAGATGATATAGCCATCTACAGCACCAGCATGAGCGCCAAACATGCACTGAAACAGGCCGAGGAAACCTGTAAAGAGATAGTTCAACAGCTGAAAAACCTCAACATACAGGTCAATCCAGCAAAAACGGACTGTGTAGTGTTCTCGCACCAACAGGGCAAGAAATCAACACTGCCGAGGACCCTCCAGGTGGCTGACACCGTCATCTCGCCTTCCAACTCCATAGTATACTTGGGTATGAAGCTCGATCGGCATCTCAAGCTTAGTACCCATCTATATCAAAAGACCAGGACGGTCAGGAGAAGATCTTACCGTCTTCACCACCTACTGACTTCGCCAGCGCTTTCACTCCGCCTCAAATTGCAAGTGTACAAGAGCATACTCAGGCCGGCACTGCTATACGGGGCTCCATTGTTCACACATCTCACCGGTGGCACGCAGCGGCTCCTCCAGAGGTTTCAAGACTCGATGCTCCGGAAGATGGTAAGGACAACGGCGTGGAAGAGGAAAAAGGCTCATGAACTCCACACCCTGCTAGATTTACCAACGGTCCCGGAATTTATCAGGAGGAGGCATATCAAATTCTTGGATTCGCTGGGATATCTAGCAAACCCACTATTTAGGACACTGACACCAGCACCACCCCCACTTAGATGGCAGAAAGTAGTGGAAGGAAACAGAAAGTGAAATGGACACTAAATTTAGTTTAAGGTATTAGTTAACTTGATTAGATTAGGATTAAACTAGTTGTATAAAAGAAAAACAAACAGAAAAATAAAGTGTGCCCCAACACTTTTGTTACAATAAGAATTAAATAAGATATAACAATGTAAAACCAATACCACAAAAATTCCTTAAAATGAAGCCCAGCTTCAGCAAAAGGACAAACATCAAATTAAATGTATATATCTGCAAATATAAGTATCCAGGGGTTTGAAAAAAAAAAAAAAAAAAAACAGCAATCACTAACTATAATTTATCAGGAGGAGGCATATCAAATTCCTGGACTCGCTGGATTACCTATCAAACCCACTATTTAAGACACTAACTCCAGCACCACCCCCACTTAGATGGCAGGAAATAGTGGAGGGAAACTCAGTGAAAAATGTGAAATAGACACTAAATTTAGTTTAAGGGTTAAGTATATTAGATTAGGTTTAAATTAGTTGTATAAAGAAAAACGAACAGAAAAATAAAAGTGTGCCCCAACACTTTTGTTATAATAAGAATGAAATAAGAAATAATGTAAATACCAATACCACAAAAATTCCTTAAAATGAAGCTCAACTTCAGCAAAAGGAAAATTGTCAAACAATGTAAATAACTGTAAATATAAGTATTCAAGGGCTTGGGAAAAAAAAAAAAAAAAAAAAAAAAAAAAAAAAACAGCGATCACTATGAATAGAATAGAATAGGAGGATAGGATCAGGATAGAATAGGAATAATAGGAATAGAATAGAGGCCAGTGCTAGTGATATAGTGTTATAGTGTTATTGTGACCCTTGTCAAATTTCCATTTTAGTGATTTATGTTGTTGGGGTCCACACTTATCCCGTGGGTCTAACCTCAACAGCCAATCGGGCAGCGTAGCTCTGGCAAGAGAAATACCGGTGTCTCCGTTACGGTCCGTCCAAAGTGATATGGCAGAACATATGGAAGACCAACCATCACTGAAGGATGGGTACGAACAACCAAAGAGGTTTTGCCGACCGGTGAACACTCAGCCGAACTTTACTGTGAGCACTTCGAACACCTTCTCCATCCTCAGCGATAACAGTACAGGAAACAGCGAAGTGCCGAAAACGTTCCACGAAAGAAGCCTCCTCCTATAGTGGTCAGCGGAGTGACAAGCACCATCAAGGCAGTGGAGGGCTTAAATGCCGCTGGCTTTAAAGACTTTGAGATCCAAAAAACCCGGGAAGGAGTACGCATCTTCCCGGCCACCATGGACATACACGGAGGCATAACCGCATACTTTCGGAGTATAAACAACCCGTATCATACGTATTCTACGTCAAACGGGCCTAGAACCAAGAAATACGTGATCTACGATCTGGACGTGGACCACAAAATTGAACATATCAAGGAAAACCTAGCGGAGCGACTCGAAGGAATCCTCGATGTCCGACGCATGAGGAAGAGCGATAAGGACGGAAAGAAGACGGACCTCCCCCTCGTCTTGGTCACAACAACTATGGCCGTGAAGCTAGAGGATCTAGCTAAACTCCATACAGTCAACCGGATCCGATTCACCGTCAAAGAGTACAGAGGGAAGAGGGGTATTGTCCAATGCCATTGGTGCCAGCAATTCGGGCACACAAAAAACCACTGTGGAAGAACAGCGGTTTGTGTTCGATGCGCTGGTCCCCACCTCATTGCAGACTGCCAGAGAAACACCACCCCAGTTAAATGTGCAAACTGCGGTGAGATGCACGTAGCTTCATTCACGGGATGCAACATGAGGAAGGCATTCCAAGAAAGATTAGAGAAGTTGAGGCAGAAGATAGGTCTGAGGACGAAGCTACCCACGCAGCCCAGCCAGCTCAAGAAAGAAGTCGAAAGACGAGGGACCGGAGTCACCTACCACCACGTCAGACCCAAGAACCAATCAGACCCAAAGCTCAACTCCCACCTCAGCAGACCCAACAGCCAACCAGTGACCGGGCTCACCCCCCACCACGACAGACGCAACGAACTTATGCAGACACGGCTCGCCAAGACGAACCACCACCTTGGGTGGGTAACATCTTGAAGAGCATTGAAACACTTACTGACACAACAAACAAACTGATCTCATTGTTTACAGCTTTCGTTTCACAATGAACAGCACATTGGCAATACTCAATTTTAACACGGACGGCCTAGTGTCCAAAATTGCGGAGACTTACGCTCTGATAGCACAGTCCCATCCACCGTAGTGATCCTCACAGATACCAGGACGAATTTCCAGCGCATACGTATACCGGACTACGCACTGACAGGAGATCGAGAAGGAGGTGTCATGATAGCCATACGCCACGGGATCCGCTCGAGAGAACTCCCGCCACCAGTGGCTATAAGTGACCCGAAGATTCACCACAAAACTGTGCAGATGCTCTTAGATAAACCCACCATCATCACGGGACTATATAGGAGACCCAGGTCTTTTATCGTAGAATTTTCCCAGCTCCTAAACGAATGTGCCAAAAGGACGAACCATTGGGTTGTAGGTGACCTAAACGCTCGGCACACCGCTTGGAACAACTTCTCCAGTAACGGAGCTGGGAAAGTTATCACTAAAACGCCCTGCACGGTGGTTCACCCGAACACCTACACCTTCAAGCACAGGGCGAACAATGGAAGATCTACTATCGGCCTCCTGCTCACAAGGCAGCCGCACCGATTTGAAGACTGTATTGCGCTGGATTTCATCACATCGGACCACAGACCTGTGCTGTACCTGATAGGTGGTGAAACACCAGCTCCTCCACCAACGAAGTACAAGTATGAAGACGCCGACTGGGAAGCCTACAAACCACAGGTCTACCATGAACTGTCAACAGTCCCTGTCCTCCGTACGAAGAGGGAAATCGACACTTACTTGGAGTTCTTCTCAGCAACTATCAAACGCGCCGCCGATGTAGCAGATCGATACCGAAGTTCAGGCCACTTCCACCAGCTCTACGCCCTCCACCAGATGACATTCTGAACCTTATCGCCCTGCGCAATAAGTGGAAGAATAAATGGTACAGGACTAGAGATCACGAGGTAAAGACGGTGGTAAATTCCCTTAACATCCAGATCCGCAACCTCATGAAACAATGGCGGACTGCACAGTGGCATGAGAAGCATCGGGCAACTCACGGAGATTACAAGAAGTTTTGGAAGCTACTGAGGACTACAACCAGGAAAAGAAGCTCGACTATACTCCACGACGGGGACAAACTGTTGACAGAAGTTTGCCGATCACTACGGTGGCATAATCACCAGACGGACTAACGCACCAACCGACCTACCAACGGAGGACATAGGCAATAACTATATGTATGTATCCCCGAAGCAGCTAAAAGCCATTCTCCGTCGTACGAAGAGGAATAAGGCTCCAGGCCACGACGGGATACAAACAATATTGTTAAAACAACTGCCGAGAAGAGGGATAGCTCACCTGACGAACCTCTACAACTCCTGCCTCAGGTTAAGATACTTCCCTGATGCATGGAAAAGAGCTATCCTTACACCGCTATTGAAACCTGCAAAGAACGGATCCCAGCCAGTCGACTACCGACCAATCAGCTTGCTTCCGCACATGGGCAAGGTCTTCGAGAAAATTATTCTTAATTATCTCAAGACCTAATACTCAGAAATAGCCCTCATCCCACCAGAGAAGACTGGCTTCCAAGCTGGCCTCTGCCCGGATCACCATCTGGCGGAGCTACAGGCGGAAGTAAGTCAGAGCACTGTTAAGAACGAGGCGACCGCCATGATCTCTATAGACTACACGGAGGCGTTCGACTCAGTGTCCCATAGTCTTCTATGTAAGACACTGCAGGACAACGAGTTTCCGGAGCAGCTCTACACTGTCGTACGGTCGTTTCTTCAGCAGCGAACAATAAGAGTACGAGTCGGCGAAGCGGTATCCGAAGACATCGCACTCATCTGCGGAGTCCCCCAAGGATCTGTGCTATCCCCAGTACTGTTTCGGTATACATGATTGAAACTGTTGGGGCAAGATACAGGAAAGCTACTGTCGCAGCATACGCCGATGACATAGCGATCTACAGCAGCTCGATAAGCGCGGAGACAGCTCTACGACAGGCGGATGAGGTCTGTGAAAAGATCACCAAAAAACTGGAGGGATTAAATATTACAGTTAACCCCAAGAAGACGGACTGCATCATTTTCTTCTTCCAGAGGAATAAGCGCCCACTCCCTAAGATCTATAGGGTAGCAAACATCACGCCCAACACTGCGAAGAGACTCCAACAGTTTCAGAACAGTGTTCTGAAACGTATTGTAAGGCATACAACACTACAAAAAACAAAAACTGACTTACTGCACACAACCCTTGAACTTCCAACGGTAACAGACTTCATCACACGGAGGCATGTCAAATTCTTTGATAACCTCCAACACTGTACTACCCCTCTTTTCAGAACATTAACGCCTACAGGACGGCCACAAAGATGGCAAAACTATATAAAAAGCCTCAGCCTAGACTGAGAAAGCAAATAAATAAAAAAGGTACTACAAAAACCCGGTGAGCCCCGTCACTGGAAAAAGATGCTTATGTGATTAAATTAATAAACAAAAACCTATCAAATCCACATCCCTCTCTTAAAATGCACACTGTACAGTAGAAGAGATCCTGATAAATCCTATCCCCCCCCCCAATCTCAAACCCCAAAATCCCAGAGGGGCTAAGAAAAAAAACAAAAAAAAACAACAATAACTATTACAGAAAGGTCCCTCCCCATTCCGTCAAAACTAACAAGGCAAAAATGCCACATAAAATAACCGCAAACAGCGGACAAAGAACATTACCTTAGAATATCACTAGGTAATATAAGGTATAAAAACATAGTGTATATAGTTTATTTGGAGAGAGAAAAAAAAAAAACAACAATCATTCCTGACCCAGGTGCAGTGGTTGGACTGCTCTACTATTCCGCTCCGCCCATCCTTCTCCTCTGGCTTACGGCCTTCTTAGTCGGAAGCTAATAAAAATGATGGGAGATTTTGATACAGCACACAAAAAAAACTTAATGTTGAAAAAATCATCGAAAACAAATAATATTTATTTGTTTTCCATTCCGAGGGAGCTTAAACTTTTTAAAGCCACAAAATTATGTTTCGGTTTGAAGCTCGAGATCCCGTCTTCAGTATATCTGATATCGAAGTTGTTGGACTCATTGAAAAGAGGCAAGTTTCTTCTTTCCATACTTATAAACATCTGTAGCATTATTTTAGAACGTCTTTGTACAAAAATATAATTGCCTAATAAAAATTGAGTTTTTTGCGGTCAGCGATAGTTCTAAAACCCGTAGGAACACAACGGTTAAAGCAAATTGCATAGTTTAAGATTATTTTCCAATGCCCCCAATTTGGTTTGAATCGTTCAAAGGGTTCCTAATTTACGAGCTATTTTATTAATCTTAAATAATGTTTGAAGGGTAGATCCTGGTCAAAATTTTTAGCCATAAAATTTTTATTTTTATATCCGCCTAAAAATTAAAATAATGTTTTTTTTTTTAAAGTGCGAAAACCAAATCTGACGTCAGTTTTGAATAAAAAATCTGTTAATATACTTGACCCCATAGAAGAATACTGTTTTCATCACACATACAGTAAAGCCCCGATTATCCGCGTAATTGGGTGGCAAGGATACCGTGGATAACAAAAATTGCGGATAACCCGAAAAATGACTATATTGAAAAATATTTCAACATAAAAACAACTGTTTTATTGTACATGAAACATAATGAAACTTTTAAAATATTTACATATGTACCGTATGCTGCAGAAACCTTTACTCTACGGATGAATGACTAAAATAAAGAACAGTAAACAAAAATAATACATATGTACAAAAAGTGTTCAGTTAGCCCTTTTTAAAAAATCAGTCACTCGTTTTTGCTTCTTACTTTAGAAACACCTTTATTAATTTTTTTATTTTTATTTTTTTATTTATTGAAATTTACAACTGTATTAATCATACAATAAGTAAATGTGAAGTTAGAATATAAGACAAGATAATGACGTATAAAGGAAGCACCCATCGGTAGGAGTTCAATGGCTATATTAAGTTAAAAGATCCCGTGGCCATCCTATTTTCAGACGCCTCAGAGGATTATCAGGAATACATACGGATAAAAGGCTACGAACAAGAGGGTTGGTGTTTGGAGTTAAAGAAGGTATATCTATTTCGGACTAAATCTGCAACAAATGGGATATTGAGGTCTTTATGGATAATTTTATTTGTAAAAAAATAAGGAGCATTAAGGATTTTGGATTGTAAGGATTGGATGTGGGAGGAATTTGATGGTTTAGTGGTGCCCCAAAACTCTATCCCGTATGTCCAAATAGGCCTGATAATGGTGATGTAAATGAGCTTTTTATATAAAATTGGTAATTTGGAAGTAATTTGGTAGTTTGTCAAGTAAGTGTTGTAGTAGTCGGAATCTCCGAGCAGTTTCTTGTCGTTTCAGTCTTTTATGAGGGTTCCATATCAGACGCTTGTCAAGATGGAGACCTAGATAGCGGATCTGTTCGACAGGGATTAATGGTATATTATTAAAGGACACTGTAGGACAGGATATAGTGGGTTTACGACGTAGGGTAAAGGTGATTTGATGGGATTTGTTGGGATTAATTTTAATTCTCCAGTTTTTACATCATTCTTCAATGGCCGTGATGTGTGACTGCAGGGTATGAGATACGGAAAATGGGTCATTGTTCACAGATAACACACATGTGTCATCAGCGTAAGTAGTGAGGATAGTGCTATGATGGGTTGGGATATCAGCTGTATACACCGTGTATGGATGGGGCCAAGGATACTACCTTGAGGGAATAGTGATGAGTAGGCAAGATGGTTTACTTTGAAGGTTCTATCGGTGAGGTAAGAACGGATTAACAGGAAATATGTTGAAGGAAGGAATTGACGGAGTTTGTAGAGCAGTCCCGGGTGCCAAACTCAGTCAAAAGCTTGTTCTACATCGAGAAAGGCTCCCGTGCAGTACATTCCGCGCTCCAATGTGGAGGATATCACATCCACCACACGATGACACTGCCGTATAGTAGTATGGGATGTTCGAAATCCAAACTGACGGTCAGGAATCACTTTATTTAAATCTAGGATTGGGTACAGTCGTTTTAATATGAGTTTTTCTAGGATTTTGCCCATAGTAGGCAAGAGTGAAATAGGACGATAGGAGGATGGGCATTCAGGTGGCTTTTTGGGTTTCGGAATCATTTTTATAATAGACAGTTTCCAAGGGTCAGGGAAATAGGTGGATCGGAGTGAAGCATTGTATATATATATATAGGTTAGGAATAGGACAGCTTTTCGAGAGAACTGTTTTAGGATATGTGGTGTGATGAGATCATTGCCAGGAGCTTTTTTGGAAGGCAATTTCTGAATGATGTTAATTATTTCGGAAGGATGAAACGCTTTAGGAGGAAGTGGAGTAGTTATTTCTGCCTCAACATGCTCAAGATGGGTTGGGTTAAGGATTTCAGGATGAGGATTAAAATTTTTGAATAGGTGTTCACCGAATATTTGGGATTTTTCCTCATCTGATGATCTTGACCAGGTCTGAGATTCAGTGAGAAGCGGATGGTTAAAGGTTTTAAATTTTAGTAGCTTCGCTGTAGTTATCCATAATGATTTATCGTTAGTAGTTAGGCTCTCTGAAAAGTTCTGGAAATTTTGAATTTTCTGATTTCTATTTTTAATTTGTTGGTCAGTTTTGTATAATGAGTTTTGCCTGATGGATATCTTGTTCTATGCCACCTCGCTCTTGCTCGGCGCTTTTCAGTTAATAAAATGCGCAGATGATGTGGTAAATTGGTTTCTCGGGTATTTCTAATTTGCGGTGTGATGTGTTGCTGTAAATAGTGGTTCCTATTGCTCTTGTGAATTCCCCAATAGCGTTATCTATCTGTTGTTTAGTTTTTAACGGAATTTTTAAATCTAGTTTGTTTTCTAGATCGTACCGAAAATTGTTCCAGTTTGCTTGTCCTGTAATCAGTGAAGGAGGAGAGGGTTTAGGAACAGGATTTGAATGCAAGTGAAGCAGAACCGGACTGTGATCTGAGGACAGGTCATCTATGGATTTTATTGTGGATTGGAAGAAAAGTACCTGGGAAGTAACGAATATATCTAGGATACCATGACGTTTTTTAAGAGATGTAGGCCAGTAAGTAGGGTTCACGAGAGAGAGGATTGAATAACTATTGTAGGTCGTGAAACAAGAAAGAATCCTGCCTCGAGTATTGTAAGTTCGACATCCCCGCCGTTGGTCTTTGGCGTTGTAATATCCTCCAGCAACGAAGCGCGGACCAAGAGATCGGAATAAGGCGTCAAGGTGTTTATAGGAAAGGGAATTACCAGGAGGGCAGTATACAGCTGAGAATGTAATGTTCAATGGGTGGGAGGATAAGGTTATAGATGTTGATTGAATGATGTCGGTTGGAGTGGAGGGAATTAGGGAGTGAGGTAGGGATTTGTGTATAAGGATGCAAGATCCTGCGTGGGATGTGTTGTCTGGGTGATCTGATCTGTATGTAATGTAGTTACGTATGTAAAAGAAAGAACGCGTCGTGAAATGGGTTTCAGTAACTAGAGCAATGTCAATGAAATTTTCGTGGAGAAATATATCAAGTTAGTCTCTGTGATTCTGAAGACCATTTGCATTCCACAAAAGGATAGTTAGGGTCTTTTTGTTCATCGTGAGATATTGAGCGGGATTTCAGTTAGGACTCTGGTAAGTAGTTTACTAAGAGGTCTTATTGTATCTTAAAGATTAATGATGATAGGGAAGGATGATAGGATTGATAGGAATGAAGGAATGATGATAGGATTGATGTTATGTCGGAAGGGTTTTGGCTAGGATAGGAGTAGAAGGCAGAGTCGTGAGGTGGAGGATTAATCTGCCTTGGTGGAGGTTGAATCCTCCTTTGGGATCGTTGTATGGGATCCACATTTAATTGAGCTTCTTGTGAAGGATAGGGCGACTGGGATAGGTCAGGATGTTTGGGATGGGTGGTGGAATCTGTGGCGGTAACTTCACCCTTAAGGATGCGTTTTTGGATAAAATTACATTTGTATGTATTTTAGACTGAGAATGTAAGGTCTGAGGTTGAGTATATGAGGTCTGTGGCTGAGAATGGGAGGCGTGAGGCTGAGGATGGGAGGTCGGAGGATGAGGATGAGAGGTGTGGTGTTGAGAATGGGAGATCTGAGGCTGAGGTAGGGAGGATTGAGGCGCCTGTGGACGAGGTAGATGCTTTATTGTGACGTTAGAATATGTTCTTATCCCGCTCTTGGAGCTCGTCGGTCTTCGCTCTTCATTGTTTACTGAAGTTCCCAGGTTCACGGGATCATTACTCGTTAGAGGGCCAGGCATTTGGTCTTCAAGAACTGCATTCCATTGCAAATTTCTTGCAACAAGAATTTTTTGTCGTTGCATGTTTTTATAAACACTGCAACCGTAGTTTGCTGGGTGGCTTTCACCACATAGAGCACATTTTGCTGGGGTATCTCGAGGCTTCTGGCAAGTGTCAGATGCATGAGAGCCTGCACATTTAACACATCTGGCCTGTTGATGACAATAGGATTTGGTATGACCTAAACTTTGGCATTTAGTGCACTGAATAATTTCTGCTCTCTGCTTCGGCTCTTCGAAACGTATTTACGAGTATACTAGCCTATTAACTAGAAATATTTCAGTATTGTTTGGTCCTGGCTCAAGGTCGACAAAAAACAGTGGCAGTGGATATCTTTCAGTAGGGTGGAACACGTTGGAAATGCTTCTCACATTGTGCCCTAACTCTTCAAAATCCTTTTTGATAGCGGAAGTGGGGGTGGTGGTGTGAAGACCCCTCGAGACGACTCTGTACGCTTTTTCTCCTTTTAGTTGAAAACAATGAAAATCTTACTTCTTTTCTGTCCAATGATTGACTACTTTTTTAAAAATTATCTTTATTCGTAGTGTTTATTTTTATGTCTTTTAATCGAGAAAAACGTTTGAAATTGGTTTGTCCAATTAAATTTGCATTTTCATGGCCAAACGCCATAAAGTCTTGAACGTTGCTTACAAATATTGGAGGTGGCTCTGGTTCAGAGAACTGCCGGTGAATAGTAGATTCCGTTGTATTATTTAGGGCTGCAAACTTGTTGCTTGTTGGTATGGTAGGAATTGTTGATGTAGTTTCTATTTCATTAGTTGCTGCAGAGATTTGCTGGGGGTTAATTAATTCTAAATTGTACTCTCCTTAATATAAGTTTTTATACCAGATGTGCATCATCGTCTTGTTCTTCTGAATATTGAAATTTCAAATGTGCCTAAATTCTTTGAGTCGAAGCCTTCCTCGATTTTTGACAGTAACAACATTTTACTCCACCTTACCCATATATGAAAGATATAGTTAGGGGAAGTATTGCGATCATGAAAATTTTCGAATTCGTGTTTTCAACGGAAATACACGTTTTAAGGTCCCTGAGTCCAAATGAAGTTTCGCAAAATGGTCTGTGTGTCTGTGAACAGCCTTGCTCGAAAATGAAAAGTCGTACGATACTGAAATTACATATATAAGGTAGGGACATGCATGTGATGATACAGCAACCTTTTTTTCAAAATTGACTCACCGGAAGTGCCACTTTATATATCTGACTGTGCACTTTTTTACAATTTTCTCGAAAACGGCTCTAACGATTATAATGAAACTTGCCTAATGTCTTCTCCTTAAATCCCTTTAAATTTACATATATGTAGCACAACAACGAGAAAATGCAGGAGAAAACGTTATAGCGAAAAGAAAATTTTATTTGCGCATAATTCAAAAAGTAAGTATTTTATATCATATGAAAGGTGATCAAATTCTCTTAAATACAAATAGGAATCATCGAAATCGGACCGGAATTAGCAAAGATATATAGCCTATCTCATGAGAAATAGATGGATAACCGAGCGCGAAATGAGACGGATGCGACCGAACCTCCTTCAACCAAACCGCCAATCTGTTGTCAACAATACGCTCTGCAATAATGTAATGTAAGAATACAAAAGCAGAAATCAACTTAATAATTTCTACTTTTATAATATTTAATGAAACTAAACCGAAACTTTTAAAATATATTTTCAATTTGGCAAACTTAAATTATATAGGTAGTGTACAGAATTGTCGTTCTAAAATTTATTGAACTTATGTTGGAGAAGATGTGAAGAAGTGAATGCTGCCGGGTTTATTTCAAATATTACTTATGCAAACAATTTAAAAATATACTAAAAAGATAATTATTATAGGACGGTAAGTGAAAGTTGTGTGATGCGAGCACCGCACCAGATTTTTCTCTTTATGGTTGTAATGACTCCCTGGTCCATAGGTTGTATTAGCGCTGTAACATTTGGGGGCAAAAACTTTGTGAACATTTGCCAGCCAAAAGATTAAAGCACACTTGTAGCAGGGTGTTAAGGCGCATTGTCAATTAACAAAACAGCCTTCTTTGGCAATTTTTTGAGTCAAGATGCTTATGTACGTCAAGAAGCACAAAAATCTTTTCAAACCATTCTTGAAAAATCTGCGTAATTAAAAAAAAATTAAATCGATTTTGCTCTGTAATTTACTTTAACAAACAATCAATCAAAATTTGTTTTTTCACAGTTAAATAACTTCAATAATTTCCATTTTGGCAGAAAATTTGTACTCACTGAGGAATAAACATATAATGAGAGGAAATTATGGATTTATTGTTTTTGTTTAGCTTATCTTATTGAATCATTAAATTAAACAATCGAAGCTAATCTCTCGTGTCCAATATCACTAACAAGTTTAGTTTGGATAAGAACGATTTTCATTTCAATATTAAATATTCAAAATGTGCATCTCCTGGACGGTGACCAACTGGACTGAGTATCCAAGAGAGTAATACCCGTAGGAATCCTACTCTATTAGGTCCCAAACGGTGACCAAGTGAGCTAGGCTTCTTCGGTTATTTCAGGCTTAAGGCTAATCCTCACGGGCTTTTAGATAGATTCTTTTTCAATAGATGGCGACAAAATTCATGCGAAATTTATTAGCTTGTTTATTTGAAAACGGTTGAATGAAACTATGTTTTTGCCAGATTCAATAATTTCACTATAATAGCCTATAACTATTTTTGATGACAAAATTTAATTTGTTAATTGGATTTTGAATTTTTATTTCGCAAACTATAACTTTCGCAAAAAAAAAAAAAAAAAAAGGAAGTCATATACAGCCATGGAAAATCAACTATTTGTTAAGGATATAACAAGAAAGTTTCAATTCTTGATCGTTTACATACACTAAAAATAAAAATAAAGTTGATTCGAGATTATGTAATTTGACGCTAGGTAATTTGTTAGGGAACCGTGTAGCGGGGTTAGCGAGTGGAGGGAATGCATGGCTGATGTAGCGCACAGTAGTCAACTTCTCTTACAAGTGGGCAGTGGTCTATTTTTGAAGAAACCTGGCCAAAACCCATTTTATCAACTTCATTGTTTTAGCTCCCATATTTTTTCTTAAATTTAATCCACCTAATAAAATTTACTATCGGAAATCTTACATAGATTACTCAAAGTTAGAGATAAAGCCATGACTCCAGTCTCCAATGATATTATAATTATAAATAATTTTGATCTGGCAAAATTATATATCATAAAAGCGAAATAAATTATCTATTGTGATAATTAATTAATTAGAAATAACGTTTTAAATTAATTGATGAAGTAATTATCTAAATTATAAATAAATTAAGAATGTATTTAACGTACTTAAGAAATGTGACAAATTAGTTAAGTTATACAGGTATATAAATCTAGAAATTACATTGACCTTTTAAACGACAAGTATTGGAAGACAATTCAATAAACTTTATCTGCGGTTTAATTTTGATAAATTAATTGACTTGGAAACTGGGACGTTAAATAATTCGACTAATGAGTTTGCGGAATAGTTAACATCAGCAGAGTTAGTTTTCCAATTGGGAGCTCTACGTAAGAAGAAGAAAAAAAGCTAAAATGGTTGTCAGAGTGGCTAAGAAGAAAAGCTGGGAGGAGTTTGGCAAAGGCCTGCAAAATGACCATAAAGAAAACACAAAAATCTTCTGAAAAAGGATAAAAGTATTGACAGGTAAGATAAGTAAACCTATTAGAAATTTGAGGGATGAAAGAGGACAATTGATTACTGGGATGAGGAAATATTGGAGAGATGGCGATGCCATTATGCTGCAATATTCTCTAATGGCGGTGAAGAGAAAATGAAAGAATAACAAGGAACGAGAGAGGAAGAATACGATGATGTGAACTGGGAGGAGGATGTCATATGTGCTATAGAGAAGATGATAGTTGGCAAAGCAACCGGTAGAGATGGTATTCTGCCAGAACTTATAAAGTTTGGAGGTCAGGATCTTCAAAATGCTCTACAAGGTTTTTTCCAAAATATATTTTTTGCTAAAGTTATACCCAAAGAATGGGAGTACAAGATTATCATACCAATCCACAAGAAAGAAAGCTCAAGCAACTGTGAAAACTATCGGCCTAATTGAATAGAGGAGAAATGGGCGAGCTAGGACACTTCTAGGAGCAGTCAATCAGAAGCCAGCATTTGGTCACGTGACCTATGGCGGAAAATTTGAATTTGAATTTTAACCTCGACCTAACCTAAACTGCCACGTGCTCTCACCTCACCAAAATCAACGGGTACCCTTTTTAGTCAAGATATCCAGTCACGTTACCCGCGGCGCCTCCTGGCCTAGGCTCCGCCCACATGTTTAGTCATGTGATCTAGTCCCGTGTCCCGCGGCACTTGCAGACCTATGCTCCTCCCACAAGGGCCACGCTTCTTTTTAGTCACGTTATCCAGCAACGTGAACCATGTCACCTCCTGGAAAATACTCCGCCCACATGTTTTAGTCACGCGATCCAATCACGTGATCCACGTTATCTCCTGACCTATAATCCATCCAAATGTTTTAGTCCTGTGATCCAGTCAAGTTACCAACGGCGCCTCATGTGTTTTAGTCACGCGATCCAGTCAAGTGATCCACGTCAACTCCTGACCTATAATTTTGTTTTTCTGCTGTTTGAGACATGTGGTTATGTACAGGCTAAGTGTGCCCAGCCGCCATTTTGTTTTTCTGCTGTTTGAGAGACTCGTGGTTGTTGACAGGCTGAATGTACCCGGCCACCATTTTGTTTTTTCTGCTGTTTGAGATACTTGAGGTTTTGTAACGGCTGAGTGTGTTTGGCTGTCATTATGTTTTTTTATGCTGTTTGAGATACTTGAGGTTTTGTGACGGCTGAGGGTGAACGGCCGCCATTTTGTTTTTTCTGGGTGAAATGTAAACATATACTTTAAGAACATAGAAAAAGGGTAGGGCCTCTTACCCTGTGCCAGCTTAGGACTTTGAAATGTTAATCCCTAAAATATAAACAAACAGGAGGGCCTTTTAATCCTATAACAGCTTATGGACTTTGAACCGTTAATCTCTAAATTATAAACAAATAGTAGGGTTTCTTAATCCTATAATAACTGTTGGACATTGACGAACGAAGTGAAAGAAGACAGGAAGAAGAAGAAGACACGTCCGTTGAACAATTGAAGGAAGAATCTAGCGAAGAATCTTCAGAAGAAGAAATTCTGAACTTCTATGCCAGTAAGCTTTATAAGATGAAAGGATTTATCGACTTGTCTCATTGCGACCACAGAACATTTTGGTGTGATGATTGCTGTCGTCCACCTATGAGAAATTTTATTTCTTATCTAGATATCTCCGCAATTGCATTCAAGATTGATAAATTATTTGACAGCAATCTTAACTTGGAGGAAGTAGTGTAGATACGATACCTAATGACCATGACTCAAGACCTGATGACCATTAATCAAGATCTGATGATCCTAATTCAAGACCTGATGACCAGAATTCAAGATCTCACGACCCTCATGATGTAATGAATTATGACCCTTTTACTAATTGCCCTGATCTAGTAAATTACGATCCTGTTTTGGCGGCTAATAGCTACAATCCGAGTCTCGGCTCCCGTCCAACTACTCCAGAAAAAATAAGATCTTGGAGGAAACATGTAAGAGAAGCAGAGCTAGAGATTCAAAGGCAAGAAATGAGGTTGAAAAAGGCTAGAGTGATCGACAGAGATTTTTTGGGGGCCTTTGGATAGGTCGTGGATTAGGAAATGCGTGGACTCTACTGTTCGACACACTGCGAAGCCGAGATTTGTTCATAGCGTGTGGCCTGAACGAAATGCCTGAGTGTCTTCTACATATCATACGTCTTCTTGCCAGACCACGATTACGAAATTACAGTATGCTTCTACTTCCCTCTGTCGGATACTGAAGTGACATAGATGATGACGACGACAAGACAGAAGAATTTTTTACGGAATAACATTTATAAATTGAATGTACATTAAATAAAAATTATCAGTACTTTTGTTATTATATTTAAAAAAAATATGCAAATAAAAAAATATTTTATTATTCAATTGTAAATTATTTCCTTAATAAATAAATAATGATCAAATTCTACTTTAACTGTTATATTCCCTCCTCGTCTAATCTACTAACATTATTAAGAAAGCAAACTGTTAAATATTATATGTATTTTATTTCAGTTTTCTAGGATGCCACCTAAAGATTTTATCGATAATTAGGGTAAATATGAGTGCCTTTGTTAAAATCATGTAATGCATCAAAATATATTTCGAAAAGCAAAACAACACCTAGTCTTCTCTTATATAATTATATTTCTTAGTGTTGGAATAAAAATAATATATTTGATTAAGCAATTCATATTACCAAATCATACTTTTATCCGATATTGTTCCGTAATTATAAACTCTATTATGGAATCAGAATTTTCATGTAAGACGTATTGGTGTAATATAATATTGGAACGGCTAGATTGTTTTTTCTACATTCAGATAGATGTTAGAATTGCCTGCTGGATTATTTTTCTCATAACTGTTTCGATTGATTTTGCCTGAAATTTTATTTATTTTTAGTAAATTTTAATGATTTTAGAAATACAAAATATTTTATTAGCAAATATTTGTATTTAAAACTGTTTTGATGTGACGTATTATCTGTAGTTGGTATTATTTTGGAATGTTGATGTAAGATGTGCTGTATTTGGTCAGCAATTGTATGATATTATGTTTTTTCAGTCCTAATGATAGCCGAACTGGTGAAACATTGACTGGTCAGTTATGCACTGATGTTTAAGAGAATCAAAACTTTATTCAGGAATATTCGAAAAATATACTGATAATTTATAAATATTCATATTAACCCTTCTCCATACTCACTTCATAATTCAAATTGTTTGATTTCTTTCATGAAATGATAACTATGACATCATCGGATTATAGTTACTTAAATCAATTTTAAGCAGTCCATCTTGCTTTGCACTTCAACTTTCTGTTGGACAGAACATTGGTATAGGAAAAACAGGTAGGTAGAGCACAATGCTGATCACACTTTCTACGAAGAATACTATCAGTCCTCTATATGAGACAATTTTTCTTCCTGGCGCCTTACCGAGTTGTGTTTATTGGTAATCACATCAATCATTTGATAAGTTGTGTCGATTTTACTTATTTTTTAGATAGATAGATATTAAAGATATTTATTTAATTTTTTTTTTACTAATATACGGTAGTTGAACGTCTTTAAGACTCCAATATATTTTGGTAAAAAAAAATAAAATTAACCAAAAATGTTAAATAATGCCCCGAAAAGACAGAAATTTGGCGGAAGGCATTAGCCACTTTCTGAAAAGTTAGACGAGCTGCGGGAATTACGTTGGGCTATAATCCAAGTGTCGTATTCTGGATATATTCTATAATATACACACACACACATATATATATATATATATATATATATATATATATATATATATATATATATATATAACTTAACGAGTCCGAGTTAGAGAACTTTAAAAAAAAAGAAAGGTTTAAGAAAATAATAACGCAACAAGAGCTGGTTAATAACTGACTTTATTCACCAAGTAATCCTACTTATATGCTCTTAGGGAGTCGTTTATATTCCTAGTAGGATTAAGTTCTATTATTAGCTAGGTCTGGACTTAACTCCCCCCTCCCAGTTTCGGATACATCCGGAAACTCAAAAAAAAAAAAAAAATCGCCAAACTAGTTAAGTCATAGAACTCGCTCCTGTACAATACGGATACTCCCTAAGTACAAGTTAAGAAATACATAGTACAAACAATAATAATGATAATAATAATAATCCTGCAAGGGGCAGTGAAGTGCGTAACTGCTGGGGTTTAACGATCCCCCGGGTCCTGACGTTCAGTACACCGCACTACATCACCATAACAGAACACTACTCACGAACACTGACACAAGCACATCTCCAGTACTCACCTTAGGGTTATCTTCCCTAAGAAGACCTGGTAGGAGGTATAAAATACAACCCACCCAATAAAATGGAGTTAAGAAGTCGCAAAATTGCCTCGGACGAATCTAGAATTAGGGCTACTCTAGAGGGTTTGGATCAACAGCCCACTTCATCGGCAGGCGGTGTGAGCGGCGCCCCGATATCGCAAGGAACCGCAAGACTGGATCTTCAAGGACTAACCACTAACTCTGCTTCGAGCTTGGAAGCTGTTCTGCCTCCCGCACGAAGAAGAGGTCCTAATCGTCAGAGAGTCGAGCACAGACGTTTGAGATGGACTCGAGAAATGAATAGAGCAGCCATTCGTGCTTACTACCTGGCTACAAACACAGGAACTAATAAAACAGGCTACCGCAGCAAGATTGTTGGATACTGGAACGAGGTTTTTCCCCAGATTTCCGTAACCGGGCAAAGACTGGCAAATCAGGTCAAGCAAATCATTGAACGAAAATTTCTTTCAGATGCTGAATTGGCTGATATAAAGAAGGAACTGGGTAATAGTCTTGCTCCTATTCAAGATGTAGTAACCCAGCAGATAGAGGTGTGTGTTTCGAATAACTTACAAGAAACTGAAGTTAATGAGGACAACATAGATATGCAAAATAGTAATGATAGAATCAGAACTTTATTGCTAACATAACACATGAAATTTGAAGGTATTCCGCTAGAAAATAGACCAATTGTTCTAAAAGTACCATATAATAAGAAAACATTAGACGCTGTCAGAGCAGTCGACCGGATTTTGCTAGAATACTTAGCTCCTGAATCCGACATAAATGATATCCGTCAATGGATATATGTTGGAGCGAGGTCAGTGGCTAACAGATTAGGTCTAATCAAAGAGTTTTCATCATTAGAAACTCGAGTAAAGAAACAGGAAGGAAGTAAAAAAATAGCACCCTGGAGAAGAGGACTAAAAAATAAAATTGAAGGGATCCGCAAATAAATTGGAATATTGAAAAGTTATTTAAGAAGCCCAACTACAGTTACGTTTAAAGTAAAGAAGAAGGTGGACGAAATAATAGTCCTACGTATAGGGGATATACAGAAGTCGGAATTAAATGACAAATTAAACATATACTTAGAAGGAAATAAGCAAAAATTGGCGGTATACGCTAATAGGTTATTCTTTAAGTCCATTGTTGTTTTGTCTGGCTTTAAACCCGCTAAGTGAATTACTGAATGATTCTAGGATGAGTTACAGACTTGATGATAGTGGAACCGTAATCTCTCATGCTCTATATATGGATGATTTAAAATTGTACTCTAAAAGTGAAAAAGAATTGGTGAACATGATCCAGATGGTAGAGTCATTTAGTAATGATATAGGCATGACTCTAGGAATAGATAAGTGTTCTGTCATCCATATCAAAAGGGGAGAGATTACGAATATAGCAGACGTGGAGCTCATTAATAATACAACAACTAAAGAACTGAGCGAGTCAGACTCTTATAAATGTTTAGGTTTTGGCCAACTATTGAAATTCAAGAAGAATAATAAATATAATTTTAAAGAAGAGTTTAAAAGACGGATTGGAAAACTCCTCAAAACGTATCTGTCAGCTGGCAACTTAATTAAAGCAATTAATATATGGGCTATTCCAGTACTGACTTATACTTTTGGCGTGCTAAAGTGGTCTAACACGGAACTTGAAGAAATGAATCGTTTAGTAAGAGTTCTTTTTACATCAGCTAGAAAACGACATCCCAAATCTTCAATTGAAAGGATGTACTTGCCACGAAAGAAAGGAGGAAGGGGTCTTGTTTGTCTGTTAAGGAGCTGCAAGCTGAGAGCAAGAAAATAACTTAAAATACAGCTTTCTACAATATAACTCTTCTTTGTGGTCAGCAATAAGAACATTGGACAATGGATTCACAGCTTTGAACTTAATTTCATCGGAGCATAAAGAGTATCCTACCGAAGAAATTCTGATCGAAAATTGGAAAAATAAATCGCTACATGGTCGCTTTTAACATTCTCTTTCACAATCAGGAATAAACTGGGATGCTTCTACTATCTGGCTTAAAAAAGGATACTTATTTCCTGAAACGGAAGGGTTTATTTTAGCCATTCAGAATCAGGTAGTTTCCACCAACGCTTTCAGAAAATTCATATGTGGAGAAGACATAAATGACCGATGTCGCCTATGTAAGAGTGCAATTGAGTCTATACAGCATATGTCATCTGGGTGCCAAGCGTTGGCAGGTAAAGAATACCTTATGAGGCACAATAACCTGGCCAAGATTATCCACCAAGCACTGGCCTTACTTTATAACATGAGTGCTGACCAGGCTCCTTATTATCGGTACGAGCCGAAACCGGTACTGTCTGCTGAAAACAGAACGTTATACTGGGATCGTCCCATTATTACTGACCATAGAATTGTAAATAATAAACCGGACATAGTCTTAATTGATCAAAATGTAAAAAATGGCTATGTCATCGATATTGCTGTTCCAACCGATGATAATATCGAAAAAACAATTTCAGAAAAAATAAGAAAATATCAAGAGTTGTGCCAGGAACTACGGCAACTTTATAGGCTGGAGCATATAAAGGTGTATCCGATTATAATATCCAGCAATGGGCTCATCCAAGACGATACCATCAGATCAATTAAGAATTTGAAGCTGCATGAAAAAGTACTGGAGCAAGCAAGCAGAAAGCAATTCTCCTTAGTACAACAAGCATCGTCAGGAAGTTTTTAAATATAGTTTAAAATTTGAACCTAACCCTTGACTTTGGTCTGGCTTGGTGAATGTTTCTGGCAATAGCCAAGATTGTATGAAATAAAAATAATAATAATAATACAAAATACAACTTTGAAATATGTATAGTCCTAATACAAAGACACAATACACTCTGTGACTACAAAGAAAAAAACACAACAAAAAAAAGATATACAACTTCAATATATGTGCCGCCAAAATACAAAAACACAATATACTCATTGAATACAATACTACAAAAAAAAACTGATTACACGCAGTTGTCTCCCGCCCGTATAGGCGAAGACGCTTCAGATCCCAATGCATCACCTAAGGGAAATTTAAGTTGTTCAATATGAACGGTTCGCCTCTTTTTGGGCTCTTCCACGGTTTCGATGGTCACGACATTATGCTCCCGGATAACGACTACGCGGAATGGACCCTCGTAACGCCGTGTCTCCTTTCCCCTATTAGACCCAATGCGGCGATATACGATCGACCATATTTTGATGTACCCCAGACGGTCCCTAACCTTTACATTTCCCGCGCTAGACCCTGGTAGACCCTGAGGTGATCTCTGAGAGTACTGTGTAAGTGCTCAATCCCTCCCCGACTCTTCGGATGCCCGGCGTGTTAAAATGCCACGTGACCTCGAGGGTTTTCATTTCGTCGATCACCGTCGCATTATCAAATTCCCTCCCTTTATCGGATGTGATAAATAAATCCCTTTACCGGATACGGTCCGGTACCCCGTAAACCATAAACCATGTGTGCAGGGCCTCCAAAATCGCTTCCGCCGCTTTCGCCTGAATAGGATGTGCCATGGCGATTTTACTAAACCCATTAATGATCGTCATCCACTGAAACCCTCTCCATGTAAACGTGTCCACCTGCAATTCGCGCAGCGGCTTGTCTCCTGTAGGTGTCTCTTCCTGTCACGACTTCCATCAAGACCCCGAGGAGTTCCCGTTCCAACCCACTGTATCGCGCTTCGGCGTCGGCCAATCTTCTACTGGCGTATGTGACGGCACGATCCCCACCCCCGCTCTCCTGAGACAACACCGCACCTAATGCATATTCGCTGGCATCGGTAGTCCCCGTGAACTGCTTGGTGAATTCTGGAAACACGAGGACCGGTTCCTCCTTCAACCGCGCCATACATCTCCGAATGTTATCCTCCATATTGGGCGTAACGATCAGACGCGCCCCCTTTTTTAACAAACTATTAATGGGCACCAAGTATTGCGCCATATCCGGGACAAACCGCCTATAGTAATTGAGAGCCTCCGCGGATTCCTTTGATATCGCGGGGAATGGCCATCTTGGAAGCATACGACTTTGGAAGCATACGGACGAACCCCTTCCTTCGATATAGTATGGCCTAAAAAATTTATTTTGCCCTTTCCCAAAACTGGCTTGTCTGGGGATAACCGTAATCCGAATTCGCGAACCCTCGCGAACATCTGTCGAAAATGGTGAACATGCTTGTCCTCGGACTTACTGAAAACAAGCAGATCATACATATAAATTTGACAGATCCCCTCGTCGATGCCCCTGAGGAATTCGTCCATTAAGCGCTGGAATGTGAGGGGAGCATTCTTCAGCCCGAAGGGCATCCGCGTAAATTCAAAATGTCCCCGCTCGAACGTAAACGCGGTCTTAGCTTGATCTCGCGGGTGAAGTTTGATTTGATGATATCCAGCTTTTAAATCTAATGTGCTGAATACCGTGGCCCCACTCAATCTGTCTATGATATCATCTAATCGCGGGATGGAGTACTCCTCATCAACGGTATTACTATTTAATTGGCGAAAATCTACCACCACGCGATATTTTTCCGTAGTTTCCCCCGGCGCTGATTTCTTCTTAACTGCCCATAAGGGGCTATTATATGGGGAGGAACTGTTCACAGTGATCCCCTGTCGCTGCAATTCCTCTAACTCCTCGCGGATGTGACGCCGCAGTGCTTGGGGGTAACGCTTTTCCTTCACGTATGTCACCCGATCATGTTTGAGGGGAATTTCGTGCACCGTTCTCCCCGTGGTTCCTAGCACATCCCCTTCCTTATAGAAAATGTCATGAAACTCCCGCATAAGCGACCGTCTCCAATCCTCGACCTTGCTAACTGCCCCGACCCTGGTATCCTTGACAGCCCGGTGACACACGTATGTCCTACGCCCGGGTTTAATATGCCACTTCCCTTTTTCGTTTCTCACCTTGGCGCCTACCCTTTCTAAAAGATCGCACCCGACTATCACCTGGTATTCCCTCGGCATGCTCTCTACTACGTGTACTCGTAATCTGCCCTGTCCTTCTCTCCATTGAAGCAACCCTATCTTTACCTCGCCTATCACGCTACATGGCCCACCCAACGTGAGCAACTTACAGCCGCATTTTTGAACCTGAAGCGCCTTACCTTTTCTGCATAAGTTCTCTACAGCAGTTCTTGACAACAGGATGCTCGAGCTCCCCGTGCCCACTAAGCACTTCACCCCACTCTGAATCTCAATTATAGGCAACCAAAATTTGAGCTTACCTTCAATGGTGTTACACGTGAAAGCTCAGTCGCCTCTCTGCAGATACCCTCCTCATGCCGAACCCTAAGTCTTCCTCCCTGCCATCGCCTGCCGCTGTCCTCGTGCCTGTGTCGCCCGACGTCGTTTCCACTCCCGGCCGCTCCGACTATCCTCGCCGCTGTTGATTCCTGGCTTCTCCTCAGTCTCCGATGATAGTCCCGTTGATTCTAAGGACGCTCCCGCTCATCTGAAAATTCTTTCTCTTCCGCGCACCTCCTGCGCGTTGACTTCCATGGGCTCGCCATGAGACACCTCTTTCCGACGATAAATGTACGGACACTGCCGGGCTATGTGTCCTTCCGTACCACATTCGAAACATTTGGTCTGGGGGCATTGTGCCACCAGATGTCCTGGTTTACCACATTCATGGCACCTCCTCTCGTCCTTCCTACCTTGTTTCCTCTCCATTACCGGTCTCCTGTCCCGGTTCGTAGGTCTTTCCCACCGGTAGCTCTCTGCCTCTCTCTTTCTACTAGCTTAGAACCGCGGCCGATTTCTACTCATCTCCCGCCTACGGCGTGTCCTCATCTGCCTGAATCAGGTTCAGCACACTCCTTTTCACTCGACACACCAAAGCCGCTCTCAATGCCGCAACTCCTCTAACCTCAATCAAATCTTCCGCGGCCATTGTGTCAATTAGGGATATTATCCGGTCACGTCCTTTCAGAAATTGATTCAATTCTCCCACATCCCCACTGAACTTGTCTAGCTCGCTTATTGTGTACCTAATGTCCTGGGCATTTGCTCTCTTCAATTTTAGCCGCTCTATGACATTATCTTCTGCCGCGGCAAGATTTGCGTGCGCCTGCGCCAGCGTGGTTGTCGGTTGAGGCGGAACGTCATTAGGTAACGTCAGCGTGGGCGCTCGAAGAATTCCTTGTTGTCCGGTCTGAAGTCCGCCCTCCTGCATTACTCCATTCATGATTGACCGGTAACCAAAAAAAAATCTTCCGCTACGAAAACTCCGCTCCGCTCCCGGGTTTCGGCACCACTTAACGAGTCCGGGTTAGAGAACTTTAAAAAAAAGAAAGGTTTAAGAAAATAATAACGCAACAAGAGCTGGTTAATAACTGACTATATTCACCAAGTAATTCTACTTATATACTCTTAGGGAGTTGTTTATATTCCTAGTAGGATTAAGTTCTATTATTAGCTAGGTCTGGCTCTTATATATATATATATATATATATATATATATATATATATATATATATATATATATATATATATATATATATATAACGTTAAGGCCCGGAGTGCAGCAGTATTAGCCTTAATACCATATACGGCTGTAAACAACAGTCAGAATGTATAAAAGGCGAATTAAGAGCTGAATAAAGTTAGTCTTATTTCGGATACTGTGCGTGTCATTACTTAAACCTTTTTCCTTTTTTTTTTATTTTTGAAGCTGCCGACGCTTAACTTATATATATATATATATATATATAAATATATATATTTATATATAAGGTAGGGAGTGCCTACCTTGAACTGATAGTGAATACATCGCTCCTCAATTACAATTTGGTTTCAAATGGTTATAGTTGTTAGTTTGTAATGGTTTTTTGCATATATAAAGATTAATAGCTTTATTTTAATACTGTGAAGTTTCATTAAATTCTATGCAGCCGTTTTTCTAAAAATTGTGAGTGTTTTTATAACAGAGTTAGCAGTTGCTGAGAGTGTGCGGTGAGTGGTGGGGAGCGCATATGGTGAAAAGTAAACACATATTGTTTTGTTGTTATGGAGTGTTTATTATTGATGTTCACAATAGGCTTTTACATATTGCAGTGAGTTTATTGAAGATAGTTATTTTATAACATCTTTATAATTTGTAAAAGATAATTAATCGAAATTCTTAACAATCAATCCATTGATTGTCCAGAATATATTTATTTTAATGCCTAAATCAATAAGAGATTTTCTAACAGTAAAACCTGAGACACCGAATAAGTCAAAGATAGAAAGAATCAAGAGGTCACGTTCATCACCAGAATTTTCTGAGGATACTGTTAAAGTTAAAAAACCAAGTTTTGTCAGGAGTATCGTACAAGAGATGGGAGGTGAGTTAGAAGTTGGTAAAATGTCAATGAAAGATCTATTAGCTCAGTTTAGTGCATTGATAGACTCGAAAGAGTTAGCAAGAAAAGAAGATATCTCTGAACTAAAATTACAAGTTGAAGATTTGCAGACCGAGAATAAGAATCTAAAAGTTGCGCTAGAAGATTTAAGAACTAAGAATGAAGTACTAGAAAATCGAATAGAATATCTGGAAAATTACACCAAAAGGAATAATTTATTATTTTCTGGTCTTGACTCTTTGAATGGATCAGATCAAGATATCATAATAAAATTTTGTGGTGATGTCTTGGGAGTGGAAATATCACTTAGTGATATTGTCAGTATTGTGAGTATTGGGTTGCCTAATAAATTGAAGAAACTAATTAAGGTAACTTTCGCTAATAATTACCTTACTGGGATGATTTTGAGAAATACCAAAAAACTTAAGGGTACTGGGTTTTATATTAATAAAGATTTTTCTTACGCGGTTAGACTGCGGAGGAGAATGCTTTCCCAATTTCGTAAGGAAATGTACCAAAAAGATAAAAATAAAAAGGTTTTTATCAGGAATGATACTCTATTTATGGATGGTAAAGCATATTATTGGGACACTAAGGAAAAGTGTGTGAAGGAAAGAAAGTCAAGAAATGCAAGATCGAAGACACAGTCTGAAAGAGGAGAAGACTATTCCAGTTCTAACACAGATGCTTCAACACCCACGGGCGTAAATGAGAATAAATAGCAGGTAACGGCTGTCTGTCAAACTAAATTAAAAAACAGTTACTCTAATATAAGTTTCAAAAATTTGAATATTTTAAGTTACAACATTTGTGGCCTTAAAAATAAAATTAAAGATAAGTTTTTCCTTGATTTTTTAAATAAGTATGATATATTTTGTTTATTAGAAACATTTATTGAAGAAAACCATGAGTTGGTTTATTCAAATTATTTTCAAAATTATAAACTATTATGGATTTCAGCCACTAGAATGGTAAAATTTGGAAGGGCGATAGGTGGTATATTGATTTGTTGTCGGAACGAATTAATAACTAAAGGTATTTGTAAATTTATAACTATTAATAGTGTTGATTTGCTTCAGATTAAGGTAAGCTCAAATTACTGTTTACATGTATTACCAATTTACTTAGGACCAAATAAATGGAAAGAAAATTTTTGCTTGCTTGAGGCTCTTGTAAATAATAATAATTTACAGTTTCTATTGTTGGGAGATTGGAATGGTAGATTGGGTGATGGTCAGGCTATTGAGGAAGATACGTTGGATCTGGGTTGTTTTTCAGAATCTAGAAGTTCAAAAGATAATGTAGTAAATTCGGAAGGAAAATCAATTTTGGATTTTTGTGATGATCATGGGTTCTTGATTTTAAATGGGAGATCTCCAAGCGACATGTTAGGGGAATTTACATATCTGGGTCCTAGGGGTAGCTCAGTAATAGACTTTGCTTTGGCATCTGTTAGCAGTATCAAGTTGGTTAAGGATTTCTCTGTAAGAAACGTAATTTGGTCAGATCATATGGCAATTGATGTCATTATACAATTAGAACTAGAAGAAGGAAGAGAAGAGCTTGTACCCAACAATACAAAACTAATTTGGAACGGTTCTAAATGTATCGATTATAAGAATAATCTGGAAAAGAGAATTGTAACTTGTGAAAATATAGATTTGCAGGTCCTGAAAGAGATAATAAGAGATAGTGCGAAGTGTATGCAGAGTTGTGGCAAGCCATTCGAATCGTTTCAACCTTGGTTTGATCATCATTGTTTTAAAAATAGAACCAGAGTATTTAAGTTATTAAATCTTTTCAGGAAAACTAGAGCAAAGATTGTACGGGAGAAATATATAACGGAGAGGAGAAAATATTTTGACCTGTGTGAACAGAAGTGTAAGAGCTATTATTTGGATACGGCCAATGCAATTAAAAATTCTAAAAATTCGAGTGAATTTTGGACTCTGGTGAATAAATTTAAAAAGAGAGGTTATAAATGCGGAGATAATATTGAAATGAATGTCTGGGTCAATCATTTTAGTGAACTTTTTAATCCGCGTCAAACTTTGTCTCATATCCATTATGCTGCTCCATTACAAGAAGACGTTAATCTTGACTGTCCTTTCAATATCAATGACCTCCTTTGCAAACTGGTTAAATTTAAGAATGGTAAAGCACCTGGTCTGGATGGTATTATGTATGAGTTCTACAAGTTTGCTCCTAAAACACTCCTAGAATTGCTACTAGAACTGATTAATAATTATTTTGATAAAGGGTCAGTTCCCGATAGCATGAACGAGGCTGTTGTACTACCATTGTTTAAGAAAGGTGATCCAAATCAGGCTAGTAACTATAGAGGAATAGTCTTACAGGATACCATTAAAAAAGTCTATACGAGTTTACTAGCTGGAAGGCTAAAGTCGTGGGTGCAAGAGAAAAAGCTGTTATGCGAGGAGCAGGCTGGATTTAGGGAAGGTTATTCTACAATGGATAATATTTTTGTCCTTACCAATTTGATTCAATTGAAATGGCATGAAGGATTCAAGAAAGTCTATTGCTTCTTTATAGATTTCAAATCTGCCTTTGATTCTGTGGATAGGCATGCTCTCCTGTTTAAACTGTCACAATTGGGAGTTTCAACAAAATTTATCAGAGCTATTGCAAGCCTATATTCTGGCACCAACTTGTCTGTGTGCGATAAACGTGGCCGATCAACAACTTTTCCAACAATATCTGGAGTTCAGCAAGGTTGCAACTTGAGCCCTTTATTATTTACCTTATTTGTAAATGATATTAAGGATTGCCTGAGTGGAGGAATATGGCTTAGAGGATACAGAATAAAACTCCTACTATTTGCAGACGATATAGTGTTTCTTGCTGAAAATGCTTCGGTTTTGCAAAACATGATAAATGAGCTTGAATGTTATGTTAAAAATTGGAATTTGATAGTGAATTTATCCAAGTCAAATATCATGGTTTTTAGGAAGGGTGGAGGAAAACTTAGTGAACGTGATTCTTGGAAGTTTAATAATCAACCAGTCAAGGTGGTCAACCGATATAAGTATTTAGGAATTACATTGTCTCCCAGTTTGACACTCACAGATCACTTTAATAAAACGGCTCGCCATGCTTTGCTTGGTCTTAATAGTGTTTGGAATAATCTATTTCTAAATAAACATATTCCTCTTTTAGCAAAAAATGACATTTTTAAGTCTGTAACTAGATCAATTCTTACATATGGGAGTCAAGTTTGGGGCTACCGATATACTGATAAAATAGAAAGTGTCCAGAGGACCTTCATTAAGAAAATATTTAAATTGCCAAAAACTACTCCAAATTACATGATATATTTAGAGGCCAAAATTTCACCAATTCATGTTTTTACGTTTCAATTGCAATTTAAATACATATTGAAGACTCTAAATCTAGATGGAGGTCGTTTAACAAAATTGGTTGCAGAAGAAGTGATCAAAAGGAAACTACTATGGTTTAAGGAATGGATAAATTGGTCCCAGAAGGTCAAATGCAACTTTAATCCAGTTTTCAGTTCTGCTGAACAATTGGGGAAAGATTTGAAAGCATTGAAATCTAGCCTTATTATCTATTATGACACGTGTTATAGGGAAAGAGCTTTAAACGGCCAATATCACCAAATCTACAAGCAATTATCTTTTGATGTTGATTATATTAATTTAAATTTACCTATATCTGATATAAGTGTCATAATTAAAATTAGAGGCGAACTTCTCAACTTGAACTACAGACCATTCATTCAGGGACAGAATTACATTTGTTCTATGTGTAATATTGGAGAAAATGAAGATGTATTTCATTATTTAGGACGTTGTAAAGTCTTAGAGGGAATGAGGAAAAAACATTTTGGTGCAGTTACTGTCACTGAAACTGATATGGTCAAATACCTAAATGGCGAAGACTGGGCAGCTCTAGTGAGTTACTTGAAGGAAGCCTATATCTACCGTTCCTTTCTTATTCAAAATTTTAATTATTAATACCTTAATGAGTATTTGGATATTATTGATTAATAATATATGTTATAAATAGATAAAACAGACATTAATTGGATATTATTGAATAGTATAATGAGTGGTATACTAATGGTTGGATATAAGTATATATTATTATCTGAGATATAATTGAGATATTATTGTAGGGTATTATTATATAAGACATAATTAATGATTAATAATGGATTATATAAGATGTAATTAGATATTATTATTATTATTATTGGGTTGTTTGTGAATAAATTAGTTATTAACTTAATAAGTATTTAGATATTTAAAAATAAATAAACAATAATGATATATAATCATTTTCAAATTAAAAGCGCTCCTGACAGACAGCCGTAGCTATGTCAGTAATAATACTTTGAACAATTTTGTAAATAACATCAAATTCTGTAATTATTATTAATAAAAGTATTTTCTATCTATCTATCTATATATATATATATATATATATATATATATAAAATCCTAGATGGGTGACCTTAGTAGTTGAGTTCCTCTAAATACCTACACTCTTAATACGAATATAAAATTTTATATCCAATTTATCACTTGCCGTGGAAGTGCTGCAACATATCGATGATTATTAAAATTATCAACGCAACTGCAGCTTTCATGTCACACGAGATGGGTAGATCGGTATGGTCAGATATGGTTTAAGGTAGTGGTAGAGGGTAACGGATGATCTGATATTGTTAGGAGTGTTCAGATATAGTTGGTTAGGGGTGGGATAGGTTGTTCTTATATGGGTGGAGATGGTAGGGGGTGGTATGGGATGGTCAGACATGGTTGGAGATGCTTAAGGGTGGTATGGCGTGGTCAGACATGGTTAGAGCTATTTTCTATTATTATTATGTTTGGCCCGGGGCCCGAACACTCCATATCCATCCATGTCAACCATACTTGACCATACCGCTCTTAAATACACTAATACATGAAAATTTTGATTCCATAATAGAGTTTATAATTACGGAACAGTCTCGGATAAAAGCATGATTTGGTAAAATGAATTGCTTAATCAAGTATATTATTTTTATTCCAACACTAAGAAATATAATTATATAAGAGAAGACTAGGTGTTGTTTTGCTTTTCGAAATATATTTTGATGCATTACATGATTTTAATAAAGGCACTCATATTTACCCTAATTATCGATAAAATCTTTAGGTGGCATCCTAGAAAACTGAAATAAAATATATATAATATTTAACAGTTTGCTTTCTTAATAATGTTAGAAGATTAGACGAGGAGGGAATATAACAGTTAAAGTAGAATTTGATCATTATTTATTTATTAAGGATATCATTTATAATACAATAAGAAAATATGTTTTTATTTGCATAATTTTTTATAAAATAATAACAAAATTACTGATAATTTTTGTTTAATGTAAATTCAATTTATAAATGTTATTCCGTAAAAAATTCTTCTGTTTTGTCGTCGTCATCATCTATGTCACTTTCAGGATCCGACAGAGGGCAGTAGAAGCAAACTGCTGCTCCGTAATCGTGGTCTGGCAAGAGGACGTGTACTGTGTAGATGACACGTAGGCATTTCGTACAGGCCACCCGCTGTGTAGATGGAGCTGTATTCTGAATGCCCTGCAGGAAATGGGTGTCCCCACTTACCTGACGAGCATTATTCGAGATTATTTCAGGTACAGGACTCTGATTTATTCAACAGAGGATGGGCCAAAAAGGTTTAAGGTGACTGGTGGAGTACCCCAGAGCTCAGTGCTTGGGCCACTACTGTGGAATGTCATGTACGATAGGGTCCTCAGGCTTCGCCTGCCAGAGGTTGCCAAGACGGTGGGCTTTGCCGACGACATCGCAATGGTGATCGAGACAAAACACAAAGATGAAGTGACCTTGAAGGCCAACCAGAGCATTTCATTGATCCGAGATTGGCTGGCATCAGTGGGGCTCCAGCTGGCAGACAGGAAAACAGAGACCCTTCTTATTAGTAGTCGCAAAAGGAAGGAAGAAATAATCTTGAGAGTGGGCAGACAAGAAATTAGGTCCCAGTCTTCCCTGAGGTATCTTGGGGTTATTATCGATGAGAGGCTGCTGTTCAAGGAGCATATCCAACAAGCATGCGATAAAGCGGCTAGAGTGAGCACAGCGTTGGCCCGACTGATGCCAAACATAGGCGGACCCTGAAGTAGTCGGAGACTATTGGTAGCAAGTGTGGTCCCATCTACTCTGCTCTACGCAGCCGCGATATGGAATGAGGCATTGGACATACTTTCCTACAGGAGACCAATGGTATCTGTCTACCGCCGGAGTGTTCTCAGAGTGATCAGCGCGTTCCGCACAGTTTCCTACAAAGCTGCATGTGTGGTGGCCAGGATGCCGCCGATAGACCTGGTCGCAGAAGAGAGGCAACGCTCATATAAGAGAGTTGAACGCATCTCCAGTACCGAGGAAAGGAAGCAGACGGCCGAGAGATGGCAACGTAGCTGGGATACGACATTGAAAGGGAGGTGGACCCATAGGCTGATACCTCAAATCCAACCTTGGCTGGATAGAAAACATGGGGAAGTAGATTACTACCTAACACAGATGCTCACAGGACATGGCTGGTTCAGAGCCTACCAAGTGCGGTTCAAACTGGACAATACCGCTGTATGTCCAATGTGCCCAACAATAGATGAGACTGTAGAGCATGTATTCTCTAGCTGTCCCCGCTTTCAAGAAGAGAGGGGAGAATTTCTAGGAATCTGTGGCTCAGGACCCAAAGTAGACAGCATCGTCAGCCTGATGCTGCTTTCACAGGAGTGTTGGATGGCAGGCCAGCGCCTAGCGGCAGAGGTCACCAAGAAGCTGAGGATGGAGGAGAAGGAGAGGCGCGCCTAAAATAAAACACAGCCAATCACCCTCCATGAAGTAATGCCTAACGGTGGTCCCGTGGAGGGTGGGAAAGAGGTTTAGGGAGGTGGTTTTAGTGGTTAGAAATCCCACACGCGGATAGGTACGGGCCTATCTGTTTCTTTTGAAGATTTCCACCCACCCTCGTATAAAAAAAAAAAAAAAAAAACCGCTTTGAACAAATCTCGGCTTCGCAGGGTGTTGAATAGAAGAGTCCTTGCATTTCCTGATCAACGATCTCTTGAAAGGCCCCCAATAAATTTCTATTGATGACCCTAGCCTTTTGCATCCTCATTTCTTGCCGTTGAATCTCTAGCTCTTCTTCTGTTACACGTTCCCTCCAAGCTCTTATTTCTTCTTAAGTTGTTGGACGTGGACGGAGACTCGGATTGTAGCTAATAGCCGCCAAAAAAGGGTCGTAATTTACTAGATCAGGGTCATTAATAAAAGGGTCATAATTCATTACATCATCGGGGTCGTGAGATACTGAATCCTGGTCATCAGGTCTTGAATTAGGATCATCAGATCTTGAATTAGGATCATCAGATCTTGATTAATGGTCATCAGGTCTTGAGTTCTGGTCATTAGGTATCGTATCTACACTACTTCCTCCAAGTTAAGATTGCTGTCAAATAATTCATCAATCTTGAATGCAATTGCGGAGATATCTAGATAAGAAATAGAATTTGTCATAGGTGGACGACAGCAATCATCACACCAAAATGTTCTGTGGTCGCAATGAGACAAGTAGATAAATCCTTTCATCTTATAAAGCTTACTGGCATAGAAGTTCAGAATTTCTTCTTCTGAAGATTCTTCGCTAGATTCTTCCTTCAATTGTTCAACGGACGTGTCTTCTTCTTCATGTCTTCTTTCACTTCGTTCGTCAATGTCCAACAGTTATTATAGGATTAAGAAACCCTACTATTTGTTTATAATTTAGAGATTAACGGTTCAAAGTCCATAAGCTGTTATAGGATTAAAAGGCCCTCCTGTTTGTTTATATTTTAGGGATTAACATTTCAAAGTCCTAAGCTGGCACAGGGTAAGAGGCCCTACCCTTTGTCTATGTTCTTAAAGTATATGTTTACATTTCACCCAGAAAAAACAAAATGGCGGCCGTTCACCCTCAGCCGTTACAAAAAAGTATCTCAAACAGCATAAAAAACAAAATGACAGCCAAACACACTCAGCCGTTACAAAACCTCAAGTATCCCAAACAGCAGAAAAAACAAAATGGTGGCCGGGTACATTCAGCCTGTCAACAACCACGAGTCTCTCAAACAGCAGAAAAACAAAATGGCGGCCTGGAAGACTCAACCTCTATAAGGTGGGTATCTGACCCTTTAATGGATGGACGGGATTAACCTTGTAGGCAGAGCACAGGCACTGGAGTAGAGCTACATTCGCTGAAATGAAGTACCTCCGGTGAGAGGCAGGCCGAACAAGGAGAGATCAGGTCAGAAATGAGGGGGACACTGTCGAAAAGAGGCAGCTAAAGTAGTTCGGTCAACTCAGCCGAATGGATGAAGACCGGCATCCACGAAAGTTTTTTGAAGCCAGGGCCATTGGACGTCGCCCTCGAGGAATACCCAGACTGTTATGGCCCGATCACATCTCCAGGATAGGACAGAAAAAGGGAAAGAGTGGATCGTGATGCCTGGCTGGCTTGGACTGAGACACCTCCATGCTGAGAGGCACAAAGGAGGAAGATGAAGAAGAAGTATTAATTTTGTTATTTCTTATTTTTGATTTTTGACTACCGACTATTGGAATTCTCGATAATTTGAATATCTCGATAATTCATATTTGACTCTCGGACCCTTGACCATAAGAATTATCGAGATTCTACTCTATTTTATTTTAATTAACAATTTCCTATATTCGGTAAAATTCCAGAGTCGTAACCTCAACATGGAGGTCTATGTTTTTATGACCTGACTGAACTTCGAGCTGCGCATGTCCACAACAAATACTCAAATACATGTTTACTCAATAAATCGACTTCAGCGATTGTTGTTAAAGAATTTGTTTTCTATAATTCAGCATAGTTATATTTATTGTGGGTTATAAGTTTTTAATTATGTTAGTATTTGTGAATATAATTTCATTAGAGGTTTGTCTATCTCTTGAGCGAGCGTAAGGCCCCAACATCAACTGATAAGGATCCATCGGTTTGGGAATTTGTTTTAGCTTGCTCGAAGTACGATGATGTCTTAAAAATCTAGACCTCCACCATATTGGGGTCACGATTCTGGAGTTTTACCAGTATATGTAATAATAAAAAATATTTATTTACCAAACAATAATTAGTAGATAAGATTTATATATAAACAATATTATTTAATCCTATGGAAAGACTAATACATAATAATATAAATGGTGATTGTACTGAGATGTATATCAAATGAATTACATGCTTAATTTTAATGTGTTGAGAATGCTCACTTTAGTCGGAAACGTTATAAGATAAATAATATTTTTACAAGTTTGAAAGTCTTGAAGATAAAAGTGTGTTATAACATTTTTTTAGCCAAAGTATGATTATTTTCTTCCTTTTTTGTATTTTTATTCATGACTAGTAAAAATATTGTTTTATGAATAATGATTATAGTATTTCATAACCTTCTTCACAGTTTAACATTAAATTCATTTAATGCATGTTTTTTATAATAATAAATTCTTTATTTATTCCGGAACATGTCCCTTTAAATAGTATTACAGGTAATATTAGTAGAGCTTTAGAGCCTTAGAATAGAATAAAAAAGAAAAGGGGATCAGTAATAAACGAATAAGAAAAAAACTTTTTAGCAAAAATAAACTTCCAATATTAATACATTTAAATATGGTTATAGATAATGAAGCTTTTTCGTTCATTTCCTTTCGATATATCAATATTTTTCTAGTGATTATCGGTGGATATCGATATATGGTTTGGTGACATTGCAAAATATCGAATATCGATATTTTACTTTCGATGTCCCAACCATATTTGCGGGACCCCAGTGCGATGCTGGCATCATATAATTTTATGTTTGCACTTGGAGGGTTAAGGAATATTGTTATACTAAAGGAATTATAATTGAGTATACTCTTCCATATAGCCCTTAGAAGGGAAGACAAAGTGAGCGTATCAACAGAACTATTCCTAGTATGATTAGAACTAAAATAAGTGATTCAGGTATCTCAAAATCATTATGGGGCAGATGTTTTGCGTACGAAATGAACCGTTCATCCTCCTCAACTCTTGAGAAAGGTGCGACTCCTTCCTTATTCTTCATGATGTGATATGTCAAAGCTGAAAGTTTTTAGGTGCCGTGCATTGCCTGAAAAGGGAAAATTGAATTCTTGGAGTAAAAATGGTGTGGTGATGATGGGATATTGCGGAGGAAGAAATCATATTTGGCATCCCTAGGAATCACAGCTGGATCTTACATGATGTCCAGTTTGATGAAAGTAGTATGCCTTTAAAGCAAAGAGAAAGCGACAAAAGTATTCCGTTTTTTGAAGAAAATGTGAATTGTTCCACTGAAAACTACTTGCATATGGAGAATAAAACATAAACGTAGGGATTCATGCAGGTGGAGATAGATAATGTCCAGAAAATAATAATAATTTTTTCAGCCAACATAGCTATGATCTCAATGTCAACACCCAGCTCTTCCATAAAATGCTGTTATTTATAGTTCGGTGAGATCCAAACCAGAGGTCTTTTACGATGAAGCGGCAACTTATGGATTAATGATGGGATAGCTCCTAAAGGAAAGGGATTCGTATTTCGAGTGTGTGATTTTTACTTTCCCTTAACTATATAGAAAGTATATAGTAAGGGGAAGTATTGCGATCGTGAAAATTTTCAAATTCGAGTTTTCAAAGGAAATACACGTTTTAAGGTCCCCGAGTCCAAATAACCAAGTCTCGCAAAATGGTCTGTGAGTCTGTGTGTATGTAAACAGTCTAGCTCAAAAACGAAAAGTTGTACGATACTAAAATTACGTATTTAAGATAGGCACATGCATGTAATGTTACAGCAACTTTTTCGTCAAAATCGACTAACCGGAAGTGCCACTTTATATAATCGATTTTACACTTTTTTACAATTTTCTCGAAAACGGCTCTTACGATTTTGATGAAACTTGCTTGAATTATTCTTCAGAAAGGCCTTTAACTTTTCACATATGTAGTACATCACCGAGGAAATACAGGGAAAAAAGTTATAATGAAAAGAATATTTTATTTGCGCATAACTTAAAAAGTATGCATTTTATGGTAAATCATGCCTAGTCGTTTATGAAAGGTAACGTAATTAAATAATCAAAAAAACAAAAACAGAATCATCAAAATCAGACCAGTAATACCAAAAATACAGCGCATCGGACTAACCGGAAGTGGTAATTATATCATGGATTTTACAATTCTTTACGATTTTTTCGTAAACGGCTCAGACGATTTTGATGAAACTTTAATATCTTCTTCTTAAAGCTCTTTAACTTTTCATGTATGTAGTATATCAACGAGAAAATTCAGGGGAAACAGTTATAGTGAAAAAGTAGAGGAGAAATGGGCGAGCTGGCTCACGGTTCGTCCATTCCCTCCACCACTAACCTTGTAAGTTTCACGTGGTGTCACGCCCCTTTTTAGTCACGTGACCCTTACGTCCCGCACCTTTTTAGTCATGTGATCCAGTCACGTGACCAACGGAACCTTCTGGTCTATGCTCCGCCCGCATATTTTAAACACGTGATCCAGTCACGTGACCCATTGCGCCATCTGGTCTATGCTCCGCCCACAAGATTTACCCCCTCCACCAATTGAAGAGTCAGGTACCCGCTTTATAGTATGTAATCTCCCCAACGGTTATATAATCATAACCTATACGATGAAGGGTCAGGCACCCACTTTATAGTCTGTAACCTCCCCAACGGTTATATAATCATAACCTATACGATGAAGGGTCAGGTACCCACTTTATAGTATGTAACCTTCCCAACGGTTATATATCATAACCTATACAACGAAGGGTCAGGTACCCACTTTATAGTCTGTAACCTCCCAACGGTTATATAATCATAACCTATACGATGAAGGGTCAGGTACCCACTTTATAGTCTGTAACCTCCCCAACAGTTATATAATCATAGCTATACGATGAAGGGTCAGGTACCCACTTTATAGTCTATAACCTCCCCAACGGTTATATAATCATAACCTATACGATGATGGGTAAGGTACCCTCTTTATACTCTGTAACCTTCTCAAAGGTTACATAACCTTTACACTGTTTTCGTGTTTGTACAACTTTCTCAATGTTTACATAACCTTTACAATATGTAACTGTATTAACATGTAAACAGGTTGCATCTTTAATAGACAAGTTGGATAATGTCCAGGTGAAATACAAATATCGACTTTGAACTGTTTATCTCTAACATATAAATAAATAGTAGAGTTCCTTAATCCTATATCAACTGCTGGACGTTGAACTGTTTATTTCTAACATATAAATAAATAGTAGAGTTCCTTAATCCTATTAATCCTATAACAGCTTTTGGACTTAGAGCTCTTAATTGCTATAATATAAAGAATAATATAGGGCTTGTTAATCCTTCTGCTAAACAGTAAACAAATTTAGCTTTCGCAATAATGCTCTATCTCTTAATCCTTCCATTGAAAGCAAACAATAGACTTTGAACTCTCAATACTTTCATGATATCAGGATATGTAATGATAATATTAATTTTAGTCAAAATTTTGTACCTTTTCTAGTTCGGCATTAAGCCTTAAGCCTCTTCACCACGTCAAGGTAAAGGTACAACGAAGAGGTTTTTTTCTAATTATTTTTATTTATAATTTAATTTCCAAACCAATACATGTAAGAATTCAATAAAACTTAATTTTTAAAATAAAGAAATATATATATTTAAAAAACAAAATATAAGCCTTCTTTAATCTATGATATAATAAAACTAAACCCTCTAATTGTATTTAAATTTAATTTGTAAAAAAAAAAATAAAGATATCATCATGAAATGTATGATAAGCAGAACTTTTTGCTAAATGGCAGGCTGGTCAGCATAGCAAATATCAATATCGTAGCCCTGAGCAATAATAATTATGAGCCTGATAAGAAAAATTTATTTTCGATACAGGTAAAGATAAGAAAATATTTAATAAAAATTTCAATTTTTTTGTTGTTGTATTTTCGTGCAATTAAAAGAGAAACAAAAGCATTGGAACAATTCTGTTGAACTAATTGGAGATCTATTCACCTCTCATTCACTCACACAATCAAGTTTGCGGGTTTTCAGGCCTCGCCAGTGACTTACATTTAGGGTTTACGAGTGTTTAAACCTCGCCAGTGACCTATTCCATTTAGGGTTTACGGGTATTTAAACCACGCCAGTGACCCATTCTATTCAAGGTGAATAGAATTTAAACCAATTATTTTTTATCCATGCTTCTAAAGCCTTTGTCCGATACTGCGTGCATTTATCTTGAGAAAAATTATGCATGATGCAATGGCGGCCTTGCTCATCTAAGATGAGTGAATCAATTTTTGGACAACCAAAATCTTCCAAGTTGACTATAGAGCAATTGTACAAATTTTGTGATAGAAATAGTTTCTTATCTCGACCCTTAACAAAAACAAATTGATAATTACAATCAATAAAGTTGAAAATTTCTTCAATAATTTCATATTCAACTTCCCCATATTCCCATTTAATTTTATGATAATAATTTTCTAGCCAATAGTTTGTTCTTCTACTTTTATCACTTTGTGTATATTGCTTCGGTGGTTTAAAAATCCAATGCCTTGACGACTTGAAAGCTTGATCAAAAAGAGACAACTCTTTAATAATATAACCTCCCAGGCTATCGACAAAGCACTGGAAGTCTACAATCACTACACTAGCCGAAACCATACTGAACACTGAGCAAAGGATTCACCTCATTTTATAACATTCGCCGAACCGTACCAATCAGAGGGTTATATCCTACGAGTCTATCATATATAATTAGACAATATGCTGTAGTATTCGACGGAAATATACTTTTTGATTCGAATTCTAATCTTACATTTACTGGTCCACTTTTTATAGATTCAGATTGTTTTGAACAATCTATTACGATTAAAGGTGCTTTTTCTTTAAAGTTTTGTAAAGAAGACAGAGGTTGCATTTGTGCGCCATGATAGGAATTTTGAAATGAAGCGTACATATGGTAGAGCAGGGTGAACCGATTGGATGAAATATCTATATTCAAATCATCATATGGATAAGCTTTACAATTTAAATACAATTTTATGTTGGAAATATTACAATGATCAAAGTTGCTTGCATCTTTTACATGATTATTCAATCTTTCAGTTTGAAAAGTTAACATGATATAACGTGGTTTTTCCAGCTGACTTGAAGTTTTAACGGGCCAGATTTGTCTCTGACTCGCTGGTAGTAAAGGATAATTGTAAGGTTCTCAGGTTCTAAAAGCTAGTGAAAATATCTTTTCTGATGTGAGATGACGCATCAAAGCCAGTCTCTGATGGTCATTTACTGTGACATAGGGCAGCTTCCAGCATAGTCTCTGCAGTTCTATTTTGCACTTTTCAGCCGCCTCAATTCCGGTTCCTGGTCGCTTCGTTATGTAGCAGTTTTCATCATGACTACTTCTAACAAATATCAGCTCTTGCTTCACGTTCATTACAATCTTCTGATAATCTTCACAGAATCCAAGAAGAGATGATAAAGGAACGCATAAGTTAAAGCACCCCTCTGCTGATGTTATGTTTAGTGTATCATTTTTTGGATAGCACCAATTGGGAACCTCCCTTGAGCGAAACCAAATTTTTCAAGGTTGAGGTAATTCCCGGATTTTTCACGCGATCTATTTCCACTCCACTCAGTTCGTATCTTATTTCATCAAACAAAAATGCGAACATGTTGTTAGTTAATTTTGATGCACTGGAAACTGCTGAACCATCCACTTTGAGAAATTTTCCTTCGACGTAAAGCAGACTTTGACTAGGTAGACTATATAAATCTTGATGTTGCAGACTAATACGTATTTCATCCCCTGGCTGAAGATTTGTAGATGAATAAGGATGATGAGAATGAAATTCAATGCCTTCAATTGAATTGTCAAAAGTAGCAGTTTCTTCCAAATTTAATATTTCCATGTTGATGACAAGACGCAGTATCCATGAAGAAATCTAATACTAATCGTCGTCAACGATCTGCACTCTTCAACAGTCTTCATCGGAATGATGCTTTTTTTTTTTTTTTTTTTTTTTTTTTCCGTATTCCTCAAACAAAAGAAAAACATAAAATTAGTAACATTATAACATCATGCAAGTAAAAACTATGATTCAGAATACATACATTACCTTATTCTACCTGTGAGTATTTGAAGGTGGGTCCGCTATATACATACCTGTGATCATCTTTTCCTATTATGATTTCTCTAATGAATCGGAGGTGAGGGGCCTCCTTGTGACTCGTAGTAGTGCAAAAACATAAAACATTAATAATAATAATAATAATAAAAATAGGTGGTGGATAAAAGGATGGGAGGTGGGAGGGGAGATTGTGGGAGTTGGGATAGGTGGGGGAAGGGGAGGGGGAGAAGACTATTTAAGTGGGTTATTGGATGATGTTGATAGGATTGATTGGGCCCATTCGACCCTGCCATCTGGCAGGAAGGGGGGATGGAGTGATGGCTCGGAAAAGTGGGTTGAAGGAAGCGGGGAGGTTGTCAAAGAATTTGACATGTCGCCTTGTGATGTGCTGTTGTATAGTATCTAATTGTAGTTCGTTATGGATGAGTTTCATGTTTCCTCTTTCGAGTGACGTCCTTTTTGTGATCTTCTGTAGCACGCTGTTTTGGAATATTTGAAGGGGCTTAAGGGCAGTGGGGTATAGGTGATGAAGGAGGGGTGCACCGTGTATATTAGGATTTTGAGTCTGAGTGACAGCCCTGGTGAGTAGAGTAAGTGTTTGAGTTGGTGTGCTGTGGCTCTAGCTATATGTGTTCTGTGTTTATGTGAGCTGTGAAAGATAGATGTGTTTCGAGTTTCATACCGAGGTATGTGAGGTGTCTTTTGTTCTGTATCGTTTGTCCGTTTAGTTTAGGTTGTTTGGTGAGTGTTTTCTTGTAAGAGAATACAATGAGTTTTTTGCGTGTTGATGTGTATGTTTATGTTTTGTAGTTGTTCTGTAATCAGTTGGGCTACAGTTTGGGCCTTGCGCATAGCGTGGTCTGCATTCATGCTTGCTGTGTATATAGCAATATCATCAGCATATGCAGCGATTTGAACATCGTCAATCTTTTGCCCTACTATATGGGCTGTATATATGTTGAATAGGACAGGCGCAAGGACCGAGCCCTGTGGGACACAGCAGGTGACTGGGCGGGGTGCAGAGGTATCAGAATTGACACGTACAGAGAAAGTCCGGTCACTGATATAGGCTCCAATAATGTCGATCAGTTGGTCCGGGAAGTGGTGAAGCCTGAGTTTATCAATTAGGGTGGAGTGGGATACAGAGTCAAAAGCCTGCGTAAAGAGATCATTGCCGTGGCCAGGTTTCGATTAAGGTTATTGGCTGCATCATACTGTAGTTTGGCTACATGGTGATAGCAGCTAACGCCGCGGGTAAACCCGGTTTGTTCCGGGGGGATGATATCATGTGATTCATAGTGTTTGGGGATATGGATAAGAATAAGTTTCTCATATATTTTTGAGATATGGTTGAGGAGGCTGATGGGCCGGTATTCTTCCGGTACCGCTCCTCGTTGTCGGGGTTTGAGGAGTGGAACAACGATAGCATGTTTCCACTCGGTGGGATAATATCTGAGGCGTGAGCACGAGTTGAAGATGTTGAGGAGAAACATATGGGCTTTTCTGGGGAGTTGTTTGAGTAGGACATAAGAGATATTGTCCTCTCCTGTTGACTTGTTTCCCCTCGTTTTTCTCATGGTTGCAGTCAGTTCTTTATATGTGGAAAAGATACTGTTATGTGCAATATCAGTCAGTGGGATATGATGATATGATGTGACTGTACGTGCTTTGTCACGTTCTACATAGTAGTCGGTAAGTATAATGGCCTGATCTGCGGGAGTGAGACGCGCATCGCCACGCTGCATTTTCACCGATTTGGATTTGGTGTTGTGGCTTCTGACTAATTTCCAGAAGTTTTTGGGATCGTTGTGGGTACGGCGGAGTTGTTCATGCCATAAGGATGTTTTCCACTGTGACATTAGGGAAGTGATTTGTCTAGTGAGACTGTTTATGATTGGTCTGTATGTGGGGTCTTTGGTCCTGTACCAGCAGTTTTTAATGTTATTTCGTTGTTTGATGAGTGTAAGTGTAAGTATGTGTGCTGGTGGTTTGCGCAGGTGTATAGGAGTGGGGGTGAATGTGGGTATGGCTGTAGCGGCTGCCTCATTTATGATGTTTTGTAGAGTACTTATGGCAGTGTCTATGTCTTGGATTTTTGTGAGTGGTGTTATGTTGGGTATGTTAGTGTGTACTGTATTTTTGTAATGTTTCCAGTCTGCTTGTTGGAAATTGTATTTGTGGTGAGTGGGTGGGGTTCTTGTTTTGTCCCTGCCGAGTTGGTATAGTACGGGAATGTGGTCATTGTCACTGAATTCCAGTGTTGTGCAGTGTGTGAATCTGTGTGATTGTTGTGTGAGTAGAAGATCCAGTGTGGATGTGTATGCATTAGGATGGATAGTAGTGTACTTTGTTTTTGTCAGATGATTTCCTAATGCATTTAGTCGACTGCAGTTCCAGATGTGATGTTTATCATTGAGGTCTCCTACAATGATATGTTGTCTGTCGGTTTCAGTTTCTTGTAGCAGTGTCTTGGTGGTGTCAAGTGTTCCTCCTGGACGCCTGTATATGCATGTGATTTTGTATGTGTGTTTGAGTTTGACTTGTATGGTGATTGCTGTATGTTTTTCGTCATTGAGTGTATTGTTGTTTACCAGTCGTGATGGGACGTCATAACGCACCAGGAGTGCGACGCCACCATGTCCGGGGGTTCCTGAGTCAAGTCTGTATGTGTGGTAACCGCGAAAGTGTATGTGTGTTTGTCTGTTGAGTTTTGTGTCTGTGAGTGCGACAACTGATGGCCTGTGAGAGGCCAGGAGGGATTCTAGCTCTAGCTTACGCTTTGCGAGCCCTGCTATGTTATAATTTATGATAGAATTTGTTTAGGAAATAGAATAGAATAGAATTTAGGATTTGTTCCTGAGAAAACTTGGTGAAGCACAATGTTCAACGTGCTCATCAGGGTGTGCATCATGGTCTTCATGTCGCTGAACATGGAGACTAGGCTATCAACCCATGGGGGTTGATCCGTGGACGATTGGGGGGGGGGTGGTGGAGGTGGGGCCGACAACCCCTGCATAGGAGTGTGGGTCAGAGGTGGTGGTAGCAGCACTAGTTGCGGTCTGCTGGGTTATGGTAGGTCTGATGACCTTTGTTTGGACCTTGGTCTTAATAAGGTTAAGCCTGGTAGGGCATTCGCGGTATGAGGCCACATGTGGGCCACCGCAGTTTGCACATTTTGGGGGAATGTTTCGGGGACACTCTGCTGTTTCATGGTTGTCACCACAACGTACGTATTTGATGATGCGCCCGCAGAAATTTTTTGTATGGCCGAATTCCTGGCAGTTATGGCAATGCCTGGGGCCAGCAATGTTTTTCAGTTTCTCAACTGAATAGATCATGTGGTCTATTGCACCCACTTTATCTATGTCTTTAAGCGTGACATTATGTTCTGTCGTCAGTATTAGATACGATAGTTCGGTTTTAACACCGTTTTGATTTGTCTTTCTCATTCTCCAGATGAATTTAAACCCGGGAAGACGGGTTTGGAATGCGTTATGTAATGATGTCAGAGAGTGATCTAATTCAAACCCTTTTACGATTAATTTTTTAAGTGGTTTGGTGCCCCGAGGAGCATAGGAGTGATAATCAATATCCCTGTTCTCGTTTAGGAGTTCAATAGTATTGTCATAGTCGGTCTTGGTTGAGACGAATATTTTTGTCTCGACCTTGGTGGATAGAATGGAAAAATTCTCAATTCCGTTATTAATGAAAGAGTTTTTAAGCTCAACCGTTGAGATGGCTGGCCTTATTATAATGGGGGGGGGGGAGGGGGTTGTAGGTTTTGGTGTTTGTAGCGTTGGCCGTTGTTGGTGGTGTAGTATTGGCCGTGCTGGTTGATGGTTGTGTGTTAATGAGTGGTGTGAATGTGATGGAAGTTTGAGTGGGTGTAATGGTGGCGTGTGTTGGCCTGGGTTTGACAGTGATTTTTCGCTTGGGTGTAATAAAACCTTCAGCGTCGACAGTGTTATGTCTCTTAAGAAATTTTGGTTTATTTATTTGTGTAGTGTTTGTTTGTGTGTTGTTTTCTGGTGTCGTTTGTGTAATAGAGTCAGTTGATTGATTTCCGTCGTCGTGTTCCATTGTTTCAATGGTCATGGTTATATAAATTGACAATTACAAATAAAACAATAAAATAACAAATTAAATACAATTACTTAAAGCTATTACTCACAGAATCCTCACATCCTGAGGATGTAAGGATAAACACAAAAGATCGCAACTGCGAATAACAGTTAATAATCGTTAAAAGCCGTTAAATCGCAAGCCACTAGAACTGACACTGAAAAGAGCCGGACCGTAACGGAGACACTTGTATCCTATTACTCTGGCTGCTAACTGACGACTATTGGAATGATGCTTCTGTTCGTGGCTGCGCTTTTATATACCTTTCTGAAGTCCAAACCCATGGTTGCTCCTGATTGGGAACTGTCTATATGAGATCCAATTAATACAGGAGGCACAGCTGACCAATTAGTTCACGAGTATTGATATTGTTTATCGCATTAAGATATTCGATATGAAATATCGCAATCAATGATGTTCTTCTACACAGTCTTCAGCGGAATGATGATTCTTTTAGTGGATACCCCTTTATATACCTTTCTGAAGTCCAAACCCTTGGCTACCCCTGATTGGGAACTGTTTATATGAGATCCAGTAAATAGAGGAGACACAACTGGTCGCAATTATTAGTTCCTGTCTCTTGATATTGCTTATCGTTTTTAGAGATTCTATATTTTTCATATAGTGAACGAACTCAGGTGGAGGTTCAGCCCCACTACTGTCAAAGAAGTAAACCAATTGTCCAACTTTCTTATAGCATACCCAATGAGTAACTTTTCCGTAGCTCTTGTCCAAATTGAAAACTGCACATTCGTTATTCCACGGTTTCGTCATTCATAAACACTTCTCGGAACGCTCGTATTTTATGCACTTTCGCCAACGGAAGTATATCGAAATTGCTCAATTTTGTTATAGGTATAATTCGTTGAAATTGTTTAGCTTCATCGCTCAGTTTAATCGCACTGCCTCCAATCCGTTTTGGCGTTATGATAACTCGCAGCTTCTTTTTCTGCTTGTTGTTGTCATCGCAGCGTTTCATGACTGAATGATCATTATAGCCATGATCGAGTCTCATATATTGATGTTGTCGGCTGTCTCCAAACTGTTATGTGAACTGTCGAAACCGAGCCATTTAACCAAAAATTTATTGCCTTTCCTTTTAATCAACTTCTCGACAAGGTAGCAGTCAGGATGTTTGACCAATTGCAGCTCTTCTTGATAAAATCCTCCCGCGATATTTTCGCCTCTGTCATCCTTCAAGTGATATGTTACGGGCACAGTGTTTTTAACCCGAGCGATCGTAAAAATTTCCGAGGTCCAAGACGGTTGATAGCCCTTAGCGAACTGAGCCTTGTATTTTGAGATTCTCACTCTATCTCCGACTCTATATCTGGCGATCTTCACGCCGAGTTCCTTTTTACCATACACTTAGAGCAAAAGCCGTTTTTCGATTTCCCTACCTCGCACATCTATCGGCTTCATCTTTATCGTACTATGTTTTCTATTATTATATTCGCTGAGAAGAGAGTTCAAAATGGGGAGCCACTTGTAGTTCCCTTGTAAACTGAACTTTTTCCACATCATAGACTTTAAAGTTCGATTGAATCTTTCCACTATCGAAGCCTTGAGGTTGCTGTATGTAGAGTAATGGTTGATCTCACCACTGCTTTGCATCAGCATTTTAAATTTTTTGTTGTAGAACTCCTTGCCGTTGTCTTTATGAAGATTTCGAGGTTTTCTCTCAGTCAATATCTTTTCGAATGCTCGCCTTACTTCGACCGCTGTTTTATTCTTGACCGGGACAGCCCAAGCATATTTCGAGAAGCAATCAATCACTGTGAGTAGGTATTTGCAGCCATTATTTATTCGCGAGTACGGAATCAACTCCACCAAGTCAGTCTGCCATAAATCATCGATACCTTTTAGTAGGACATTTCTTCCCTGAAATGTTCTTCTTGCCGGTTTGTGCAGCTCGCGTACGATCTGTTCTTTGACAGTCGTCATATTGAACTGAGACCATTGACATTTTTCACTAAGCTATTATACCTCCTAATCAGAGTTTCGTTTCTATACGACGAATCTCCATCCGTTTCTTGGCGCTATCAGAAGATTCGATCAACTCTCTCAATCTGTTAACTAAAATGTTGGGATCTTCAATTCCACTTCCTTTTTTCGGGGGAAATAGTTTTGAGATCACCTTTTTATATTTTAGATTGTGATGATATTTTTGATAAGTTGCCGTATCGGTCCAATGGGACTGTATTTCTTCTTGTGAACGTTTGTCTGATTCAATATTTTCTTGTACTTGTCGTAGTCATCCTTTGTCGCTAGATCGAGTTTTGGATTTGCCATAAACAAGAGCTCAAAAAGATCTAATGTACCACAGTAATCAACGTCCCCCACGGAAATAATATCTTTGCTAATTGAAACAACTGCATCTCCAACAGTGAACCTATTGCCATCGTAGACTATACCATAAATCGTGTCGAGATCTTCTATGTCATTGTTGACTAGTTTTTTAATATACTTCGAAGCTACCTCGCCAACCTCTTGCAAGCAGTGCTCAACTATTTCTTTGCCTTCAGGAGCTTGTTCTTCTTCTCTCACCATCTGCAAAGAGGATCTCGATTCCTTGGTTGTTACAACCGGGCTAGCATCTTGGGGACTATTTTCGAACACTTCCTCTTTCAAAGGACCACCTATTGCTCCATCGCCCTCTGGAGAGTCTGTATATAACCATTTAGGTCGCAATGTTTGTAATGAACTAACCATTGGTGTTTCCTCAATTCTCTGCGTCTTTATTCCCTCAACCAGTGATTGTGATGTCATATCAGATAATTTTTCCTCCTTCTTTATACTCGGAGAATAAAAATGTGTCTGATTCTCGATTAAAGGTGTTTTGATAACGTTTAATCTGTTCATCGAGTCGATGACAGTTTTATATTTTTCCTTCAAATACTCATCAATTTCCTCTCTACTTCTCTTCAACAAGTTGCATTTTTGTTGAATCGCTCTTCTCATTTCAATAATTTGGTGAGTGACCGTTTCAGAAGATGTTGACGGTTCCATGTCTACTCACAGGCTGACCTAAAGGTGAACATTCAAGGTATTACATAGGTATCGAAATATTTTCGATATCGTCCATCTGAAATCTCTCTGTCTTTATCTAAAACGATAAAGGCATATTTATCATCTTTCCAACACCAATGACATATTTTTTTGAATGATTTCAAATCCATATCAGAGTTGGCGTGGTAATCGTAGATCCTTCTCAAATTAAGTTCGTCTTGTCGGAAAAGAGTTAGAAGATTTGCATTTTCTCTTACTAGATGTTTTGGAATTCTGGTATAACTCTGACTCAAGTAGAAAATATCGATACCATTATGCCGGCCCATGCAAAAGTACGCTCGAACGTTATCTTGTTTATCGCAGGCGATGTCATCAAAAATAGATATAGAATTGGCACGTGCTTCCTTCGGCGGTGGTACATTTTAATTGTCTTCGTATTGAAAAAAACCGATATCCTCTAAAGGTTCTAGTACTCGCGCAAGTTGCCTATATTTTGGCTGATGTAAAGATTTTGCGAATAAGTAAATATTCTCATACCTCAAATCTTTAGGATCGTAGATCAAACTCAACATGAGATTTGTTTTCCCGCAATTTGATGGTCCACATACTAGACATCTGATAGAGTCGGGCAATAGAGGACCGTGTCTCGATATTTTTATATCGGAACAGTCCCGATCTTCTATATTGGAAATACGCAGAGTATGGTGTTGCTTTACCAAACGCATGTTGAAGACTGATAAGAATAGCTGCACTTTTCCCCCCTTATATACTTATCGCGCCGACTGGGACCTAGCGAATATTTTAGGCTATGATAAATAAAAACTAAAAATAAATGAGGATTAAATGTTTCATAAAATTCATATTTTCGTTTGCACTCATCTTAGTTTTCTAAATATAATTTAGAAGTAAGCCTCTCCACCTCGTCAATGTATGAGTACATCGGCGAGGTTTGTTGATATAATATTGCTGTTAATATTTTGTAACGTACATTCTTTTTTGGTCTTTAGTGGTTCTATCCTGACAGCTAACCAGAGTGGGAGTGTCAAGATTTATTTCTCGTGGCCGCCGAAAAATAAATATTAACTGCCCCAGGTGGGAATCGAACCTACACCGTTCCCAACCGGGCACCCTGGAACCCTCGCCCCAACTTGCCCGGCCATCACGGCCTCGCCGAAGACCATCATTCACACATCTGATTTTCAACATACTGGTTTACGAGCTTTTATAGCCACGCCAGAGACCATAAAAACTAGACTAAATAGTGACCGCCTAAAACAATGAGGCGGCACACAGCCAATCACCCTCCATGAAGTAATGCCTAACGGTGGTCCCGTGGAGGGTGGGAAAGAGGTGTAGGGAGGTGGTTTTAGTGGGTAGAAATCCCACACGCGAATAGGTACGGGCCTATCCGTGTCTTTTGAAGATTTCCACCCACCCTCGTATTAAAAAAAAAAAAAAAAAAAAAAAAAAAAAACGCCAGAGACCATAACACACATCCCATAGCACTCATTCTTTGGTTTACAAATAAAAACATCAATAATATATCAATAAATAAACTTAAAACTAAACTAACTTTACAAAATTAAATATTTAATAGCATCTGGAAGCGATAAATAATTGAAAATTTCCTTTAAACCTTTCTTTCATTTGGTCGTTTAAAAAACAAAACAAAAAAAAAAGCTAAAACTTCTTATTTAAAAAACAACTAAAAACATCTTATTTAAAAAAAAAATGGATTGTAATATATTATGACGAGTATTTATTATTATTATAGAGGCCTAAATCGATTGACTTTCAAAAGAAGACTGTCAAGACATTTAAGGAACCATCCGCTCCCCTTCATCGTCATCTCTTCCATCTCGGTAGCAATTTTCGAGTAGCTTCCGCTGAGGCTATTCAAGATTGTAGAAATGTCGCTGATCGCTATATTTTTGGTTTTAAAAGCACGATCGCACGTCTCTCCTCTAGCGTTTTCATACGTAGCCTCCAAAACCAAATTAAACTTTAGGGAAGCGTCTGATTCCGCCAAATATTCTGAAATCAACCGATGTAGGGTGTCTGTCTCATTGCAGAGAAATTCCACTGCATCGATTGGTTTAGAACATGGGAGGAAAAATGTCTTGAGACCTCCCCCGAATGCTGTCTCGATCTCATATAAAGGTCCTATAGCCGCCTCCAACCGCCTTCGCTTTGTCATGACGAGCGGTGTTTCTGGTTGACAGCGACGTATATGCTTTCTGCACTGCGTTACAGAATTAAAAATCTTACTGCAGGTAACACATGTTCGTCGTGGCAGGTTAGCCAAACATGAATTTTCATGATGGACGGTATCAATCTTCCTACTAAAATCCCTGTCGCAGTACTGACACTTATTTAATGACGACATGATAAAAATAAAAAGTTAATTTAAAATGAAATAACTAAAACTCTAACTATAAAAAATATTGAATAAAGAAAAAATCAAAATTAATTGAAAACAAAAGAATTAATCTTAATTTTTTTTTAAATTATTAAACAATTAAAAATAATAGAAAAACTAATATAAAAGAAAAAAAATAAACAATGAGAAAATTAAGCAACACTTAAGCAAAAAATTAAAATTGGAAACAAAAGAGTTAATCTTAACTTTGAAAAAATATTAAACAGTTAAAAAAATTAAACGATGAGAAAATTAAAAACGAATTTATAAACTGATATGGAACAATAAGATAAAACTACTCTCCAACCAAAATGAACAGAAGGTTTAAAGAAAAATCAACTCACACGGTTCCAGAGATGCTTCAATTAGCACAATGAGATAATGAGAAAGAGCTCCGCAAAACGACCCTATTTATAGAAGGAGAATACTGGAATCTGATTGGCTGTCAGGTTCCCCCACCACCCGCCATACTTCCCCCTCTACCCCCCCACCCGCTATGAAGCGAGCATGAGTCGACCTGCTCTGAGCCAAGTCAGGCGTTACTCAGGCAAGTCGAACAGAGTACCTGTAGTATTAGTACTAATTGTGAATTAGTGTTGATTAAGTATTAAATATTTACTACATCGTGTTCGAAGTTATTAATACCGACCCGTGTCCTTTGAAAATATTTCAAAGCTATGAAAAGGTATAACCTCTTTGGCCAGCGTGATACCGTCGTTTTGATTTATCGATATATTTGTAAATTTGTAAGTCCATTGATGATACAATCAGAGATTAAAAATACATAGAAGATTAAAAAGTTGTTTTGTGTACGTGTAAAAGTTGAACATGAATTAATGATTAATTAATATTCATCAATTAAAATTTACTTCATCGTGTTCGTAGTTATTAATACCGACTCGTGTACTTTGAAAATATTTCAAAGCTATGAAAAGGTATAACCTCTTTGACCAGCATGATACCGTCGTTATGATTTGTCGATGTATTTTAGAGATTAAAAGTTCGATAGGAACTTAAAGGATTAAAAGTTAATCCTTTTAAGACCATTATTTATACTATCAGATATGAAAAATACGTAGTACATTGAAAAGTTGTTTTGTTAATGTTTCAGCAAGATAAGTAAAAATAGAGTATTAACAGCGCAAAGTTTTGGACTTAAGGAACCTCAGGAAGCTGTTATAGGATTAAGGAACTCTACTATTTATTTATATGTTAGAAATAAACAGTTCAAGGTCCAGCAGTTGATATAGGATTAAAGAAGTCTACTATTTATTTATATGTCAGAGATAAACTGTTCAAAGTCCATATTTGTATTTCACCTGGACATCATCCAACTTGTCTATACAAGATGCAACCTGCTTACTTGTTGATACAGTTACATATTGTAAAGGTTATGTAAACATTGAGAAGATTGTACAAACACGAAAACAATGTAAAGGTTATGTAACCTTTGAGAAGGTTACAGAATATAAAGAGGGTACCTGAGCCTTCATCGTATAGGTTATGATTATATAACCGTTGGGGAGGTTACAGACTATAAAGTGGGTACCTGACCCTTCATCGTATAGGTTATGATTATATAACCGTTGGGGAGGTTACAGACTATAAAATGGGTACCTGACCCTTCATCGTATAGGTTATTATTATATAACCATTGGGGAGGTTACATACTATAAAGTGGGTACCTGACCCTTCAATTGGTGGAGGGGGTAAATCTTGTGGGCGGAGCATAGACCAGATGGCACAATGGGTCACGTGACTGGATCACGTGACTAAAATATGCGGGCGGAGCATAGACCAGGAGGTTCCGCGGGTCACGCAATTGGATCACGTGACTAAAAAGGGGCGGGGCATAAGGGTCACGTGACTAAAAAGGAGCGTGGCTTAATAGTTAAGGTTAGATCGAGGTGAGACCACGTGGTGCTTAAGGTAGGGTCGAGGCAAGACCACGTGACACTTAAGGTTAGCGGTGGAGGGGACGGAGGAATCGTGCGCCAGCTCGCCCATTTCTCCACTACTTGAAAAGAAAATTTAATTTTTGCATAACTGAAAAAGTGAGCATTTTCTGGTAAATTTTGTATGAAATCATATGAAAGGTAATTAAATTCTCTAAAAAACAAAAAAAAAATTATTTAAATCGGGCCTGTATTAGAAAAGATACAGCGTATGTCATAAGGACTACTAGACCCTAGAGGGAAGAACCGAGCGCTTCCGGAAGGAGACGAATGCGGTCGCATTCTATTATTATAGATTGGATAGAAATTTGTGTGATGCGCGCACCGCACCAGATTTTTTTTCTAATTAGGGATTGATAAATTATTTGCCACTTCTATAATTTTGTTTTTATTGAAAACTAGTTTCAAATATTATACATTCATCTTCAGTTCTAAAAACACACAAAAATTCAGAAATAAGCAATTAAAAATCTTTTTGAATTTTTGTGTTGTTTTTTTTATCTGAAGATGAATGTATAACATTCGAAACTAGTTTTCAACAAATACAAAATTATATAAGTGGCTAATAATTTATCAATCCCTAATTAGATTGATAACTCTATACCATCATGTGGATGTTAACTGATTTTTCTTTCTACTCCACCTGCTTGATGATGGTTTGTACGCTCAAACCTTACAGCAGGATTTATAATCATTACTATCTTCTCGGTCTTAGAAATGCAATATCAGCATACCTAGTGGACCTGTCATTTCCACTACTGTAAGCCTCATCGAAGCAAATAATGACCTTTTCCTTAAAAAGCCTCTTCAATTATGATTGACTGTGTTGTGACAGCGTGTTATTTAGAGGGAGTTGTTTGGACATTTTAAAAGCACATGGGCTGGTGTTCCGAACTCTCATATTTAATATATAGTTTTAGGATTGGACAATTCATACCACAAAAGTACTGTATTATCTTTAGTATTTAAGTACTTGGGGCACTATAAAGTCTAATAATATTAAATTCAGAATGAGATAAATGCAAGGTTAGTGCGGGAAATGCTTATTATTAATCTGTTCAAAAATCACTGATTTCGCAATTAAGGCTCAAAAACCTGAAAGTAAGAATTTACAAAATTATTTTAAATCTTAGTGTCCAATCTATTTCTGCTCAAAGTTGCGAAAACGCTACATTAATTTTAACATTTTTGCTAAACATAAACAAAATTCTGTTTACATTTTCTTTTTTTTATCTTAATTTTCCAAATATTATTGATCAAAAATATATATTTTTCGCCATATTACTACGATTTTTGGGTGCCCTGCTATTTTTTGAAAAGTCCATTTCAGAGCATTTTCAGCAGGTTCAGATCATGAGCGTCAAAATTGTAAAGTTCCTTTAGAAATATCTTGTTAAAAAAAAAAAAAAAGAATCCTCTTACAATCCAATGAATGAATGATTTTGTATAAATTTATTAATAAAGTTACAAACACTTTAAAGATTATTTTTTTTTTTTTTTTATGTGACCTCTTCCAACCAATGTTGCGAAGACGCAACATTTTTTTTTCTCGGTATCTGGAGCACTTATTATAATGAAATAATAAATTGTTATACATTATTTAGGGTACCGGTAACTTCTTTTCAATAGAAAACAAAAATAATTAATTAACTTCATTCATTGGGCAGAAGCGGAAGAAAAAGGAATGCGAAAAGTAGCCGCTTACATTAACAGGAGCAACTTCTTATTGGCCTGAGCCGGTGGAGTGAAGGAAGATGTTCAGGCAAAAATTGTTAGTGTTATCAGCATCGAACTAGTTATTTTTTTAATTATTATTTTCATTTGTTTTTTATAGGTGCTCCTCCCGCGTCTCCAGTGTTCAAGTTCCCCCCTCTTTGCAGACGATCGACTTCAGACCTAACAACAGCATCTGGACTTACTGAAGAGACCTTACTTTCTCGACGTCCTAGCAGTCCCAGAGGACTTGGATACCTTGCATCAAGAAGGGCGTCCAGGGAATCTGTAATAGCACCTCTACGATCTAATTACCTTCAGCCTCCAGGTATATCTCTTTAAATTACCTGTACGCTGCAATATAATAATATAATTATCTTCAGCTTTCAGGTATATGTCTTTAAATTACCTATTAATATAATATATTTTACCGTTATAATATCATCGATTACAATCAAATTCAAGATATCGCCAAAACCGACACTTTAAAATTGATTATGAGAAATCGGGCTTTATGGTTCTATATACCAGATGTGGCCGTAACAATCATACTGTTCGTGATTGCCGTACAAATGCTAAATGCTGCAATGCACAGCCTGTAACACTAAGGGGAATGTTAAAAAATTATGTATTCCTACATTAATGGAATCCCAAAGAAAAAGGAATTCAACTGATATAACTGGTTCAGCTTCTACAAATTACATTTCAGATGATAAAAATCCTGATGATTGCACTATGAATCAGCTTTAACAAAATAGTTGATATTTTCCAACAAAAACGGGAAAGAAAGGACATTCTGGCAAATACATAATTTCTGTCAACATAGAGGGGCGTAATCAAAGTTTCGAAGTAGACTCGGGTGCAGGTTTCACAATCATCCCTCGTCACAAATTCTTATGTCCTCAACCTTCCAAATAAACTTCAAAATTTGAACATTGGCTTTCAATCCTATACAGGCAATATTTTTTAACCAAATGGTAAAGTCTTGTGACATTCGGCTTATGAGACTGGCTATTGTCAAGTTCTCTCTCAGCCTTCCCGGGGCTGTCCTCGGGAGATGAGAAGTTCCCTCTCTCAGATTCATCCAATTTTTTTTTTACTACTATTTGTTACAACACTGGAGTTTCTTTTGATATCCTCTACTTTTCCTTAATTTCCTGAATCCACAAGTACTGAGGGCTGGTTCCCCTTGCTCCTTGTTACCTCCGAGATCAGACGGCTTGCTCCCATCGCTGGGTTTTCCGCAGGGTCTAACGGCTGGTTCCCGTCGCCTGCACTTTACCTAAACCTTAGCTATTCTTGGAGGCTGGTTCAAGTCTGTGATTGATATAATTACCAAGAGAACACCTTGTTAAGAGGGCAGGAACTGGTAAATATGCCTCATAGACGACCTTATTCTTCGTATTCTGCGTTGAAAGTGTGATCAGCATTGTGATCTAACTGCCTGATTTTTACTCTATTAGCTCATTTTATAATCCAAGGAGGCTTTGAAACACCTATTAATAATGGTTCTCATCCTGATGAAATCCACAGAAGTTCTATTCAGTAGAAAGTAACCTGCTCTGGTTCTCCTGTAGTTGTGGCTTCAAAATTTGTAGCGGTCTGGGATGACCGCTCTTCCTCCACCTGCACAGCTGGCACATTAGGCTGCTCATTTTCTTTTAGTTTTTCCATTCTTTTTGGATAGTTGATCAAGATAAACCCGTTTATATCGAAAAATTCCAAATCTTATTCAAAGAGGTAAAAAGTCACTTCGCTTAGAAAAACCTTATAATAAAACCAGGTTCTATATCGACACTGCTTTTCCTTGGAGTAACGATTTGGACGAAACATTATTAGAAATCATTAAACCTAACACGACATACGGTGTATTTTGCGAACCCAATATAGAAACCGTCCGCAGTGAATTTGAAGGATTTTTTCTAAAATTTTCACAAGTTATTCAGGACCGTTATCCATCCGTTAAAATAAAAAGATTGAGGAAAAAATGCTTGGACATCACAAACCCCAACGAACAATTAGATATTATAAATTCATACCACACTGGTAAAACATGTCACAGAGGAAGTTTAGAAATGTATGAAAAACTGAAACGAGATTATTATTGGCCTCGTATGAAAGACTCTATCACGGACTACTGCAATAAATGTGACATTTGCCGAAAGACCAAATACGATCGGAAGGCGATAAAAACAAAATTCTGTCTAACACCAACTCCTGATAGACCTTTTGAGGAGCTTATGATAGATACTTTACATTACCAACAAAAATTTTTCATAACTATAGTAGACTGCTTCTCAAAACGACTGTTTGCTCGAGTAACCGATGCTTGTAATTCCATACAGGTCTCGGATGTAATTATAGAATATTTAGAATCATACCCCCCTCCGGAAAGGATAAAAATGGATAATGGCAAAGAATTTAAAAATAATTTAGTCGAAAATTTGCTTGAAACCCAAGGAATTGAACCTTACTATGTAACTCCTAACCATCCCAACTCTCTCGGACTTCTAAATAGAACCCATTCAACTCTCATCGAAATCATGAGAAATATAAAAGAATCTGAACCACAAATAAAACTAAAAAAGCAATTATGCCTTGCGGTCATTGCCTTCAATAATAGTCTAAATCAAACATTAAAATTAACTCCAAATGAAATCACATTTGGAACACACAAAAATAAAAACGATACTGTCTCGGTCACGGAAAAATTAGTAGAACAATATCATAAAAATTTAAAACTGGCTCATGAACAAATAAAATCTCGAATTGATACAGAAAAAATAGCAAGAACTGAGCTTCTTAATCAACATCGGAAAGATCCTAGCATTCCGGATGACACATATGCTAGAATCAGAACCAGAAATAAGAATGAAAACCCTTTCAAACCAGTCCATAAATTACAAAACAAAAATAAGGAAATCATTGCACATTCTGATAACATTCAACGGAAACGTAAACAGTATAACAAGCATAAACAAAAACCTTTAAAACCATTTGTTTCAGATAATGAGGACAATGGAAGTGATACTTCTCACATGGATACTTCATAAAATAACAGGATACACGATTACAGATTTGACTAACGCCCCTGGCATAATGGCAATACAAATGCCACCTGCGTTCACCATAGACAAGTATCATACCTTAATTCATTACATAAATTTCACTCACTTAAAAGATGAATTATTTTTAGCAGAACAACATTTAAACTCATTTAAAACTAGTCCAACTTTTGACACCGTACACAGACAATTGCAGTTCGTGAAATCCAAAATTGATTCTCTCATTAGTACACCTCACAGGCGTAGGGAGTTGGCGGCCGCATCGCCCGGTTATTATTATTATTACTGCAAACAGCCACTGGTCCTCCAGGTTGGGGGTGCTTCCACTCTGACGCCACACAGTACACTTATAACAGCACTCATCAACATTAAAGTCATTTACAGTACACACCCCAGGACTACCTATCCTGGGTAGCCGCCCCGGATGGGGAAGTAGGTCAGGCGGCTTCGAGGCGATTTTCTCCTTCTGACTCTTAGTGCCAGGCTAGGCGCGAGCCTGTCCGGGTTAGCAACCGGAGGAGCACAGCTCATTACCACGCCCAATTACAGAACATTAACACACAAAGGTCATTACATTCGCCCCTTGCCGTTACCCAGGCGGCTGGTCCAGCCCTCCTGGGGGGTCGTGCCAGAGGGTACAGGGGATAAACGAGGGATGGCACTCCTCGGCCACTGGAATTCTCTCCTGGGAGTTTACCTGTTCCGGTCAAGTGTGGAAAGCGGCGATGACGGATGCACACCTACACTAACACCACACAGTAAATAATACAGATACAAACAAAAAAAAAAAAACAATGGAAAAACTAAAAGAAAATGTGCAGCCTAATGTACCAGCTGCGCAGGTGGAGGAAGAGCGGTCATCCCAGACCGCTACAAATTTTGAAGCCACAACTACACGGGAACCAGAGCAGGTTTCTGCGCACACACAGCCTAGGGTGCTGCGACCTTATCAGCTCCCCTCTAGCCTTCCAAGCAGAAAGGAGAGCTCTGATGAAGAGCCCTGCCGCTCTCGATCGACTCGATCGATCGAGATGGAACGGCTAAATCAGCCTGCTACTAGCCGCAGAGCACCTAAAGTGGAGGGAGAGGAGCTCAAAGCTGCTGCCTTAGCAAGAGCTAGCAGAAAAAAAAAAATTATAGGCAAAAGAAAAGGCGGGCCGAGGCTATTCAAAGGCAAGCTGAACGGGAGGCCATCAGGATGAAGCGTCAAAACCCCGTCTCTGACCCGGCTATCCACAGGCGGCCTAGTACCAGCGGGCGTCCCGCGGGCCGTTCCCCTCTGGCCTGGCCTGAGGGGTGCGGCCGGGGGACTGTCCTCGAACCGATTCAGGAGAGGGAGGACGGGGCTTTGCCTCCGTCCACCCCTCCTTCCCGACGCGGAGGGGACTCGGCGCGCTCCAAGAGCAGGCCCGTCTAATAAGTACCAGAAACGGATAAGGCCTATGGAGGAGTCTCCACCGACCGATACGCGTCGGCAAGACTCCAAAAGAGCAAGATCCTCCCCTAGGAGGACTAATGAGCCTGCAGCGGGACCACCTTCTCAGCAGGAGGATCAGGGGAGACCCCGATCCTACATGGATGCTGCTGCTTCTAGCACAAGGGCCTTGCAGGTGGTCATAATGGGGAGCCAGGATGGCGCCCCCATTACTCAGGAAGAGGCCCAGCTCATCCGAAGCCTCCTCATAGCTGAAACTGAGAGGAGGGCGTCTGAGCCAAGACCCAGAAGAAGGCCTCTGGAATTTATAAACTCAGGACATCAGGCGGAACCGGGATGGTTCCTCCTAACCTGCAAAAATGAAGAAACCAGGGACTGGCTTCTCAATTGGGTACCTCCTTCGCAAACTCTCCCTTTGTAAATCCTCTCCCTCACCAGTCTTCCCAGTTTCACCCGATGAATTAAATTCATACTTTTTATCAGCCTCCTCTAACACTTCTCCAACTCCTCCTTCCTGCTTTTCCTTAGTTCCATCATTCAACTCCGAAAATATTTATTTTTCCTGCATCTTCCCTACCGATCTTATTTCATCCATAATGAAATCTCACACCAATTCCACTGGGCCTGATGGAATACCTGTTAAATTGTTAAAATTATGTCTCCCCGAAATCCTTCCAGTTCTCTTCATTTATAATTTCTCCCTCCAAAACTCAGTATTTCCTACCTCGTGGAAAAAAGCCTTAGTCCATCCTATTAACAAAATCTTCAATCCTATATCTCCTAAAGACTATCGCCCAATTTCCATCCTCTCTAAACTTTCCAAACCTCTAGAAAGAATAGTCCAATCACAAATATCAAACTTCCTTGAAAAGTCCAAACTACTTGATCCTCTCCAATCCGGCTTCCGTCCCAGTTTCTCCACACAATCCGCGCTAGTCAAAATCACCACTGACATACATACCACTATGGACCGAAAAAAATTAACTGTATTAATACTCCTTGACTTTTCTAAAGCTTTTGATTCCCTGGGCCATTCTATCCTTTTTGCCAAATTAAAATCACTATCCTTTTCCAACTGCTCTATCCAATGGTTCAAATCTTTCCTTTCCGATCGGACTCAAGCAGTTACCATTCCTAATCAACCCGTATCTTCCTTCCTTACCTTGTCCTCAGGAGTAGCCCAAGGTTCGAGTATTTCCCCACTGCTTTTCAATACCTATATCAATGATCTTCCTAATACAATCCACCACTTATACGCCGACGACTTCCAAATCTATTTATTCTTTCCTCCTTCTACGCTATTAGTAGCGTTTGCCAGTATCCAGGAAGACCTAGATAGAATCAGTGCCTGAGCAAACCTGAATAGATTAAGATTAAACGCTATGAAAACTCAGGCCATTGTCATAGGTTCCAATTCCCTCCTCAGATCCAATGACTCCTTTCCTACTTTAATCCTAAATGATCACCTCGTCACGTTCAGCTCCTCAATCAAAAACTTGGGTATTACTATTGACCAAAACCTTTCCTGGAAACTCCACATTGCCCAAATTTCCCGACGGTCAATAAGTACCCTTAAATTATTCCATCGTTCTCGACATCTTCTCCCACAACCTACCCGCAAACTTCTTGTGTCCTCTATTATCTTTCCCCACTTTGACTACGGATGTGTGGTATACGGGGGCCTCTCGAATGTGCTCGAGGACAGATTGAAGCGGATCATGAACTGCTTTTTAAGATTTGTCTTCGGCACCTCGAGACGGGCCAATGTGTCCCACCTTTACGGCGAGTTAGAGTGGCTCTTCCCCTGTAACCGTAGACAATATTTCCTAGGATCTTTTCTATACCAAACTATCACCACCCACCATCCTTCCTACATCTACAGCCTCCTACAATTCAAATCCTCGGTCCACGCACTGGAAACAAGATCTCGCCTTTCTGACCTCCATACTCCCTCCCACAGAACCAAAACATTCGAACGCTCCTTCCTCGCCCGCTCCTATACCCTTGGAATTCCTTTCCTTCTAATATCTGGCATGCTTCTTCTCTATCCTCATTCAAATCCCTCCTTTTCCAACACTTTCTTTCTCTCCAAAATGATGCTCTTCAATTGCGAAATTTTAGTTAAGGATTAAAATCTGGATCAGAAGTGAATAATAGTTTTTAATGTGCAAACTTTGCTAATCAATTCATTATTTTTGTATTTTTCATTTTCTCTGTGTTTTTTTTTCTTTACTTTTCTCTTGTTTTTCTTTCTCTTGTTTTTTTTTTTGCTCAAATTAATTATATTTTTTCGATAAAAAAAACTTATTTATTTGCTTACTTATTTTACAGAAGATATTGTAAAATTAATTGGTCTGTATTCTATAGTCTTATGGCCAGATAATGTTACTGTTTTATTGGTTCCTTCATGTTATTCTTAAGGGACCTAGTCCCAGAATAATGTTCTTTTATCTATTTATCTATCTATCTATCTATATAACTATGATAAAATTACCAAACAATGGATGCATAACAAAACACATAGCACATGAATATGTATAACAATAATAGAAACTGAATGATAAAGTTTCACATCCACACGACGATCCAACAAAATTCGTTAACAATCTCAGCAATCAACTGGCTGGGGGAATGTTTGAAAGGATTATATAACTATTTGAAGGTACCACTTTGGCCGGCTCGGCACTCCTTGGCTGGGAAGGTTACTCATGTAGGCTATTTACAAGACGACTCTCACTTCTGGTGTCACTATGTTTTCTAAAAAAATCAGCATGTGAGCATACTACACATGGAAATGCTGTTACGGAACATTCTCGGAATAGTATGGTTTGGTAAAACGAATGGCATAATCAAAGATACTCTTTCTATTCCAACACTATCTTTCCCTACTAGAAAAGATTATTGTAAATACTAAATAATCTTATAACAATAGCATTATGATAATTTAGTGTGTAACCACTACACTTATAAAGTATAATACTATACTATAATACTATACTATACTATAATAATATGTTACTAGTGAATAGAGTAACATATTAATCGCTAGATCATATGAGAAACACAGAACTTGCAAAGAAGCATACTCGAATCAGAATGGGTCACGTGATTATTGAACGTGAATACTCGAATCTGATTTGCTGGATAATTACTTAATAGTTTTATTATGATACAAAATAGAGTTTAAATTTGTTTTGACTAAATAAATTCCTTGCATATGATAATTAATTGTCTGCATCTTGTCGAACCTGAAGATCATCTGGGCTGTAAAAAGCTAGGAGGGTGTAGGTTGTATCTTGAATTACTTCAATATGTTTTTTTGGCTGGCCTAGACGTGTGCATAGGCAATTTGAGCTTGATGCTTTCTGTAAAATATTCGGGATACAAGGATCATTATGATGGGATAAATCTGCTGCATGGGAGTGATGGATGGTGTTTCTCTTGATACATTGATTATTTAGAAATTTGAAGTTGTTGATATAAATATTTAAGAGATATTTGAACCTTGGAATTACTGTTAGGATTTCATCCCTTACAACTGATGGTATGGGATAGTACACAGTATACTAATAGTATACAGGTTATAAACAATGTCTTCAAATATTGGAAGAGATATGGTATAAATAATTTCATTTACATGCATTGCACATGCTACAGTCATTGTACGTATTTCATGGATAAATTTAAGTTGAAATGGATACAAAAATTGATTTTTATAATGTATACAATTTTTTCTAATTCTTGAAATGATGTTTTAGTGTTTATTATAGAAGGATGGAGGATATTTAATTTACAAAAGGTTAAAGAAGTTTCTATGTCAGAAATGATTGCAGAAATTAAAGATAGAATGATTTGTATGTGATCCATAAGTTGACTGTGGTTCCTCTATACATATAGGAATATTATATGGTGAAAAAGAAGGGCGGATGATTTGTTGTTTTAACATTTCGTCTATTAGTCTTTCTACTTCTTTTTGAAAAATTTGGAGATATCTATAATTTTTAATGTAGATCGGAATTTCATCTTGGGTTAAAATTTTATGTTTCACTCGCGTATTTGCTGTTAGCGAAGTACCTTTTATATAAAATAATTCTTGATATTGTTTTCTTAAATTTAGAATTTCTTTCTTTTCTTTATTATTTAAACGAACTGTAAGGATGAGTTCTTTTATTTCCGAGAAGTTAGTTTTTCCTGAATTTAATAAATTTATGTTATGGGTTTTACCAACTTTAAAATTTTTAATTTATTCTACATAAATGGGGAATTTAAAATTTGCTTTAAAGGATCGATCTGATTTGTTTTTATTGTGTAAATTGCTTCATTATTTTTTATTGATATTAAGCCTTCATGAATAGAGAGAAAACTGTTAAGGTCGGAATGAGGAACAATACCTTCTCCATTAGAAATTTTTTTAATGGCAATTTTGACTACTGTTTCTGAATTATTGTTTATCATATACGTGTATTCGGATTGAGGGGGTTTATTGTCATAATGGATTGTGAGATTGCCAAAAGGTGTAGTTATTATATCTTCTAACATTTCAATTTTAGCGCTTAACAACTTAAGGTTGTCCGTTCCTAATAATAAATCACATTTTTCATGAAAATCAAAAATGCCAAATTTATGAAGGGTTTTGGTGTTTGAAAACAATTTTGATTACTATATTGATATTAAAATTTTGCAATGAAGAACCATGAGCACTTGTGAGTTTAAAAGGCTCACGGGTAATGTTATTATGAAAATATTTACTTGCTATAAGCGATGATACAAGTATAAGATAAATAACAAGTGATTTTGTGCTTCCAGTATCGATAAGAATTTTTAAATTAGAAGTTGGTAACAAAACGAATGGTAGGGCACTATAGTGGGCCAAATTTAAAATATCAGGGCGGGGTTTGGCCCTGATCTAAAAAAATACTTTGTGCATTATTTGGATCGTCCTCATTAGAGTATTCGAAAGTTTCCCTGTAATCGCCTGGAAATGAAACGGTGGGTTCATTAGGTGTTTGCTCAATTTTTTCTTCCTTGACTTTATAATTATTTTCTAATTGTTCGGAATTTAAATAGTGTAATTCTTCTATCTCAAGATTAGGGTTCCTACGAACCGGGGTGTTTACAAAAGACTTATATCTTATACTTGGATCAGGTTGTCTTTGAAATGGGGTATTATTTCGGAAATTACTATTAATACTTATAAGGATGGATTGAAAACTTTGTTGAGGCCTTAATTGATTTGATTTGTAATTAATGGGTCTAGAAGGTTGAATTGGTCTATACTGATCAGGACTATTAGAATTATTAGGTCTGGGAGTTTGAAAATTTTGATAATTTAGATTGACTGGTATGTATCTTACCAATTGTTGCGTGTTTTTATAATGCGGTATATTAAATTTATTATTTATTATTGGACGTTTCATGTCCTTTTTACCTCATTTATTGCCTGGTTTAAATCTATTGGATTTTTAGTTCTCATGAAAGACCTTCTTACGGTTCTTTCAATCCTTTTAATAATACACGTAAAGCAAATTTTTCGATATATTATGTTAGAACCAGTGCCTCCATAGGCATTTCGCTACGAAAGTATGAGATTAGGAATTGTACTATTTTCCGTTTGTCCGCGTATCTCTGTTTTAAAGCGTTTTTTATATTAAAAAAATTACAACAAAATATATAGAATAATATAAAAAAATAAAATTTAAATTTATTCTTTTTGCTAATGTTAATTTAGCAATAAGCTTAATAATATATTTAAAAAAATAAAAACAAAATTCATTCAAATTACTTTAGAAATGATAACTTTGATATTATAATAAAAAAAATGTTTGATTATATAAAAATAAAATTATATCTCTTAAATATTTTAACTTACAGTAAGTCGACTGCGATAATGAGCATAGCCAAGTTTTACGTCTCGTTTTCTTCTGTCTGGACTTCGTCAATAACAGTTGATTCTCGATCGACGTGTCCTACCGACTCCGCCAGTTATCTTTGTTATGAGCACTAACACTTTTTTAAAAAGATTTATTTGAAGTATAAAATAAAATACAATATAAAACAGATTGAAGAATGGCGTGGAGACGAATATACTATTCTTGGCTTGTCTCCCTCACGAGGATTTTTGATTACTCCAAATGGACGTTTCGGCTTTTTCGAATCACGATCGCTTTGAATGGAACCTCATATCTGATGACTTTCTTGCTGCGGTTTGAAGCCAATTTATGATATATAATGTTCCCTATTTTGATTTTCTCCGTTACATCTCTTATTCCTACATTTTCGACATATTCGGGATTCGACCCGCTGTCGCGCTTTCTCCCGCACCCTCATGAGTTCTACCCTATTAGTCACCAGCCTCTCCGAAAATTCTTCGTCTACTGCCGTTTCACCACTATTCCTCCTCCTTTCGCGCAGCCCAAAGAGTAACTTGTAAAGGGAAAATCCCGTCGCGGAGTGTATGGAGTGGTTGTATGCTGCCACGGCCCGTTGCATGGCCACTACTGGGTCTAAACCTTTTTCCACATGCTACACCTGAATGTGGTCTCCCAATGTGCCGTGTAGTCGCTCTATTCCCCCTCTTTTTTTAGGATGTCCCGGGGTATTGATGTGCCAGATGATGTCCAGATTCTTCATCTGCTTCTTTACCTCTACATTGTCAAGCTCTCTTCCTCCATCTGACGATATTCTACAGTATTCCGTAGAATTGAAACCAGGTTCTCAGCCCCAATCACTGCATCTGCGGACCTCTCTTGTACTGGGTGAGCCATAGCGACCTTACTAAAAACCTCTATGACCGTCACCCACTTTAAATCTTTCCAGGTAAACGTATCTACTTGCAAGCCGCTGAGTGGTACGTTTGGTGTTGGCGTCTCCTCCTGTATCCCTCTTGAAGGGTGGCAATCGTACTTCGCTGTCTGGAACACCTCGCATGTCCGACTATGTCCTCGATCGTCTTCTTCATCCCCCACCAGAAATACCTCCTTTTTAGTGCCTGTAGTGTCTCGTTCACCTCTGCTTTTGTTTCCCTGGTGGTACGCCCGTGAGACCTCTCGTTGCTGTTGTGGGTCTCTGATTGTTTCGGCCATTAGCTTGCAGCGGTTGGAAGGCGTCCTTCGACACCCTCGACACCTCGAATATTAGCTCCTCCGTAATTCCAGGCTGTGACCAGATCGTCCTGATTATACACTTGTTGTCCTTGGCATAATCGATCTTTGTCAGACCCGAGGTTCGTGTTTTCCATATTATCTGACGCTTTTTCGGATTGACGATTTCTTCCCTTTCCTCCATATCCGTCGGCCTTCCACCCCCGGAGCTTTCCCCTCCTGTTGACTCCTGTTCGGTTTCCGAATTGTTCGATCCTCATTCTCCTTCCCTTTCCGACGTCCATTCGCTCACGAATTGTCGGAGGTCCCCCGGGTCGTCCCCTCTATCCTCGTCTATCGCGTTTATTTGGATTGCCCGTGACAACCATTCTGTCACGACATTTTCTCTCCCGCACTTATACATTACCTCCATGTTATATTGACTCTTTCCAACGTGTGACCCTAGCCGATGACTCCTTCAGCTTCCCTACCCAACGCAATGGTCGGTGATCTGTGTTCACCTTAAATTTCCGTCCATCAACATACGGAATGAAGTGTTCCACCGCCCACACTATGCCGAGAAGTTCCCGTTCTAAGGTACTGTACCTTGCTTCCGTGTCCGTAAGTCGCCTGCTCGCGTAAGCCAACGTTTGTTCTTCCGCTTTTCCTACTTGTGATAAGACTGCCCCCACAGCGTAGTCACTCGCATCCGTGGTGATTGTGAAAATCTTGGTGAAGTCTGGGAACGCCAGTACCGGTCTTTCCTGTAACCGTCCCATGCGCCTCCTAATATTGTCTTCGATTACCGGGATTATTACGGTTTGCTTACCTTTTCGCAGCAGGCTATTGACAATACACCGCCATCTCCGGGACGAATGGGCTATAATAATTTAGCGTACCTTGCAGCCTCCGAATACCCTTTACGTCTCTTGGTATCGCCACGTTTCGAATTGCTTCCACCTTCGTTTTGTCTGGCCTAATTCCCTCCTTCGATATGCCTCCTAGAAAATTGATCGTCTCCTGGCCTAGGGTCGACTTTTCTTCCAAAAGCTCCAGCACGAATTCTCGTTAACCGTCGAATATCTTTCTCAAGTGCACGACTGTCGCCCCTTGTCTTCGCTGAAGACTAGCAGGTCGTCCAAGTATATTTGGCAAAATGCCTCTTCTAGCCCCCGTAGGAACTCGTCCATGAGTCTTTGAAAGGTGATAGGTGCGTTTTTGAGGCCGAACGTCATCCGCGTGAACTCCATAATGTCCCCACTCGAAGGAGAATGCTGTTTTGTGTCGGTCGTTAGGGTGCATCCTTATTTGGTGATAACCTGCCTTCAAGTCCAGGGTGCTTAAGACTATGGCTTCGCTCAATCTGTCCAGGATATCCTCGAATCGGGGTATTCGATACTTTTCATCTAAGGTATTATCATTTAATTTTCTGAAGTCGACGACCACCCTGCACTTCTCGATCCCATCTGCGGATTTCTTCTTTACTGCCCTTAGGAGGTTGTTATACGGCGATATGCTATCTACTATAATACCTTGGGTCTTGAGATTCTCGAGGTCCTCCCGTATATGTAGGCGCATAGCTTCTGGGTACCTCCTTTTCTTGACGTATGTCACCCTCTCCTGTTTCAGAGGAATTCCATGGACGGCTCTCCCCGTATCTCCCAGTGTCTCATCTTCTTTTAAAAAAAAATATCCACATATTCCCTCTTTAACATCTGCCTCCAATGCTCCGTCTGTTTGATAGCCTCTACTCTGATCTTGGTCCCTTACCAGGCCTTCCTCCCTCTGTACCTCTTCCCTCCTATTCGGATGTTCCATCACTGACCCTGATTCCGAATCCTTGTTCCTAATAAATCGCAACCTATTAACCCTCCGTATTCCCTCGGCATGCTCTCTACTATGTGTATCCGCAAGCCCCCTCCCCCGATTACCCACCGATTCCGTTCCAATTCAACTTTCCTCTCTACTTTACAGGGCCCACCTAAAGCGATCAATTTATACTTACATACCTGTAGTTGGGGTATTCCTTCTCCATTACAAATTTCTTATAACGCTCCACGACACATAATCTTATTCGAGCTCCCCGTATCTACCAAGCACTTCACTCCACACGCAACACTCACAATTGGCAATTCCACGCATCCGCTCTCCACATTATTTATGATAGCGTGGTTGCCGCTCTCCTTCCCCTCTCTTCATTCTTCTTCTCGGCTGCCTCTCTCCGCCGACGTTCTTCTTCCTCCAATCCTCCTACCGATCCTCCCTCCTCGGACTCGTCTTTCTCCTGGTTCACTTCCTTCGTCTTCCGTTCCCGACGTTTCCGAATACTCCTCTGTTTCTGATGGTATTCCTCTCTTCTTCTATACTCTTTGCGTATTTACTTCCGCGGGTTCTCCGCGGAACATTTCTCCTGGTCTGCTCATGTAGGGACATTGCCTCGCAATGTGTCCCTTGAATTTCCGCATTAAAAGCATTTTGTGCGAGGACATGCGAGGGCTACCAGGTGCCCTATCTTACCGCACCGATGGCATTTTTTCTCCTCTCTTGGCCAATTCTTCCTCTCCTTTCCGGGTCTTTTCTCTCTCGCCCACCGAACTCGGCATCTCTTTTTTTCCATACCTCCAGTCTGGTTCGGATCCTCCTATATGTCACCCTATTCCATCCTGCTTCGATACACTCTCCATATCGGCCCTCCTCAGCTCGAGCGCTTGCTTCCATCATGTCCTGGGGAAAAAACTATGAAGGTTTTCTCCCGAGGTAATCCATCCTTCTTTCCCGTGTCCCTTGCCAATTTTGCCTTCAATATTGGTGCCAGGAACGTCAACCTGCCCTCCACCTCGGCTGCATTAACCGTCTCTCTCATATTTTCTGTTATTCGGTAAAACCATGCTAACAACGATCCTGCATATTGTCCATTCGTCTAGTGGGATTGTCTCGTCTCCAGAAAAATCTGGAGTATATCCTCTTCCGGGGCCCACCGGTCTCCTCTAAATGCCTGCTTTAATCTGTCTTTTACGACGGTCCGTGGCGTATCCTCGTCCGCCTGTATCAGGCTCAAACCATTTCTCTAGACCCGACATACCAGAGCGGCTTTCATTGTCAACCGCTGGCATCCATCAGATCAATTAAGTTTTCGGCTGCCCTAGCCTCTATCCGCGCCATGACGCGGTCGGCTCCCTTGAGGAAATGGTTCATCTCCCTGATGCCGCCGACGAATCTTTCCAGGTCTGACACAGCCTTTCTTAGATCCTGGGATGTCGCCGTCCTCACCTTCAGCAATTCCAGAGCGTTTGCGTGTGCCGATACCAGGGATGGAGACCCTGCAGTGGCGGAATTTATGATGTTAGTTTCAGAATTGGCGCTGTTAGTACTCCATCTGTCATTCTGTATATGTATAGTTGTTGTCTCGAGAAACTAAAAAGAAAGGAAAGAAAATAAATTTCTTATCTTCTTACTGGACTTCTCGATACCGGGTCTCGGCACCACTTATGTTCGCTCGGACGAAAACTGATAAAAAGAAAGTAAATCGGAAGACGAAATATAACACACGAGTGCTGGAAAAAGTCTGCTTTATTCTGTCTTATAATCTCCTATATATTGTGTTAGGCTGTTTACATTCCTGATATAGAATTACATGTAATATTGTCCTATCCGCTATTTTAACTTATATATATATATATATATATATATATATATATATATATATATATATATATATATATATATATATATATATATATATATATATATAAGTTAAGTTGGGACTTACATTAGTATAGCCACTAATTCCAAACCAGCATTATAAACATTGTAAATTGTATATATAGAGGATTAGAATCTGAATAAAGTTAGTGTTTAACCAGCCTTCCTGTGAGTACTTTATCTCCCCATTTCCTCTTTTTTTTTATGTTTCGTGCGTCGAAGCTCTTAAGTGGTGCCGAAACCCGGGATCTTTTTTTAGCTGTTTGCAGTGAGAATTTTTTTTCTTTTCTTTTTTTTTTTACGGAAGAATATTTTGATTTTGTTACTTATCAATTTTTATTTCTATTTTTTCTCACTTTTTTTTTAAAACATGAATGAACAAGGACAAAGAGAGATCCTTAGGCCAGCAACGTTAACGCTGGAGCCTTCACAGCCAGAATCGGTGAATCCAGAATTCCCGCCATTGTCATCAGCAACTCTAACAATGGCGCGGGCGGACTTAGCTGCGCAGGAGGCGAATAGAATCGCACAGGAGACGAACGAACTAGAAAAAATGAAGCTGAAAAAGGCAAACGCACAAGATATCAGAAGAGAAATTTCCGACTTAGAGAAATTTAACGGAGATGTGGGGGAGTTAAATCATTTTCTCAAAGGCGGGGACGGGATTATGAACAGCATACAATCCCAGGTAGCAGTAGATCTTCTAGAAGAATCAGATGCCAAAAGGTTACGAGTGGCCCTAGCACGGCGGGTCAGAAGGAGCGTCCTAAACCTGATTCAAGCGGATGAGGATACCGCGTGGCAGGTAATTAAGGAAAGACTGAAGAAAGCCTATGGAGGGGGGCGATGGGCCCCAGAAGAAGATATGCTTCAAATGTTCCGCGACATGAAGAGAACGAACCAGACAAACGGTCAGTACGCTGCAGGTCACCTCGTGAAGCTAAATAGGATAAACGAGAAGTTGCGAGAGGTAATGGACACAAGTGCAGTCGAGGCATGGATGATATTTATGACCACGGTACTGAAGGTACAGTTAGCCAGAGATACGGGGAGGAAGGACGGTCTACCCAGAGATAAATCATTTATAGAATGTGCACAGGAAATGGTAGACGCGAGCGCACGTGACGAGGAAGAGAGAGAGGAGGTTGAACCAGGGTGGAGTAGGGTGTCTTACCGAAGAAACGAGGCAGGAAGGAATAGAGTAAGACAGGATCTGGGAAGAAGGAGAGAGGGAGAGTTTGGGAGAAAAGAGAAATTACCGAGAGAGAGAAGGCAATTTGTGGACAGGAAGAATGGCAGAAGAGATGAAAGGAAGTGCCATGAATGTGGCAAGACAGGGCACTTGGTAGCTCAGTGCCCGCGTACGCGGTGTTTTGAATGCCATAACAAGGGACATATGGCCAGACAATGCCCATATATACGGCGCAGGGAACACGACCGAGGAGAACCAATGGAGATCAACGCTCAACGAATGTGGCGGAGGAGCAGGATACCGTCGGAATCGGCCAGATCTTCAGAGACTTCAGGGTCCGAGACGGAGAGCAGCGAACCCGGCGGCAGGGGAACCCCCGGAGGAAGGAGCAAGCAACGGAGTGCAGGGCGGCGAACAGAGCAGGTAAAGAGAGAATGAGGATCGTGTGAACGGAGGGGCAACCTTCTTTGTGTGAACAGTGTTGTAAAGAAGTGTGATCGGTTGCCTGTTATAGAGTTTTGTAAAGGGTGGAAGTGTTTGGTAGACACAGGAAGTTCCTGTACATTAGTGGGTAGGGATAACTTGGAGTTGTTATTTAAAGGAAAGAGTAAGCCAGATGTGAGACCATGTCAATGTAAAGTGGTCACTTTGAGTGGGCCCTGTACGATAGAGGGGGAAGTTGACTTACCCTTAGAGAAGTGGGGAATGAAGGAAGGGGTAATGACGCTGCATGTTGTGGAAATCATGCCGCGTGAGTATGGGGGAATTTTGGGATGCGATTTGTTTAGCAAATTAGGGGCGAAGATCCGTAGTTCAGGAGGTCAATGGGTAATTAGGATCGGGAAAAAGAGGTACGAAACGTCGCAGGACGCAAAGGGGAGTGTTAGGTGTGTTGGGGTAATCACCAAAGGTGCAGATTGGAGACAAAGCGTGAGGGAGGAATTCACGGATATTTTTTTTCGCGAGGGAGACCCACTGAGCGCGACGGGAGAGACTCTCCACGAAATCAATTTGAAATCCGACAAGGTTACCTACGTGAAGGAGCGGAGGTACCCACAAGCATTGAGGGGACACATTCGTGAGGAAATCGAGGAGCTAAAGCGTCAGAGGATCATCGTGGATAGTACTTCGCCCTTTAATAGTCCACTATGGGCAGTCAAGAAGAAACCCGTCGACGGGGAAACAAAGGAGCGCTATAGGGTAGTTGTAGACTTCCGGCAATTAAATGAAAACACGTTAGATGAGAAGTACCCCATTCCTAGGTTGGAGGACATCTTGGACAGACTGGGAGGAGCATCGGTGTTTAGCACACTTGATCTGAAATCAGGATATCATCAAATTCACATGCACCCCAGAGATCAAGCCAAAACAGCGTTTACTTTCGAAAGGAGGCATTATGAATTTACCCGTATGCCGTTTGGCTTAAAGAATGCACCCATAACGTTCCAAAGACTGATGGACGAATTTTTGCGTGGTCTGGATGAAAATATGTGCCAAGTGTACATGGATGATCTCTTGGTTTTTAGTAAGACTGAGGCAAACCATATAGAGGATCTGCGACAGGTATTCACTAGAATACGACAGTTTGGGCTGAAACTATCGAAAGAAAAATCGATATTGGGTCAAACGCAGATTAATTTTCTTGGACACGTGATTTCGGCGGATGGGGTACGGCCAGATGGAAAGAAAGTAGAAGCAATCGGGAAAATGGCAATGCCGAGTGATGTGAAGGGGATCAGGAGATTGTTAGGAACCCTCAATTACTACCGGCGATTTGTTCCGGAGATGGCTGACAACCTGGTACCTTTGAACGAACTTTTGAGGAAGGGACGCATGGTTAAGATTACGCCAGAGATCGAGGCGAATATCAGGAAGTGTATGTTGCGGTTACAAACGGAACCAGTCCTCGCATTCCCAGATTTTTCCAGACCATTTTCAATCACTACGGATGCCAGTGAATATGCACTGGGGGCGGTTTTATCGCAGGAAGGCGAGAGGGAGGAAAGGCCCGTGGCATATGCGAGCAGGAGGCTTACGGACGCGGAGTCCCGGTATAGCGCACTTGAACGAGAATTGTTAGGGGTTGTATGGGCAGTGCAACACTTTCGGCCGTATGTATTCGGAAGAAGGTTTAAAGTGCACACAGATCATCGTCCTCTGTTGTGGGTGGGCAATTTGAAAGAGTCCTCGGCGAGAGTCACACGGTGGAAGGAAATTCTGAGTCAGTACAATCTCGAAGTAGTGTACAAACCGGGAAAGGAGAATGTCGTAGCTGACTGGTTATCTCGCGCGTTACAAGTAAACATGATGGAGACAGAGGTGGGTGAAGCATCGGGGGACCTACAAAGGTTCGTGCGGGAATGGACGCCAGACGGGGAAGGAGAACGCGGGGCTGACCGCCAAAGCAATGGGGACCCCCCGGATGACGAGTCAGGGGACGAGAGACCAGCAGAGATGGAGGAACTTGACGAGATAGTTAACGACAAGACTCGACAGGTCATCTGGAAAACAAGGACTACGGGGCTGGTAAAAATGGACTTCTCCAAATATGATAGGCATAACATCGTCACTATTTGGTCCCAACCGGGAGTCAAGGAGGAGCAAATCTGCCGAGTATTAAAGGACGCATCCAAGGTAGGCGCGACCCATTATTTATATGTCGGCAACGCGGCGGTGTGGGAAAAGATCCGTGTCTTATGGAGGACTGAAAAAATAGGGATAGACAGGACTTTTATTCGTTGTCGCTCTATCGTGGAGACTATTCGCGATCACGAACAGCAAAAAGAGGTAACGATTGCATACCATCAAGGGAAGACAAACCACCGAGGAATCAACGAGACGTTGGCGGCCTTGAAAAGAAGGTATTATTGGGTAGGGATGCGGAAAACGGTAGAAGAGGTAATGAGGAGCTGCCACATTTGCCACACGGCTAAGTATGACCGGCACCCCCCTGTAGGACTACAAACAGAGACGAGGACACCTACGGTACCGTTAACGGACCTCCAAGTTGATACCTTTACGTGGAGAGGGTTTAAATGGGTGACAGTAGTGGACACCTTTAGCAAGATAGCGATGGCCCACCCCGTGAAGGAAAAATCGGCGGCAGCGGTTTGCAGCGCCCTCCAAACATGGTTCCAGTTTTATGGGGTGCCAGATACGATCTCCTCGGACGGGGGCAGGGAATTCGACAACGCCCAGTTACGACAAGAGACGAAAAGGCTAGGAATTTCGTGGCACTGGAATACGGCCGGACATCCCAAAAGTAGGGGGGGATCGAACGGCTCCATAATACCCTGGGTGAACATCTCCGAGTATTCCACGCAGACAAGGGGTTGGAAGCAGACGAGGCGATGCCCCGAGCCATAGCAGCGTATAACCATTCTATACATATGGCTACTGGGTTTTCCCCTTTCGAGGCCCTTTTTGGTTTACGCGCACGAAGGAGGGACGAGCGAGATACGACCGTGGATGAGGACATGGCGGAAAAACTAGCCGTGAATAGAGTAGAAATCGAGAGAATGTGGGGGAAAGCGCATGGGCGAATGGTAGCGGAAAAGAGTAAGAGAGTAGCGCGGGAGAACGAGGGTGTAAAGGATATTATGGGTAATATGAAAATAGGCACTATCGTTTACAGGAAAATTATGTCGAATCGCGCAAAGGAAGTTCTGAGGTATGAGGGCCCATTCAAAGTGATTACGATTAGGGAGCACAATCTCGTCACTATTCAGAGTCTGGGGGAGCCCAGGAAACGGAGGACTGTACATATCGAGCAACTTAAGGTTCCAGTGGGGGAACCCAGACCATAAAAGTGTATTTATTTGTATTATACGTTTTCTGGAAGAAAAACATGTATATTTTCAACATGTATAGTTTTTGTATATAGAGTTTTGAGGAAGTGCCTTAGGTTATATTTTGTATACTATGTGAAGTAGATTAAGTTAGTATTATGTTAATTTTTATATATAGGTTAAGTTGTAATTTTTGGTTATTTACTTTTGTTTGCAGTTTGGTTTTTTGTTTTTGTTATTGTTTGTTTTGTTTTGAGTTTACGAGGATGTTCGTAAACTGGCAGGGGGGAGTTAAGTTGGGACTTACATTAGTATAGCCACTAACTCCAAACCAGCATTATAAACATTGTAAATTGTATATATAGAGGATTAGAATCTGAATAAAGTTAGTGTTTAACCAGCCTTCCTGTGAGTACTTTATCTCCCCATTTCCTCTTTTTTTTTATGTTTCGTGCGTCGAAGCTCTTAAGTTATATATATATAGGTATATGTATGTGTGTGTGATGTAACAATTTATATATATGTGTATGATGTAACAATTTAAATATGTATGTGTGTTATGTAGCTATTTATGTGTACATATACATATATATATATATATATATATATATATATATATATATATATAATACACATATATAGGTATATGTGTGTGTGATGTAACAATTTATATATATATATATATATATATATATATATATATATATATATATATATATATATTATACATATATATATATATTATACATATATATAGGTATATGTGTGTGTGTGTGATGTAACAATTTATATATATGTATGATGTAATAATTTAAATATGTATGTGTTTTATGTACCTATTTATGTGTGTGTATATATATATATATATATATATATATATATATATATATATATATATATATATATATATATATATACATACACACACATAACGTTTGATCGGGTCGGTCTAGGGTCTAAATTGACCTCTCAAAAAGAACATTTCCTCCTCAAAAGGAGCACTTTCACCGCAGAAGTCCCTCAAATTTGGCCCCAGAACAGGCGTTTCTTCCCTTCTTGTCTATTCTTGTGTGTGTCTATTCCTGTGTTTGGTAATCCAAATAGTAATTGTTCAATCTGTTTGTATTATACTATAGATTCATAAATTATTTCTTATAAATTGAAAACATTTTTTATACCAGTGCTTATGCTGGCACTCAAAAAAAAGAACAGTAAAGTGATATAATGTGTACATAATTCCGTAAATACTGAATTGTTAGAAAAGTTAATTTTAATCTATAATTTGTTTTTTTTGTTTAGTGGCTGATCATCAGAGACCTAGAGTTTGCTCATTACCAGAGAAAGGATATAATCCCAGGTATATTCACTTACAACACTTTGAGTTTTTATTTCTGCCACATTTATTATGTACATTAAGTATGAGCACAATTTAACTATTTCAATTTTAGTATTGTTTCGAATGATACGCATGCATCCATTTCTTATTTATTATCCCCATGTCTTGAATGAGTATTCTGGAATAACCTAGTAATTTATTGTAACCTTTGGTATATATTAAGTCCGAACGTGTTCATCGAAGGTTGGTGTGCATTTCCCTACGTACTATATGCTCCAGCTTCGCGTTCACACCTAGCGAAAATATCACAAAGCCGCAAAGGTGTTTCGTGACATTTTTTTCTCTTTTGGATCTGTCGTGATACAAAAGTCTCATGCTGCTGGTTCCCCGAAGGAAATGGGGTAAAATATACATTTTCGAGGTGGGGAGTCGCGCTCTAATTCAAATTGCTGCTCGTCATGTTGATATCTGTTGGCATTCTAAGGTAAATTTTATTAATCTATATAAATAAAAACGAATGTATGTCTAACTGTCTGTCTGTTTGTCCTTTATGCATCACAATACCATTCATCCGATCTCCATGAAACTTTGGAAAGATGTTGAGTATACTCCTACGAAGGTTTCTGGTATAGTACATCTGACCTAAGAAAGGATATATAAATAAAAATTCAGTCTGCTTATGTTTGTGATTGCAAAACTCTAAACGTAGTCAGTCGATTTTGATGCGGTTTTCACTATCATTTAGAGAATTTCTTCGAGAAGGTTTATATTCATTAAACTTTTCGAAATGTTCCCCTTAAGGGGAGAAATGAAGAAAACTTAAAAGATTGGTAATTCCGTAATAGTTGGCATGGCAACTTGATACCCGTGGAAATAAGTTCACTACAAAAACATCTTATCAAGAGTGAAATTATTGTGAGTAAGCGTCAATAGTATCAGTCAATAAAATCAGTAAAAGTGTAAAAATGTGAAGCTTTATCACCGTTATGACAAATTTATTATCATTTTGATCCTATACCTAAAAAACCCTTAATGAATTAAAACGAGTTCTAAACAATGCCTTGGTATATTCACAGTCAAAATTTTTGTTGGTAACAGTCTGTTTCGTTGAAAGTTCCGGTAGCCCCCCTCCCCTAAGAGTTCTAATAATTGAAGCATAGAAATGACATAAAAAAGAGTCTAAATGCCTTTAGAAAATGTTTTCAGAATTCAAATTCAAATTGAAGATATTTAAATGAAGGGAGTTATTGTTGACCGTATATTTATATTTAAAGGGAGAAGTTGATCGGGGGTGCGGTCAAAGAAATAGACTACTATAAGTGTGAACTTATATAATTGTGCATACGTTTCGGCCTAAGTTTTAGGCCATCTTCAGGGCTAAAAGGAAAACAAAATAACAACAATGAAAAAAGAGGAAGAGGCAGTACCAGTAATAAATGATAAATGATAAAAAAAATGATAAATGATAAAAAACAGAAAATACAAGTAAGATAAAAAAGTATTAAGAATAAAAAGAAAAAGATAACACTAAATTACATAATACAAAAGACAATTGAAAAAATAAAATAAAATAAAATAAATGAAATAACAATGTAAAAATTAAAAATTAAAAACAATGCGATATTTACACAGGGAATAGTGAAATATATGAAATCTATTAATTAAAAAGACAAATAATATGAAGGTTTGGTAATGTGTAAAGCATACATGTATAGCAAAGCATAAAGCATAAATGCATACAGTATATAAAAGCATACAGAGATAGTTGTAAGTTATGCAAAAGATGACTATGATGTTAAAGAAGTTGACATTGTTGTAATTGATTGTTGTAATTATGAGATGAAGGAGTAAAATATAAAATAATGTAAGCCCCAAAAACAAAAATAGATAAAAATCCTATGTGGTGAAGAAAGAAGAAGGATAGAAAACAATGAGGAGGAGGAAATGTAAAGAAAACGTGATAATTACATACCAGCGAGGCGTGAGGCCAAGCTCCAACTGAATATTAATAATGGATTACCGGGAATTAGGAAAACCGTTAAAACAATGTTACCAACTCACTGATTTGAAATAAAACTAACACTAAATTTAAATGCTGTGTGATCAAAAGACATAACAATTGATTTGAAAACTGTAAAAACGTATTGAAGATATTAAAGAAATATGGCATAATTAAAAAAACACATTTTTTTTTATAACATATGGCTGTATAAGCAATAGAACCACATTTGAAATAGTACTAACTTTAGAATTAAAAAAAATTATTTTTTTGTAAAAAATATCTTTTTTCTTCCTTTGCTTCCATTCCACATAGCCACGCCAAAGCAACCTAGGGTATTGAATTGAACGATGTGTTTCCTCGGTGAACTTATGTTCCCTATTAAACTGTTATTTACTTCCCCATTCATATCATATAGCAATAAGTATGATGAAATTTTCAATATATAAATAATGTGTGAAAAGTAAAGGTTGAACTTATGTATATCTTTTCTTTTTTTTTCAAAACTTGTTCGTAAAAGTTCTGTACAATCTTTAAAGTATAATGATTTAGGATGATGAGAACAATATTCTGTCTTCTGTCACTCATATTAATCTTTTAAAAGTTAGACATAAAAAAAACTTGAAATTTGAGAGGGCATTTAACTTCTCAAATGTTCTTTCTTATTTCCACTTGATGTCGGCCTGGATGAAATCGTTTGCCTGTTCCATTACTTAACTCTTTTCTTTCAGTGAGACAATTTCTAACGGTAAAAGTTTAACTCTGTTAATTGCTCGATTTAATGCAGGAAAAATAGACTAAATAAACAACAAAATTTTCACATTCATGAAATATTGGTCATAACTTCATCTCAGTGGAAGGAATTGAGATTTGCAGAGTCCACTCAAATTTCGGAGGAACAAACAACCCTGTTTATTCATCTCACGAAAAATTTCGAAATGGGAGGTGAGATGTACGCAAAATAATTTGCACATATTAAGCCACGTAAGGTATCGTTTTTTATAGATTTTACGTTTCTGAATCGAATGACCACAACCATGTCGATTTAGTCAATAGTTTAGAGAAGTGTTTTCCAAAGCATGGAACCGGCGTACCCGAAGAGGTACGGGAAGAGTTTGATGGGAGTACGCGTTGCATCAGGTTTCCAACGTAATAAAATAATTTTAGTTGGTTACTTGTTAGTATTTTGTATGTGTGGTGTTATATCTATGTGAAGTTGTTTTTCAGCACTTGTAGACAATTCCTCGACAAAAAAGGAACATTCCTTGGGTTGTGGAACCGCATCTCAGAATAAAATAAACAACCAGGGAACCAAATTATGACGATCTGTCGTCTCAACATAACCCAATTCATTCTTTTCATTGATCCTAATTAATGTTAATATAACATAGCTTTTAGAATGCGCTGACGATCGAGATCATCCAGAACCTAGTGCACAGAGGGTCCGAAACTCTCTCTTTCTCATGCAGGTATGAACTCGAATAAGATTAAAACTGTAACAATATCATAAATCAGTTGACATCCGCATGATGGTATAAAAGGGTCAATCTAATTAGGGATTGATAAATTATTTGCCACTTCTATAAATTTGTTTTATTGAAAACTAGTTTCGAATGTTATACATTCATCCTCAGTTCTAAAAACACACAAAAAATTCAAACATAAGCAATTCAAAATATAGTTTGGTATTATTATACATATTAAATTAGATTAATATAAATCAGTATTACTGTAATAATAAATCAGTAGTACTGATTTATATTAATCTAATTTAATATATATAATAATACCAAACTATATTTTGAATTGCTTATTTTTGAATTTTTTGTGTGTTTTTAGAACTGAGGATGAATGTATAACATTCGAAACTAGTTTTCAATAAAACAAATTTATAGAAGTGGCAAATAATTTATCAATCCCTAATATCATGAATGATCAGTTGAAGTGTTTCTTAGTTTGAGTTTGCACTTATGTATTTTATTCAAACGGGTCTGGGGGAATAGTATACAAATAATTTAGACGATGGACTAACGTTCAAAATACCCCTCTCCCCCTCCCTTATGACAGAGTAGAGATTCGAAAGATAGAGTAATAATCATTGTTTGCATGAAAATAAATTAAAATTAGAATTATTACTGTATAATATGATGTACATGCATAATGAATGATAAAGTTGTTTTTAGTCTTAATGTTGTTTTTAAATAGAGATGAATATGGTGCTGGACACTGAAAGCTTCTATCAATGAAATAAAATGTAATGAATTTGAGACTGTGTATGGTAATCTACCTTTATCAATTGGAGATAAATTTAAAAAACAGTCTACCTACAGTTTCGAATATACCTAGCTTTAATATATATTTTATAATGAATGAATATTATTTTTCGATTTTTTATTTTCTTTCTCAGTTTTCTGGAGTTACATCTACATCCGGGAAACACAATCAAGGGAATGTAGACAAATTTACTTATTCAAAAATTTTCTGACATGCATCAAGTATTTTTCGATTATTATTATTATCATTATTTCATGAACTAAAGGAAAAATTTTTGATTGTTATTAAAGTATATTTAATCAATTTAACCAAAATAATCATGTATTGATGTTTTGCCTTTTTTCTGAACTATGGAAAACAGCAAAAGTAATAACTATTCCTCAACCTGGGAAAAATATGTCACTTCCTAGTTGTTTTGGGCCACTATCATTACTCAGCAGCTTAAGTAAAGTAACTGAAAAAATTATTTTAAAAAGATTGCAAGTGTTGATTGATAAATTATTTGCCATTTCTATAAATTTGTTTTATTGAAAACTAGTTTCGAATGTTATACATTCATCCTCAGTTCAAGGTTTAAATGGATTATATCAAACAGAAAAGTTTGTATTGGTTTCTTCTCGCATTGAACTAACAATAATTATTTAATAAATAATTATTTATCTAATAGTAAATTTTTCGTTTGAATTAATGAATCCAAATCTGATTTTAAAAATATTCAGGCTAGTGTATTACAAAGATCTGTCCCTGTACTGACCCTTTTCAACCTTTTTATTAATGATTTGACAATAATTAAAGGTAAAACAAATATTGCACTTTTTGCAGATGATGCATTTATTTATATCTCCTTGTTCACAATCGATACAATAGCAAATCATTTTTCTCTAGCCATTTCAAAATATTTTAAATTCTTTCATAAGTGGAAAATCAGACCTAGACATCTTAAAACAGACGTCATAATTTTCACTAAGCTCAGGCCTGTAATAGACAGTTTTGTGACAGTTGATGGAAATCAATTAGCTTAGTCTAAATGTGTTACTTACTTAGGAGTTCATTTAGATTTTAGATTAACCTACACTAATCATATTAATACTCAAATAAACAAAGCTATAGGGGTCATGAACATTTTTTTTCCTCTCTTATCCAAATATTCCAAGCTGATTGTTATAAATAAAAGATACTGTATTACTTATGTATCAGACCTATTGTATGCTATGCTTGCCTCGTATGATCAAACCCATGCATGACAAATTATAAAAAATTGCAAGTGCTGCAGAACAAATGTTTTAAGGCTTGTTGTTGGTTATCCAAGGTGGACTCCAATAGATCTAATGCATTATACTATAAATGTGCCTAGTATCACTAATTTTATTCATAAATTAACCCCAGATTTTTTCAAATCTTGTGAACTCAGTACACATGATCATATAAGAGATATTGTTAATTATTCCAAAGCAGATTTATCTTATAAAGGTTATAAAAATAAGAGACTTAAATTGTTTATGTGTATGTATTCGTTTTTTTTTTCATTATTATTATTTTATTTTTAAATTTTAATATATATATTATATATATATATATATATATATATATATATATATATATATATATATATATATATATATATATATATATATATATATATATATATATATATATTTCTGTCATTTCTCTTTTAGAGAGTTTTTTTTTTATTTATTTTTTTTTCCCATCTTGTAATGTATTTCTTTTGTTTGCCTACATTTTAGAGTCCATTGTAGTGCTAATGCAGAATGTGTATAAACTCTTAAGCCTTGAAACCTCATTTATTTGTAATAAATTCATTTGTAAATACTCAATAAAAATTATTGAATTATGAATTAAAGTATATGCAATTTTATTTTTGATGAGGGGTACTCTGTGTTACAAAAATTATAGAAGAGGTACACAAATGTCGAAAGTTTGGAAAACACTTGTTTAGAGATTATGACATTTTCAGAAAAATCACATTTTGAGGCTGAACTATACAGAGAAAAAAAAATTTCAGAATTTTGTGCATTGATAGTTGACCGTATGGTATATCAGGAAGATGTTCCGGATGGCTGTCAAGAATAAAATAAAATAGTTGTAACTATTTATTTAATGCCGACGTTTCCACCCACATTGTAGGTCTTCATCAGGGCCAGAAATAATGATTCAAAGGAGCAACACAGGGGCATAAAGACAGGGTATAAAAAAAATATATATATATACATACATATAAAATATTATATATATATATAAAATAAAATTGAAAAAAAAGAAAATAACAAAAAGTAAAAAGAGTAATGTTGAGGTATAAAGACATATATAAAAACCAAAGAAAATAACAACATATTAATAGCATAGTAAACAGAAAAAAATAAAGATAAATAGTGGTTTCTAAATATGAACTCAACTAGAGCATTTTTCAAAGTCAATGGAATGGTTAAGAGTTGTCCTGTTCTGATAATTTGGAGGAGGACGGGTTGCGGGAAGTAAAGGATAAATTGTGCTGCGAAATAAGAGCTTTTTGGTTTCATCGATATAGAAGGAATTGCAATAAGTAGAGCAAGGAATTCGGTAAACTATATTGGACTGGTGTAGCTGAGGCATATGATCTTTTGAGTTTGTAAAAAGGTGAGAAAATTTATTGTGGGATTTTAGGCCGTCTTAAGGTAGGAATGGTAGATTTTAGGAATGTCTGTATGTTATCAGAGAGAATAGGAATATTAGGAAGGGATCAGTATAAGAAGAGAGTGATGAGATGTTTGGAGAAAATAGGACAGAGATTTTGGGAGTCCAACAGTTTTTAATCATGCTATAGGTTCATAATATCCAGTCCGCTTATGAACCTTTTACACGCGATCCCACCCGCTCATTTATGATTAAATTCAATCATCACCTAAAAAATCTCCTTGAAAACAAACTGATTACCCTACAACGTGGGTCGAAATATCGGCATTAAGTAAATAGTTAATACTATTTTATTTTATTCTTGACCGCCACCCGGACCATCTTCCCAATTTCAGAATTGTTTTAGTTAGTTAGCAGACTTTGTTTTCTGGTAAAGTTTTGTTTTATTTCACGAAGAAGCTTTCCATTCTAAAACTCTGTGTTATTTTAATGATTAGAAAGAAAGTGAATTTAATTAATTCATTTCTCAAAACACTTCTTTGTTAGGTAAACCTATTTCCGCACCATACATTTTGGCAAATCAGGTGCTAATTCTAAACCAATTTCAAAAGAACCACTAGATAAAGAAACGACTTCATTTTTACGAAATGAATGCTTAATAAAAGTAGACGTTTTCCTAGAAGTGTGGCATCTGTAGTCCATCAGGGGCTTGGAAAGAAATTCACAAGTTAAAAATTATTTATATAAAATTGATAAATCATTTCGCTATTGGTCTCCTCAAAAGTCCCCGTTCAATGGATTTAGTGAACCCAAATTATATTTCTTAAAGGGATATTTGTCTATGATGGTAAAATTGGAACCTAATTACCTTGAATAGTTTTTTAGTGATCGCTTCCTATTCAACAAAAAAGGTGTCTCATTTAAAAAATCACATTACTTAAATTTCCGGTTTTTCTGTGTGGAAACATACCATGGGTCCATATGAACTGTTTCGTTGCTCTTGAGGTCTACAATCACCTTTTTAAATATTTCCCGCGACTTAGGGGTCACGCTTTACATAGCCTAGGTGGGGGTTATTTTTTGATATTTAGAGCAATTGTTCATCAATTTACCCGATATCCTTTTTTCAGATTTTTGAGCTTTCTTCTTATTATAATTTTCGGTAGATTGTAGGTATTATAACCTAGAATATAAATAATAGGAGCTATTAGTATGGAAAAAGCGATAAACCAATTTATATAGGAGTAAATGTATGCTTATGGGTGCGTTCTTTTACACCACAGGCCGTGCAAACTTTTACCCCCTTCTGGCCATTTCGTTTTTCATGGCTCAAGAGGTTAGTGAACTATGTAAACATTGGAGTTTGTTTGATAAATTAAAAGGTCAAAAGCATCACTATCAAGAAAATAAATGATGAAAACGGAAGCCCTAATGTGTTTTACAAAATGGTTAGATGAATTATTTAATTACAGTAACACCATGGAGTTCCGTTTCACAACTGGCACTACTTTAACACACACACAGACTGGTTGTGGGCTCATAAAACTAAGTTTATATTTTCAAAACACCATTGCGTACTTTTGTCCCACGCGTACTTTCATCCCCACATACCCTACATAGTTCAGTCGCAAAATGTGATTGTAATGTGTCATTTTAATTAAAATCAGTAATAACCTTTAAACGAATAACTGTATCGCCATGGGAGCATTCTCAATCGATTCAGAAACAACAAAAAAAAAAAAAGAAAAAAGAAACTTTGGCGGACTCAACAGATCTCGAATCTACTACAAAGACGAAGTTATGACCAAAGTTTCATGAATGCGCATATTTTTTTGTTTATTTGGCTTATTTTTCCTGTACTTATAGGGAAGAGAACTGATGTAAGTTTGTCTCTATTTGCTTATTTGACGCCGAATATCTCATTGGTATGATATTTTCGACCGAGGTGATACAAAACCACCTTCCCATTTTCGAGATTTTTTCGAAGAATATGGCTTGGAATTTACAACTCCTAGTAAGTTAAAAAATTAACAAATCCATGTCTTTTAATTTGCTTTTCTTGTTGCATGTACTTTATTTAACTATTAAAGCTTTATTAATTTTATTTCAAAACATATTGGCATGCCTATGGCTTACTTTATAGTTTAACTATTATTTTCAAAGCTAGTTGTAGTATTTTGAAATGTATGGCCCTCCGATTATTTCTAGCCGCCTTCATTTTTTTATTTAAGTTATGACTCTTACAAAGACTTATCTTATACATTTTGCTCATACCGGACTGAATTTGGTTAAATAGAATTAATTAAAGCTCTGTCACCTTATTCATTTATTCGATAAAGAAAGGTTTTTTGAGTCGTTACCTTTAGTTTCCTTAGTTTCGGTTACCTAGAGTTACCTTTTAATTTCAGTTTATTATTACGAAAATAGCAATAGTTTTTTTCACCTAAATGTTAATATTTTTTTTTTTACTAATTTCAACGAAATGAGAGTAAATGGTATTTGTTTCTACGTAAGCAGAGTTGAAATTGTCCGATTGGCGATTGATGACTAACTTTTTATTCACAAAAAAATAATATTTTAGTTATTAGACGCGACTAATATGAAACGAATAATTGAAAAATAACAATTTTTTTTAGTCACTTCAAACGACTTACCACTAAAACTTTAGCTGTTATTCATGGCTGATATTTTAGTTGTAGTCGTCAAAAACTCCGGGAGGAAGCAGGAGAGGCTGGTCTCTCAATAAACATCAAGAAGACGAAGGAGATGCGGTTAAACCCGAATGCCGAGGACAGTCTCCAGATAGGTGAGGAAACTATTGAAAGAGTTCAAGTCTTCCCTTACCTTGGTAGCCTCGTCTCAGAGAAAGGAGGGACTGACAAAGATGTCGGAGAACACATTAGAAAAGCTAATACTGCGTTCATCCAGCTCTATCCCCTTTGGAGAAACCACAGTGTGTCCGAAACTGAGGCTCTACACAACCAATGTAAAGTCTGTACTTCTGTATGGCTCGGAAACTTGGAAGGTCACAAAGGGTGTCACCGGGAAGCTGCAGGTATTTACCAATCGCTGTCTCCGTTGTATCCTAAGCATCAGATGGCCTGAAAAAGTCTCAGATCAAGAGCTTTGGTGCAGGGCAGCGCAGAGGCCGATTGAGCAAGACATAAGGAGAAGGAAGTGGAACTGGATTGGCTATACACTCCGAAAACAGCCTGGAGCAGTGGAAAGGTCTGCACTTGATTGGAATCCACAAGGAGTACGCCGAAAAGGACGACCTTGTATCACCTGGAGGAGATCCGTACTAAATGAGGCGGAGCAGGCAGGAAGGACTTGGAGCGAGATGAAGGCGCTGGCTGGGAGCAGAGATGATAGATGGAAGTTGCTCGTTGAGGCCCTTTGCTCCACTGGGAACTACATGAGTTAATAGAATAATAGAAATAGTTGTCGAAAACGACTAAAAATTTAGAATAAAACTTATATTTTGATGCGATAAAATCTCTAATTGATTTAATTGTTTTCTTCAATAATGATTTATTTGTCTGTTCATCTATGACTTTAAAGTTGCTAATTATATAAAATTATTTCAATAAGAAAAATCCTTCTTCAAAATTATTATCCAGGTATTGAAATTAACTCTCATTTTTCTCAAGAAGTGAAGATAAGTCAGAATTTGATTTTTATTCTTGAAAACAAAAAATAATTATTAATAAATATATAAGAGGAAAAACTCAAAAAGAAACAAATCAATTGCTAGAAAACAATTGAAAGATTCCAAAACACAAAGCCTCAAGTCTTTGAAATACCGGCAAACAACAAACACAAAAAATCACATCAATGAAGATCAAATACAGCACATCACACATCAACCATCCAGAAAGATGCATCAACCAGAGACAGTATATCACTCCAAGATATCCAATCACATACATTGATATATGGACTATGTTATCGAAGGTGCTTATATTGAAAATGTTTACAATTTCAAGATTGCTTGTTCTTCACGTTTTGATTTATTTTAACATTTCAAATATCCTTGATATTTAAGTCCATTATAGGGTTATGGAAGACACTTATTATGAAAATAATACCGATTTAAATATTCCACGCTCACGTTTTATTTATCAGATTTAATAGATGTTAGTGTGTGTAATTTAATAGTGATAGTGTTATCGGAGGTGCTTTTTTTCAATATAGTGAGCGTGAATTAGTTTTCGATGATAATATTTATGAATTTCGTAGCAATTCGATTAATTAATACTTTTACAGAATTCTTCGGTACAGGGATCGTTTTTCAGGTTAACAGTGATGCTCAATGCAAATACACACAATATTAAAATGGTAGAAATGAACTTTCTTTACAAGATCTTATGATTTATAGATTAAAAATGTTGGAACTCAATATTGAAGAAATAGGGAAAGTTAAACTTAATCGATACACGATCATATCATCGATATTCATACTCAAATAATAAACATTGAATTTTTTTTTTCGATGCTGAATATAAAGATTATATGATGACATTTCTTCACTCACAATATATGTTTAATTCAATTATTTGTATATCAATTATTGTGAGAGAGAAAAATAATAGTTAATTTCAACCCCTGCCTTTATCTCTAAATTATTATATTTTACACTTAGAAGTCAAAACGTTTTTTATGAAGGAAGTGTCATAATTACTATTTCATCATGGCTTTACTTTACTTAAAGGAAATTATTGTATTGCTGTTTTCAATCAGAAATAAGTAGAAACTAAATTAAGTCGGTTTTTAATCGATTAAATATTTATTCGAATAAATTTGTATCCGAATAATTTTTTATCCGAATGAAATTTTAGTTTAAAATCAATGGATAAAAATGTATTCGTATTTTTAGTCGTTTTTTTTTTAATTGGATAACATATTAGTCATGTTAAATAAAGTTGCATTCATGAAAAGTTATAATAGCTGTAATTCTTAGCTTGTAAATCCCGACTGAAAATTTAGTCATTTTTTTAGTCGGATAAATTTTCAACCGACTAATGTCCAACTCTGTACGTAACTATTGTATAAACCTATAGCGTTTACGGATTAACGCGAGATAACTCCGTCCCCCCTTGCCCTTCTAACCAGTTGCCTGAAGAATGCCGAAGAGAATGAATAATACTATAGCTATTTTCGTCGGATATGGATCATCAATTTGGAAGATGGTGGTTAGTTTTTCTATAGGATGGATATCTAGCTATAGGATGGACCCCAGCGATAGCTCTCATCCTTGTAGCTTTGGAGATCTTTCCGAGTCTATCAACAGTCCTCGCATTTATTCAGCTAACAAAGATTCATTTTTTATTTCTTCGGCATTCATACCACTCTACACCAAAACCAATTTATTTGAAGAAATCAATGAATTTAATAAACTGTTAAGTGAATTGCATAAAATAAGTTATTAGTTTGTTTCTAGTAGCCAATTTCTAAGAATGAACCAAAAACGATTTATCGGAAAATTAGTTTTGATTATAGTTTGTTATAGATATTTGTTTAATTCAATTACTTGTTTATTAATTATAATAATAGCAAACAAATTTGTTTTTCAAAACAAGTTTCAAATTCGCTTTTTTATTTTATTAGTTATTAGATTTAAAAGCAAAATTTATTTCAGTTTAATTTATGTAGATTTATAAGCCACTTTATGTTTATATTAATGAATTTACCATTTTAGTTATACTTGATTGTAATTATCTCGAAATTAAACCTAATTTTTATTTATCGCATTTCAATTAACATTTTCTGTCTTTATTTTTCTTATAACAAACCAACAAGAGATTATATTTTTTTTATTAAACAAGTTATTTCACATTTATTGCATGCTAAGTTTTCAATTTTTGTTGCAAATTAGGATAGCAACAAAAATTGAAAATTTACAATGCATAAGAATATATATAACTTTATTTAAAGAAACCAAAATAATACCTTAGTTTGTTTTCACCTCACGGATTCCACTTAATTCATGACCTCTTGCTCAAATACAAACACAAAATGTCATAAATTGAAAAGATAAACAACCTAGCAAAGATAATTGTTCGATTTTGGTTGTTTATTAGGTTGTACGGGTCTCTAATTTCCTTCATCTGTAAAAATTAATGAGGAATGTTGTTTTTATCATATCCATCAGATAATTTATGTTCAATAAAATAATTAAAATATTTTTACCCGCAAAAATAAGAGTACGAATGCTTATGTTAACTACGGATGGGATATTGATATCTAAATATCGATATTTTTCTTTCGATTATTTGGTTCCCTCCTGCGTGTTCTCTTCACGCCGCCCTTTCGAATTATTATCATCAAGACACAAGAAATCGAAATCGATATTCTTGAAATATCGAATTTTTTTCGTATAATTATTTGGGATAGGACACATTTTTCTGTACGAGGCATCGTATTCTAGATATTTATGAAAAACATAAGAAAGGACTCACCACTCTTTTTTGATAATTTATTATATAGAGCTTGCCAACACTAGGGCTTGGATATCTATATCAATATTTTTCATTCGATATTCGATATTTGGTTTCCAATAATATATTATTGAGAACATATTATTAAAAAAATAAAATTATGATTTGAGAAGTTAAAGTCAAATGCTCTTCCCCTCCTCCTTCATGTTTTCTTCACGGTTTATTATTTTCAAAACCCAAGAAATCGATATCAACATTATGGAAATATTGAAATTTACTGGTATTTATTTTGGATTGGACACTTTTTTATGTACTTCATTTGTTTCGAGATATTTGAAGGGCCAAAGAAAGGGCCCAATTCAATCCCATTTTTTTTACCGTATAGGTGAGTAATATATTGTATTCCATTCAAAATGTCCAGTTTTCAACAGCACTATACTTTTTAGAACCCCCTGAGTCCAAAACACGCATTTTTGGCCATTGATCTGTGTGTCTGTGCCACGATCATATCTTAATAATTCATAACCAATTAATAATTGATTATTCTTTTCTTTTGTAGGGCTATGCTCTCCGATGCGTCTGTACCAAATCGGTCACCCTGTGCGCCATTGCGCCAGTGCAATAGTCGAAAAACGTGTTTTTCCAATGACTCAAGTTCCAAAACATAACGATTTTGATGAAACATTCCTTAAATCTTTCCTCTAAAGCACATGTAATTTGTCTGTATAGTGCAAATAAATATATGAAGAAAATAAAGTTTTATTCGAATAAAACTCAAAAAGTATACATTTTTTGATGAATCATGTACGAAAGAAATTTAGTGGCAATTCGGTTCCCAAACATTCGAGAAAAAAAAACATCCAAATCGAACCATTATTTGTAAAGATAGGTCGTATTTAATATATTATTACTTTCTTTACCACAAACATAAGGAATGTATTGTGTTCGGGTCAAATTTTCGATGTGCAGTTTTTAACGGATCGATACGGTTTCGAACCGTCTGAGTCCAAAAAGCGCATTTTTGGCAATTGGTCTTTGTGTCTGCCACGATTATCTCTAAAACGGTTGGACCCATTTTATTGGTTATTATTTTGCTTTTGAACGTTAATTAACGATCCCTATATCTTGTGAAACTTCAACAGCATCAGCAAATCGAAATTCGCGAACGAAAATCCAATTCGAAAAATGAATTCAGAACTCTCGAAAACCTAATTGTCCCTATAATTAACCTAATGATCCCTGTATCATTGAAAACTTCAACGGTAACGGAAAATCGAAATTCGCATGGGCGATCATAAATCCGAAAGTAAATTCGGAAATAGCGCCCTTGATAGCCTAATAAACCATGCCTATACCGAAGAATTTCGCAAGCCAATAACTAAGTAGAAATGCTAGTGGCCAAAGAAAATTTCGATAGTAAATTCGACATTTGCAACTTCAAAAACCTTATGAATGATCAACAAATCGATTAAATCCACCCCCCCCCCCAAAAAATGAAAAAAATAATGAATATTTAAAAATAATAAACCACAATTTTTTTTTCTCAAAAAATTTAACTACTTGAAACTAGTACTTTATATCAATTATCTAATAAACGAAAAAATGCTGGAAGAAAATTCCGAAATTATTTCAAAAGTCATTATTTTAATAAAAATAATAATTTTTCAATAATAATGTAAATAATAAAGAACTAATTCATGTAACAATCTGGTAACAATTAAAATGGAAAAAGTTACAATTGAAATGGAAAAGGTGATAATTGATTTGGAAAGGGTTACAACTGAAATTTAAAATGTCACAATTGAAATACAAAAAGTTACAATTGAATTTGAAAAAGTTACATTTGAAATGGAAAAGATTAAAATTGACTTGGAAATGCTATTTCTGACAACTATCTTAGCAGTAAATAATATTAGTGAATCGTTGAGAATCGAAATAGTTTAGCGTGGGTAAACATAACCTGATGCAGTGGATTGCCTGTATAATAAAAATAATCAGTCGCGAGACACATTTGGTTTAAGAAATAACTCAGCTTGTATTTTGACTTTTGATTTTTTTGTAAATCAATCGACACAAGGTATAAATAAATAAAAAATATAGCTCAGTAATGAGAAAACATTATTATATTAATTGTTATAACACAGTTTGACATAAAAGTTATGTTTTTTTAATGTTCTAGGTACTCGGATGATCTGTATAGATTAAGAAATTTCTCCATAACCGCTAAAGGCGTCGTAAATTACGGAGATTCTATCATTGACAGGAGGAGTAGGTCCAACACAAGTATCAACTCGACAGCTAGCAGGTCAGTCCACTGCTTTTCACTACCACCATCATCTTTTATTTCATCCTCGAGAGAGATATACATTACATAATTTAAACTGCATTTATGAATTTATGAAAAAACAAAACAAAAAAAATACGCTGAAAATTATTACACTATGGTTTATCATTTCCAAATAGTTACATTTCCAAAAAATAAAAATTTATTTGATTTTTTTTTAGGACTTTAGTATAATGATTCCAACACACTTTTTATTTTTTCTCTATCTTGATAAATGACCGAGATATGGGCGTCTGAAACCTTTAATCGCCGCCATTTTGAAACGAAATGGCTGATGGTAATGTAGAATAGGGTGATATGTGCCTTTGGTATCAAATCTAAAAACAATCGGGCCAGTAGTCGTGGAGAAAATTCCCGGATCGCGGGCAGGCGGATTTTTTTTTTCTTCCTTTTTTGGATTATTATTCTTCTTGATACGAAAAACCTCAAATTTTGAGAGGGAGAGGTAGATATTTCTCGGTGTATTACAAAGGTTCATAATTGAAAATGACAAACTAAAATTAAAATGTAAATTATTCCTTAATTTTAAATAAATATGCCTATACATATAACTTATTCCAATTTTATTTTTAAAACTATATTCAAAATTCCTTAAAACAAAATGATTATGTGATGTAAAGAAATTTTCTTTGTTGCCGATAACCAAAATATAATTTAACGATGGTGTTATTTATAGCATTTCCAATTCAATTGTTAACTTTTACAAATCAATGATCACCTTTTCCATTTCAATTGTAACTTTTTCCCAGGGAGGTTATAATGAGACCCCTCTGCCGTTGTCTTGGGTGAGGCAAAAATGTAGGGCTAACTGTTGTGCTGGTAACCTATCCCTAATCCCTACAGGTTGATAACTTGAGAGCAGGGCTTGAAATTACGAGTTAACTGTTATTTGTTTCGAAATGACTGGAATTTTTATGTTTGATTGTTTTTATGTTCTTTTGGAACTAGATGTTTTTAATAAAAAGTTTTATAAAACCTTTATTTAAAATCTCTATTAAAGCAATTTAGGAGTTTTTTTTAATCAAAAGCTAATATATCCAGTTCTCAAAAATATTCATTTTTTTGACAAATTAATATTCTGGACCTAAAAATTATTCAGTTTATTTCAAATCTTAAATTTTCATTTGTCAAATAGGTATTACAAACTAACATTTTTAATAAAAAATTGCTTTATCTCCATGAGATGTCTTCTTATTCTTCCTTTTCTTCTTCCCTGTGCTATTTCTAGCGTGGAGGGGCCTCAATCCAAAGCTGCCATGCGTCACGGTCCTTACAGAGCTGCTTCATTTGTTGGAGTGTTTTTTCCTTTTTCCCTCCGATCCTCTGGATATTTTACTGGTGCAAAATTCTAGGCCTTCCGCGTGGCCTCTTGCCGGTGGGGCGAGCTTCCATCGCTTTTCTGGATTCTCGTCCTCGTTCATTCGACAAACATGGCCAAACCACTTAAGCTGTCATTTCTCTAGGGTGGCTTTTAGTGCAGGAATTTTAAACTCTCCCCTAATGCTTTCGTTTCTTAAGCGGTCTCTTCTAGTATTTCCTACAACCCTGCATAAGTACTTCGTTTCGGCTGCAGTTATTCGGCTAATTTGCTTGTCGAGCATAACCCAGGTCTCGCTTCCGTAGGTAAGAGTCGGGAGGTACACGGACTTGTAAATGTGGAGCTTGGTCTCCTGCCCCACATCCCTATGGCCAACGATGCTGTTGCATATGCTATAATAGATTTGGTTTGCTCTAGCAATCCTATTTGCTATCTCCCAATCTATTCTGCCCTGGCTGTTTATGTTGGTTCCCAATGAGTCGAAGTTGTCAACTACTTCGAGAACTTCACCGTTACAATACACCTCCACTGCCTCCTCCTCATCTCGGGAAAGGACCAGTATCTTACTCTTCGAGGCATTGATAGTCATTCCTATTCTTTTCAGTTCCTCCTGCCACTCCAGAAAAGCTTGCTGTAGTTTATCTTTTGTATCACATACGAGGACAATATCATCTACATGCAAGAGAGACTGGCTGAGTATTGTCCTCATATTCCACTTTCCGATGGCTATTCGCCTTTTACAAATTTTATGGATTTCATCCATAAATATAGTGAATAACAGTGGACTTAGTTTATCCTCTTGTTTGACACCACTATCAATAGGAAAAGGGGCAGACTCTGTTCCGTTGATCCCCAAGACTCCTTTTGAATTATTGTATACCGACTGTATAGCAACGATGAGATCCGTAGGAACATTTTTAGCTGCAAGAGCGTTCCATATCTCCTGACGCGGGACCGAGTCGAAGGCAGCCTTAAGGTCCAGGAAAGCTAGGTAGGTGCTTCTGTCTCTGTCTGCTTCTGATTTTTCTTAAATGTTTCGTAGGACGAAGGTATGGTCCTGGGTCTGCCTCCTCGGGCGGAAACCTGTCTGTCCTCCTCCAACTGCTCCTCCACAATCCGTCGTAGCCTTTTCTCCAGAATGTATGTGTACATTTTGTAGGCCACGGACAAAAGACTAATTTGCCTATAGTTAGCACACTCTGTTTTTATAACACTGTATTTCCAATCCTTCGGGATTGTCTTGGTGTCCCAAACATTCTGAAATAGCCCTTGTAGCGCTTTAATGAGCTTTTGGCGGCCATACTTTATTTACTCGGGGACAATATTGACTCTGTATGCAACCTTCCCCGTTTTCATTTGTTAAAGAGCCAGTCCTATTTTCTCTTCATGAATGGCTTCTTCACTGACATCATAGAGCGTCTGTTCCCTTCGTTCTCTAGTATTTAATTCATTAGCGAAGAGATCTAGATAGTGTCTTCGCCATCTATCTAAGATTTTACTTGTCTCAGCCAATAGTTTGCCATTAATGCCTTTTACGTTTCTCACTGGCTTTGCTCTTTTTTCCTTCAAGAATTTCACAGTTCGCCTAAACTTTTTGATATTTTCCCTGTGATTTTGATCCAGACTTTTTCCGAATTCTTCCTAGGATGTCCTTTTAGCTGCTTCTTTTGCCTCATTTCTTGCTCTTATATACTCAGCAAGGCTATCAGGCGTCATATTCTGTTGTTAGGACTTCCATGCTCGCTCCTTTACTATTAACCACTTACTATTAATTTTATATCATTTTTCCACCAGTTACTGCGCTTACATTTTTTTGTAAATTTCTGTAGCCCACAGATCTCCATGGCAGTCCCTAAAATAGAATGTTTGAGAGCGTTCCATTGTTTTTCTGCATCTCCCTCTAGATTCAGAACTCTGAGGCTTTCCTCTAATTTGGCAAAGTAGAGGTTTCTCGTGTCCGGATCCACCAGAGCCCGCACTTTTATTGCTTGATATGCTTTGGGTTTAGGCTTGCAGGTTCTTAAGATCCTGGTATACGCGACCAGCAGTAGATGGTCCGTACCAATCTCCGCTCCTCTTATTACTTTCACATCTGTGAAATATTGTCGTATTTCCCGATCATATATAAAGTAGTCGATGGGACTATTTCAAACTGCGCTTGAAAAAGTAATTTTGTGTACCCTCTTATATGGGTAAAAGAATTGCCTACAAAGAGATTGTTGTCGACGCAGAAATCGATCATTTTCTGTCCATTTTCATTTTTAGTAGTGTCACCTCCATGTGGTCCCATGGCACCTTATAAGGTTCTATAATTCCGTCCGGTTCTTGCATTTAGGTCTCCACACAGAATTACCGACCTTCCTTTGTTCCTCCTTCTGTCAACTGGTCCTTGCAGATCAGAGTAGAGCAATTCCTTGTCCATTATCCCGGCATCGTCTGTGGGAGCATATACCTGTATAATAGTAATCTGACCTATACTCACATGGAGATCTACAAGTATAATCCTAGAGGAGACTGGCTCCCATTCTTCCATTATGTTATATATTGCAGGAGACAGTAGTATAGAAATGAGGCTTCTGGGGCGTTACTAGGAGCAGCCAATCAGAAGCCAGCATTTTATCACGTAACCTATGGCGGGAAATTTGAATTTGAATTTTCACCTCGACCTAACCTTAACTGCCACGTGGTCTTACCTCGACCCAACTTTAACTACCACTCGGCCTAACCATAAACATCGGGCAACGTCCCTTTTTAGTCACGTGACCATTAGACCACGCCCCTTTATAGTCACGTGATCCAGTAACGTGACCCGCAGCGTCTCCTGGTCTATGCTCCGCCCACAAGGTTTAGTTACGTGATCCAGTCACGTGACCCATGGAACCTTCGGCCTATACTCCGCCCACTAGGATTATCCCCTCCACCCATTGAAGGGTCAGGTACCCACCTTATCGCGCATGAGTGTAACCGACCGCCATTTTGTTTTTCTTACGCCTCCATTTTGTTTTTATTCCGTTTGAGAGACTTGAGGTTTGGTTGAAGGGTCGGGTACCCACCTTATAGAGCATCATTGGATCATGTATAAGCAAGTTGGATGATGTCCAGGTGAAATACAGATATGGACTTTGAATTGTTTATCTCTAAAACATAAATGAATAGTAGGGCTTCTTAATCCTATAACAACTGCTGGAACTGTTTATCTCTGAAACATAAATAACTAGTAGGGCTTATTAATCTTGGAATAGCTTATGGACTTTGAACTGTTAATCCTAAAAACATATATAAACAGTAGGACCCCTTATTCCTATAACTGCTTTTGGACTTTGAACTGTTTATCTCTAACATATAAATAAATAGTAGAGTTTCTTAATCCTATAACAGCTTTTGGACTTTGAACTGTTTATCTCTAAAAAATAAATAAATAGTAGGGCCCCTTATTTCTATAACAGCTTTTTGGACTTTGAGCTCTTAACCCCCAACCTTTCTTATCTCGCTTAAACATAAACAAAACAATTTTTCAATGTTCTAAGTATTTTTAATCTCTTATAGTATAAAAAATGGCCTTAAAAGGATTAACTTTTAATCCTTTAAGTTCCAATCGAACTTTTAATCCCTAAAATATATCGACAAATCGAAACGACTGTATCACGCTGCACAATTGATTTAATTATAATCAACGAACCTGAGTCATAATTGCAATCGTATCAGTCCTCGCGATGTCTTCGATTCCTTTCGCCTACTCTCGGATGTCCTCGGAGCCGTACGAGACTCTACGGCCTCACCGAGATAGTGGGTGACACTCGTTTGTCTTCGTGTGCATTCGGACACCACTTCCATCTCCCTAACTCTATTTGTCTGCGTCTGTGCCATCACCTCTCATTATTAGTAGTAATAGAAAATTAATAAACTATGAAAGAATTTAATAATTAATTAAAGAGTGAACAAAATTCCAGAGTTGAAAAATATTTCCGGAAATAAGAATATTACTCCTATAAATGTATGTGTGATACTTGCACCGCTCCAGATCTTTTAAAAATATGTTATATCATGCTTTTACCTGTTTTAGCATGCTATTTAATATTTAATATTTTTAGCATTTTGTAATCTACTAAATATGTTTAAGCATAGAGCATCGAGTGCACAACTCTTCACTATCACCGTTTTCAAACAAATTTTATTTCATTTTAGTGATCTTTATTGATTTTAGCTCATATTTATCGATATACTTACCGTGATAGTTGAGACCTATAAACTAATTTTGTCTATGATAAATAAAAAATAAAATAAATAAGGATTTAATGTTTCATAAAATTCATATTTTCGTTTGAAATCATCTTAGTTTTCTAAATATAATTTAGAAAATATTTTCAAAGTACACGAGTCGGTATTAATAATAACGAACATGTCGCAGTTAGTTTTAGTTGATAATCATTAATTCACACTCCAACTGTAAGTTCCTTTAATTAATTTCTAATCATCACCAATAGTAGGGCTTCTTAATCTTTGAATAGCTTATGGACTTTGAACTGTTAATCATGAAAAAGATTAACTTTTATACGTAAATAAAACAACATTTTAATCTTCTATGTATTTTTAATCTCTGATTGTATAATCAATAGACTTACAAATTTACAAATATATCGATAAATCGAAACGACTTTAAATATTTTCAAATTACACGAGTCGGTATCAATGTGCACGTTAGTCACGTGATTCAGTCACGTGATTATGGCACCTCCATCGTTCCATCACTCCATCGCTCCACGCTCCATCGTACCATCACTCCATCACTCCGTCGCTCCGCGCTCCATCACTCCATCGTTTCATCACTCCATCGTTCAATCACTCCATCGTTCCATCGCTCAATGGACTTTGAACTTTTAATCTCTTCAAAATATACAAAGAGTAGAGCTTCCTTATCCAATAACAGCAGTTGGACTTTGATCTGTTAATCCCTAAAACATAAATACATTGTAGAGCCCCTTAATCCTATAACAGCTTTTGGACTATGAGCTGTTAATTCCAAAATATAAAGAATGTTATAGAACTTGTCAATCCTTCCGCTTTAAAGTAAACAAATTTAGATTTCGCAATAATGCGCTATCCCGTAATCCTTCCTTTGAAAGTAAGCAATGGACTTTGAACTGCTAATCCTTAAAAAGTTTAACTTTTATACACAAACTAAGATATATGGCTTCCTTATCCATTTATGATATCCTAGGTATATCATGTTTGTAACAGTATTAAAATATAGTTAATAAAAGAAAATACGCACTTTATAAAATAAAAAGTTTTATTCCATCAAAATATTAGATACAAGAAATAGAATTTTTAAATAAATGAAACATCATCTTTATAACCAATTCTTCCATTATACACTAAAAAAATTATTTCACCGCAATTGCTACAAGCCTCGATGTCTTCAACCGACATCTTAAAACGTTTAGGAAGATACACTCTGATAGAATTATCATGACCCTTTACCGTAGCGACCAACGCTAATCCAATTTTAGTTTCAACATGTTCCAGTTCTCCAATGATGTATGGCCGTCCGATTTGAATATAATTCAATTTATGCACATAGCCAGCGCCATCGTTTAATTCGTTGAAGGGAGATTTAAAATCTCTGATAGAACTAAAAATAAAACAGATTTACATAAGAAGAAAGCAGGTTTAGATAAAAATAAGAAATGGCTAAAGCAATATATATACATACGAATTCATGATGATTGAAAATGAAGGATCTGCTATGATCGGAAGCTAGAACAAAAATGAATCCTTAGGTAGTCGCTCGCAGCGGAGTATTGATGGAGAGTAAATGTACGCTAGTTGCGCATGCGTTACCCCCTCCATCAACCATACTCTTCCTTACCACCACTCCCACAATTTCAAGTTATCATTTTCGACCTTGTCGATTCCCCCACCACTAGTTTTTTTTTCGCCGAAATATAAACAAAAAATAGCTCACGCAATATTAAAATTTTACGCAACTGGAACTGCTAATCCTCTAGCTTTACTCATCTCACTAAAACATAAACAAAACTACTTTTTAAGCTTATACCAGTTCTCAATGTTTATATTTTATGCAATTTTCCCAATTTTAACCTTTATCTACCACTTGGAGATTTTCCTACTTTACATAATCTCAATACTTAACGCTTCTCCATACTCACTTCATAATTCAAATTGTTTGATTTCTTTCATAAAATGATAACTTTTTATTAGATATTTCTACATTGTCTCCGGGTCAACATGTCTTATTTTGTATAGGGGACTGTCCATATTAGGATGTTTGCCATCATCGGATGATAGATAATATTAATAGTAACTAATATAAGCAAAATGTCAACATTAGAATGTTTGCCATCATCGGATGATAGATAATATTAACAGTAACTAATATGAGCAAAATCGTGGCAGTTGGAGCACAATTTTGATCTAATAACTTTTTATTAGATATTTATATATCGTCTCCGGGCCAACATGCCTTGTTTTGTATAGGGGATATTAGAATGTTTGCCATTATCGGATGATAGATAATATTAACAGTAACTAATATGAGCAAAATGTCAATATTAGAATGTTTGCCATCATCGGATGATAGATAATATTAACAGTAACTAATATGAGCAGAATCGTGGCAGTTGGAGCACAATTCTGACCACACTCTTCCCCCCAATATTCCAAATATTTACATTTTTCATAACTTGAAGTCCCGTAATTTTAGTAGTTTTTAGTAATTTTAGCGGTTTTTATTGATTTTTAGTTATTTCTCATCAACTTCTAATGGCAAAATACAATTCGGCAATAATACCATGCTTAATGTTTGACCGAATCCATCATTTTCTTTCAATTCATTGATAATATCCTTTGAGTAGGTCTTTTACTGCTTAGACTTCAACCTCTAATTATATATTATATTTTTTAGTATATTTTAACCAATTTTAGATATTATTTTTTGTTTTTATAATTGATTTTGCCTGTTACTTTATTCATTTTAGTAAATTTTAATGATTTTAGAAATAAAAATTTTTTTTATTAGCAAATATTTGTATATAAAACTGTTTTGAGATCATGTATTATCTGTATTTGATATTATTTGAGAATGTTGATGTAAGATGTGCTATATTTGGTCCCCATTTGTATGATATTATGCTGTTTTTTTTTTTTGGCGAAACGTTGACTGGTCAAATATCTTCTGCTGTTTAAGAGACTCAAATCTTTATTGATTCTTGATTCTTCCGAAAATATACTGATAATTTAGAAATATTCATACTAACCCTTCTCCATAGTCGCTTCATAATTCAAATTGTTTGATTTCTTTCATGAAATGATAACTATTTATTAGATATTTCTATATCGTCTCCGGATCAAAATGTCTTGTTTTGTATTGGTGACTGTAAATATTAGAATGGTTGGCATGATCGGATTATAGATAATACTAAAATTAACTCAAATGACCACACTTTTTCCCAAAAATACCATAAGTTCGCCTATGAGGCACCACTATCAGTACCTGTTTCCTCATCGAAGTTTATTTATAGATTGATCAACATTGATCAGTTCAATCAATTTTAACGAGTCCATCTTTCTTTTGCAAAATAATTTTCTGTTGGAAAGAACATTTGTGGACTTAACCAAGATGAGAACCATTGTTAAGTGGTGTTTCATAGCACCCTAGGATTTTAAAATGAGTAGCTAATAGAGGGATAATCATGTAGTTAGAGCACAATGCTGATCACACTTTCTACGATGAAGATCATCAGGTCTCGTCTATGAGACGTTTTTCCTAGTTCCTTTCGCTTTTTGAGATTTTCGGAATCGTTGGGGGTGAGATATAGGATGATTTAGGGGTGTTCAGATATGGTTAGAGATGGCTAGGAATGGTATGGGGTGGTCAGACATGGTTGAAGATGGTTCAGAATGGTATTGGGTGGTTAGAAATGGTTGGAGATGGTTAAGGATGGTATGGGGTGATCAGACATAGTTGTTTAAAACTGTTATAGTTGTCTGTATTAGTACAATTGCTATATAGTTGTCTAGGTGACAGTTTAAAATTATCTCCAACCACGTCTCATCACACCATACCATCCTTAAGCATCTCCAACCATGGCTGATCACCCCATACCATCGTTAACCATCTCCAACCATGTCTGATCACCCCATACCATCCTTAACCATCTCCAACCATGTCTGGCCACCCCAAACAATTCCTAGCCATCTCTAACCATGGGGCGATCAGATGGTTAAGGATGGTATGTGGTGATTAGACATAGTTGTTTAAAACTGTTGTAGTTGTCTCTATTAGTAAAATTGTAACTGTATTAGTAAAATTGTTATATAGTTGTCTAGGTGATAGTTTAAAATTATCTCCAACCACATCTGATCATCCCATACCATCCTTAACCATCTCCAAGCATGTCTGATCACCCCATGGTTAGAGATGGCTAGGAATGGTATGGGGTAGTCAGACATGGTTGGAGATGGTTAAGGATAGTATGGGTTGATCAGACATGGTTGGAGATGGTTAAGGATTGTATGGGGTGATCAGACGTGGTTAGAGATAATTTTAAACTATCACCTAGACAACTATATAACAATTTTAATAATACTGTTACAATTTTACTTATTTTTATCTAAACCTGCTTTGTTCTTATGTAAATCTGTTTTATTTTTAGTTCTAGCAGAGATTTTAAAGCTCTCTTCAACCGATTAAACGATGGCGGTTGCTATGTGCATAAATTGAATTATATTCAAATCGGACGGCCATACATCATTGGAGAACTGGAACATGTTGAAACGAAAATGGGATTAGCGTTGGTCGCTACGGTAAAGGGTCATGATAATTCTATCAGAGTGTATCTTCCTAAACGTTTTAAGATGTCGGTTGAAGACATCGAGGCTTGTAGCAATTGCGGTGAAATAATTTTTTTAGTGTATAATGGAAGAATTGGTTATAAAGATGATGTTTCATTTATTTAAAAATTCTATTTCTTGTATCTAATATTTTGATGGAATAAAACTTTTTATTTTATAAAGTGCGTATTTTCTTTTATTAACTATATTTTAATACTGTTACAAACATGATATACCTAGGATATCATAAATGGATAAGGAAGCCATATATCTTAGTTTGTGTATAAAAGTTAAACTTTTTAAGGATTAGCAGTTCAAAGTCCATTGCTTACTTTCAAAGGAAGGATTATGGGGATAGCGCAATATTGCGAAATCTAAATTTGTTTACTTTTTAGCGGAAGGACTGACAAGTTCTATTTCATTCTTTATATTTTGGTATTAACAGCTCATATTCCAAAAGCTGTTATAGGATTAAGGGGCTCTACAATGTATTTAGGTTTTAGGGATTAACAGATCAAAGGCCAACTGTTGTTATTGGATTAAGAAGCTCTACTCTTTGTAAAGTCCATTGTTTACTTTCAGCAAATAAATTAAGAGATTTAGAATTATTCAAGTGTGACATTATCGATCCTGATATCATTAAAGTTAAATATTGTAAAGGTTATGTAACCGTTGTGAAGGTTACATACTAGAAGGTGGGTACCTGATCCTTCGTCAAAATCTTAGGTTTCTCAAGTTACAGAAAAACAAAATGGCGGCGGATGCACCAGGGTCACGTGTCCAAATGGAGTGATGGAACAATGGAGCGTGGAGCGCTGGAGTGATTGAACGATGAAGTAATGGAGTGTGGAGTGATGGAGCATGGAGCGATGGAACGATGGAGTGTGGAGCGATGGAGTGATGGAACGATGGAGGTACCATGATCACGTGACTGAATCACGTGACTAACGTGCACATTGCTAACCGACTCATGTACTTTGAAAATATTTCAAAGCTATGAAAAGGTGCAACCTCTTTGGCCAGCGTGATACCGTTGTTTCGATTTATATATATATTTGTAAATTTGTAAGTCTATTGATTATACAATCAGAGATTATAAATACATAGAAGATTCAAAAATTGTTTTGTTTACGTATAATAGTTAATCTTTTTCATGATTAACAGTTCAAAGTCCATAAGCTATTCAAAGATTAAGAAGCCCTACTATTGGTGATGATTAAAAATTAATTAAAGGAACTTACAGTTGGAGTGTGAATTAATGATTATCAATTAAAACTAACTGCGACATGTTCGTAATTATTAATACCGACTCGTGTACTTTGAAAATATTTTTTTATTATATTTAGAAAACTAAGATGATTTCAAACGAAAATATGAATTTTATGAAACATTTAATCCTTATTTATTTTATTTTTTATTTATCATAGACAAAATTAGTTTATAGGTCTCAACCATCACGGTAAGTATATCGATAAATATGAGCTAAAATCAATAAAGATCACTAAAATGAAATAAAAATTTTAAAAAACGGTGATAGTGAAGAGTTGTGTATTCGATGCTTTATGCTTAAACATATTTAGTAGGTTACAAAATGCTAAAAATATTAAATATTAAATAGCATGCTAAAACAGGTAAAAGCGTGATAAAACATATTTTAAAAAATCTGGAGCGGTGCACGTATCACACATACATTTATAGCAGTAATATTCTTATTTCCGGAAATATTTTTCAACCCGGGAATTTTGTTCACTCTTTAATTAATTATTAAATTCTTTCATAGTTTATTAATTTTCTATTACTACTAATAATGAGAGGTGGTGGCACAGACGCAGACAAATAGAGTTAGGAAGATCGAAGTGGTGTCCGAATACACACGAAGACGAACGAGTGTCACCCACTATCTCGGTAAGGCCGTAGAGTCTCGTACGGCTCCGAGGACATCCGAGAGTAGGCGAAAGGAATCGAAGACATCGCGAGGACTGATACGATTGCAATTATGACTCAGGTTCGTTGATTATAATTAAATCAATTGTGCAGCGTGATGCAGTCGTTTCGATTTGTCGATATATTTTAGGGATTAAAAGTTCGATTGGAACTTAAAGGATTAAAAGTTAATCCTTTTAAGGCCATTTTTTATACTATAAGAGATTTAAAATACTTAGAACATTGAAAAGTTGTTTTGTTTATATTTAAGCGAGATAAGAAAGGTTGGGGGTTAAGAGCTCAAAGTCCAAAAAGCTGTTATAGAAATAAGGGGCCCTACTATTTATTTATTTTTTAGAGATAAACAGTTCAAAGTCCAAAAGCTGTTATAGGATTAAGAAACTCTACTATTTATTTATGTTTTAGAGATAAACAGTTCAAAGTCCAAAAGCTGTTATAGGATTAAGAAACTCTACTATTTATTTATATGTTAGAGATAAACAGTTCAAAGTCCAAAAGCCGTTATAGGAATAAGGGGTCCTACTGTTTATATATGTTTTTAGGATTAACAGTTCAAAGTCCATAAGCTATTCCAAGATTAATAAGCCCTACTATTTATTTATGTTTCAGAGATAAACAGTTCCAGCAGTTGTTATAGGATTAAGAAGCCCTACTATTCATTTATGTTTTAGAGATAAACAATTCAAAGTCCATATTTGTATTTCACCTGGACATTATCCAACTTGCTTATACATGATCCAACCTGTTTACATGTAGGCAAAGTTAAATATTGTGAAGGTTATGCAAGCATTGAGAAGGTTTCATAAAACCTCAAGTCCCTCAAACGGTAGAAAAACAAAATGGAGACATAAGGAAAAAATCAAAATGGCGGCCGGGTACACTCATGCTCTATAAGGTGGGTACCTGAACCTTTAACAATATCTCAAGTCTCTCAAACGGCAGAAAAACAAAATGGCGGCGTAAGGAAAAACCAAAATGGCGGACGGGTACACTCATGCTCTATAAGGTGGGTGCCTGACCCTTCAATGGATGGAGGGGATAATCCTAGTGGGCGGAGCGTAGGCCAGAAGGTTCCATGGGTCACGTGACTGGATCACTAACTAAACCTTGTGGGTGGAGCATAGACCAGGAGGTGCCGCGGATCACGTGATTGCATCACGTGACTAAAAAGGGGCGTGGCCTAATGATTAAGGTTAGGTCGTGGTGAGACCACGTGGTAGTTAAAGTAGGGTCGAGGTGAGACCACGTGGCAGTTAAGGTTAGGTCGAGGTGAAAATTCAAATTCAAATTTCCCGCCATAGGTCACGTGATAAAATGCTGGCTTCTGATTGGCTGCTCCTAGTAACGCCCCAGAAGCCTCATTTCTATACTACTGGAGACATTGATATTTCAACTCCCTCTCTTGCACGAATGTCCTTTTTGGTACACCTGCATATATCAGGACATACCCTTCATCCAGCTCTACCTCCCCACTTTTTTTTTCACTTCTCCAATTCCCGTTACGTCCATCTTATATTTCTTCATCTCCTCGATCAGCTCTACCTCTTTTCCTGTCAGTGATTTTATATTCCAGGTTCCAAATCGTAAATCATTTTCCATGCCGCGTCGTTTCTGTATAGACAGTCCGTTTGTTCCGAGGCCATATATGTTTCTTTGAATCCAATTTACTCCTTTACGGGTGATTAGCCCAGCAAAGAAGGCCCCGTTACCTCAGGACTACTGGGACCATTGAATACCCAATGGCCAATGGGTCTTCCCAGGGGAGGAGACCCTGGGGTGTTTCGTGTTTATGTCCTTGTGTCAGGGTCAATGTAAAGTGTATTGTTTTGATTTTCATAATATAGGGATTGTTTATTAGATTTTCGAGGGTTCTGATCCCGTCTTTTGAATTGATTTTTTTATTGAGCATGCGTATTACGAATTACTAGTACAGATTACATTTTTAGGTATAGGCTTCGTTTATAAAGTTTTCAAGGACTATATTTTCGAATTTACTTTCGGATTTTTGATCACGAATGTGCATTTCGATTTTCTGTTTTTGTTAAACTTTTCTATGATATAGGAACCGTTTATTAGATTTTGGAAGGTTATAATTCGGTTTTTCGAATTCGATATTTTATTGAACACACTTATTTTGAATAACCATTACAATCTAATATTCTTAGGTGAATTAATTGTTTATTAGGTTTTCAAGAACGATAAACCCAAAAAATTTCAAACGTAATGGTAACTTGAAATGCGCATGCTCGATAAAAAATAAATTTTAAAAATGGAATCAGGACACTCAAAAACCTAATAAACGAGCGCAATACCAAAGGATACTCCAATAGTATCAGGAAATGCGCTTGCGTAATCAAAAGTCCAATTAAAAAAAATGAAATCTGAGCACTCAAAAACCTAACAAACGATTCCTATATATTAGAAAACTCCAACAGTTACGGCAAAGCCAAATGCGCTTGAGCGATCGAAAATCCTGTTCCAAAAATAGAATCAGAACCCTCAAAAACCTAATAAACGATTCCAATGTCATAGAAAACTTCAACCGTAACGGTAAAGTGAACTGCGCATGCGCGATCGAAAATCCAGTTCAAAAATTGGGATCAGAACCCTCAAAAACCTGACAAACGATCTCTGTATCATAGAAAACTTCAACAGCAACGGAAAATCTAAATGCGTGATCTAAAATCCGATATTAAATTCGGAAATAGTGCCTTTGAAAACCAAATATACGACACTTGTACCGAAGAATTTTGAAAACTAATATTCAAGTAGAAATGCTCGTGACCGAACTAAATTTTGATACTAGATTCGGCATTAGCAACTTCGATAACTAAATGAACGATCACCATATCGATGAAATCCACCCCTCTCCTCTCCAAAAAATAATAAAAATTTAAAAATCAATAAAGAACAATTTTTTTTAGAAAGTTAACATATTTGAAATTAGAACATCACCTCAATTATCCGGAAAAAAATGCTGGAAGAATACAACAAAATTATTACTGTGTTATTAAAATAATTATTTTTCAATAATAAAATATATAAAATAGAATTAATTCATGACTGGTTGGGTTTCAACTGAAATGGAAAAGGTTACAATTGAAATGGAAAAGGTGACAATTGATTTGGAAAGGGGTACAATTGAAATGGAAAAGGTGACAATTGATTTGGAAAGGGTTACAATTGAAATGGAAAAGGTTAAAATTGAAATGGAAAAGGTGACAATTGATTTGGAAAGCGTTGCAATTGAAATAGAAAAGGTTACAATTGAAATGGAATAGGTGACAATTGATTTGGAAACGGTTACAATTGAAATGAAAAAGGTTACAATTGAAATGGAAAAGGTGGCAATTGATTTGGAAAGGGTTACAATTGAAATGGAAAAGTTACAATTGAAATGGAAAAGGCGCCAATCTATCTGAAAAAAGTTATAATTGACGTGAAAATGCTATATTTCTAATGTATGAAAAACTTTGCAAATGAATGAAAAACAGTTCAATATAACTCTATAAAAAACCCAGATATTAACCACTACAATAGACCATTTCGTATTTCTAGTTTTATTTTCCGGAGTGAGTATTCTGTCTTGCTCACCATTAATTTATAGAGTGTAAGTTGGAGCAGGGGTTTGACGAGGACAGACTGAATGTGAAGCCGGCAGCCTTTGTTGTTCCAGAGTGAGTCCTCTTTCACCTTGGCAAGGAAGTTGCTGCTCACAGACGACTAACATCAGTACTGAAACTATGGACATCGCCAAGTACAGGATTGTGCTTTTGGGCGAATCTGGGGTTGGTAAAACTGCGCTTGTATCACAGTTCATGACTTCAGAGTATATGAATACTTATGATGCTTCATTAGGTGGGTAGATTTCAATTATTTCAATTTTTAATATAATTTAGTTATAAGCTATATAAATACGCTTATTACTTTTATTGTATCCATTAGAAACCAAATCATTAAAAACAATAGTTTTCATCTAGCTTTGGGCCAACGCTAACACAGTCCAGTTTTTAATTTAAAGGAATATAAGCAAATATAAGTAAGAATAATTTAATTTAATTAGCGAGATAGGAAATTAAAAATAGCCACAGACAATAGTGAGAAACAAAATATTTTGTTGGAAGGTAGTCACACAAGTATTTATTTTTAAGCTTTTGCACAATAACTGGAAGGTTAGATTGTAGTTTGCACCCATTAACGATAGTAAATGATAAATTTTATGGATTTTAATTATGGATTTATCATGAATCATAATGGGTAATAATAATTGTATTTATTTAATTTTTTTTAATAGAAAATTCAATTATAGTAGTAAATAGCTAATTTTATGGTTTTATTTATGAATATACTGATGTAACTTATTTCATATAAATTAGTTATTTTTATTTTGCTAAAGTTACCTATTTACTAGCATAATTGAATTTTATATAAAAAAAAAAGTTAAATAAATACATTTATTATCATCCATCATGATTATAAATGATTAAATTCATAAAATTGTCTGTTTGCTATCGTAAATAGGTGCAAACTACAATCTATCAAAATTAAATCAGGATCGGTGTCGCAAACTTGGAATATCAAACACAGCAGGATTTTTCACAACATGATTAGTGAGTTTAGACCACTGTGCGATATAGCAAAGTGCGGTAAAATATTTTTTTAGGGAGAAACAATGTTGATATTCGTTTTTCGCACTCCAAATAATCCCAAAATATGAATTTTCATAGCAATCGAAAAATAAAATTATTTTGTCTAAAAAATATCGCCTTCGAGTTTTGTTCGAAAATCATATAAATTACGATAACTTCAACAAGAATCCACCGATCCTTGGCATTGGTTTAGGGCGTTATAAACTAAACGAGACGGCACTAACCCGACCTCTTTTTTTATTTATTTATTTTTTTTTTTTATTCCCCCTTCCCGACCTTTCGGTCATACGGGGTCGTGGCGGCAGTGGTGTATTACGCTGGGGTAAGCGTATGCCACTACCACCAATAAACTACTAATTTATTTAATATCTTATTTTACAATTTTACTTGGGGATAATATATTTCTGGGGACAATGAATCCTGCTACTATGGTGCAGCCCGGTGCGCGTGCACACCTTAGGGCTGCACCTTATTATCCGCTACTGTGGAGCAGCCCGGTGCGCGGTTGCGTACCTTAGGGCTGCACCTTATCCTCTGCCGGGCGGCGTGGCTAGCCATCCTGGCGCTCTCCATCTGTCCGGATCCGCCCGGATACCGGTCCAGCCCTCCTGGTCCACTGCATCCGTCCGGATCCTGTCTCAAGCTGCATCCGTCCGGAAGCTGGTCCAGCCTTCCCGGTCCGCTGCATCCGTCCGGATCCCATCTCCTCCAGGGTGCACCAACCATCATGAGGCTCGCCGAAGTCGGGTGGTCTGGCCCTTCCCAAGGTAAAGTGCTCAGGGCCCACCGCCTCCTTCCACCCGTACACGAAGTCCTTGAAGAAGGGGTACACCTGTTCCTCCATCAGACGGGGGAAGTCCGACTCGGCGAGGGCGAAGATCCCGGTACTTCTCGACAACCTGGCTCGATGTCCTTCTACTGCGGTGCAGGACACGATCACGTGCTCTGCAGTCTCAGGGACTCCACAGGTGGGGCACCGGGGGTCTATGTCCTTTCCATGTTCCTGTAGTTTCCCCCGGAAACCTCCATGCCCTGTCAGCATCTGCGAGACCCAGTAATCAGGGAGGACCCATCTTGTCTTCAGCCTTTCTTGGACGGTGGGGAAGAATTTCCTTAGGGTAGCTCCCTTCTGACTCCCTACCCACCGTCCATTCCACTCCTCGATGGTATCCTCCCTCAATATCTTCTTCCATTGGTTGGGGTTCTCGCCGATTCTGGTACGGAGTCCCTCCGGTAGCGCGTCGAGCCCCTGCCTCTTCACCTTGTCCTCCTTGAGGACGAGGTCTAGGGGCATCGCTCCGGCTAGCACCTGCACCGCCTCATGCGACACCGTTCTGTATGTCTTAGTGACCCTAAGCAGAGCCAGTCTCTGGATCGTCGCCAGTCTCTTCCTCTGCAACTGCGTGAGGTGTTGGCTCCATGCTGGGGATGCGTACCTCAAGATACCCATGACCACGCCCTTGTAAATGATCATTGTAGCTGGGTATCTGATGCCCCAGAACGCACCCCCAATCCTGTACAAGCCATTTATAGACCGGGTCACCCTGTCCTTCAGGTAGTCTAGGTGAGGGGTGACGTCGAATCTTCTCCTCATCTTCACTCCTAAATACGTCACCTCCTCACCCATCCTCACTCTCTGGCCATCTATCTCCAATATGATAGGGTGAGCCCTGTCTGTGGAGCCTCTTACGAGCATGGCTTGGGTCTTGGCTGCGGCCATGCTCAGCTTCCTCCTCACGCACCATTCCGACACGAGACTGGCGCACCTCTCTGCCTGTGTTTTCAGTCTGGCTCTGCTATCCTCGGCCACTATGACCGCCAGGTCGTCGACGTAGGCCGTGGCAAGGAACCCTCTCTCCTCCAATTCCCCCAGCACTAACCCGACCTCTGTAAATTAGTTAGAACCGGAGATATAAAATAAAATAAAATATAAATTAGAGTAGTTTTATTTTTATTTTACTCTACAAATTCTTCCATATAAAGGCCTATGGTATAAAAGGCATTAGTATGGGTTAGAGACCGAAAATTCAGCTTTCCAAAAGTTCTAATAACGTTGAGTTTGGAAAAAATCCTGAGGAGTTATGAATGCACAAGTAAACGGCGGACATCGGCCGGGAAAAAAATCCTGCAGCAAAATTTCAATTTTTTGATTTCCATGAAAAATCCATGAAATCGTAGAAGGGTTTTTAAGGACGCTAAAAACTAATCTGACTTTCTTTTTCTAAAATATATTTTTTTTGCCTGCATTATTGGAAGAGCCTTTTGTCTTTTGTACATTTAAACTCTTAATAGAATCGGAAATATTTTTTTCTTATTTTACACAAAAAGATAAATCGATTGGTATATGAGAACTTTGAAATCCATGCAAAACAAAGTCAGAAAGAAATAATATAAAATATTCTTGAAGTTACAATAAAAATAATTTTTTCTCGGCTCCTAGGGCGCATTGGCAAGAACTCTCGGACACGGATCTAAAATTTTTTGACCTAGTATTACCAAAAAAAGTTTCATTGAAATCGGTGATGCTATGTCCTCTTGTGAGTGAAGTCGCGGAAATGGTCCAGGTGAAGTGGACTGACTTATAACTTCTAGCATTATAGAGACGACCTAATTCCTTTTAGCATTATTAAGTATTCATGGATACGTAGTAGGGGTGTCTGCTTTTTTGAAAAAAAAAAAAAAGGTTACGGTTATTGCGGTTAAACATTCAATTAAAACCGATTGGTTTTAACCGATGCAAATAACCGGTTTGGTTTTTGTAAAAAGCGGGGAAATACCGTTTATTTTAAATGGAATAACTTCCCATCATAACATTTATTGATGACGTCACAAATAACAGTTACTGGAAATGTTAAAAATGACTAGACATTGGCAGGATCTATATTTCAAGTAACTTTTGCATCGATCTTCTAGAAATAACCTATAAAATCTCTACACAAGTAATAGAATAGCTAAAACCTAGGGAATAACTGGTTACTAGAGAAATCTTTGATAGTACTCGGTATGCCATACCAAAACCACTATTATGTGCCGGTGAGAATGATGCTGTAAGTCAAGTTTCCTTTTTTTCGAGAAAATTAATGCTTTAAAAATTTGCTTATTAAAAATTACATAAGCAAGATAAAATGAAACATGATTCAATTATAGTCAAACATGCATTAAAATTCGAAAAAAAAAAATGTGTACAAGTTTTAATGTTATTAATAACTGGTTTCAACGGGCTTTAATCCATTACGTCACTTTCATTCTTAACCACCATGAAAAAACGTCGTGAGGACCGTAGTAAGTCAAGTTTCGTAATTTTGAGAAAATTAATGTTTTCCAAATTTTCTTTTTAAGTATTACCCATGTGAAATAAAATGGAATAATGACTCTATCCCATCCACTAAAACTTGAAAATTTAATAAAATTAGTTGTGTAATTTTATTAGTTTCACGTTTCGAGTTCGGCAGTTTAAAGTTTGTTTTTTTTGTTCAGAGCTATAATAATAATTAAGGCTATAGAACCTAGAATTCAATTATCAGCAATTCTTTCACTTTCCAAGTTCAGTAATGCAAAGAGATTGTATTGAAGATTCAAGAGCTAGTTATTCACCTTTTATTCTTTCAAGTGCAGTGATTTTAAGGAATTTTTTTAAGATCTAGGGATTTTTTTAAAGGAAGACCTAAAATCGGAAATTTTTTTACATTTCGCGTCCTGTAATTGTTTTCATTTATTTATTTTTGAGGCTACAGAGCTATAATTCAATTTTTAACCATTTTTGGTACATTTCAAAGTAGGACTTGACTAGTGATTAAAAAACAATAACTTTAATCATCTTCAAGTAACTAACAAATTGACTGACTTGAGAAATAACTGAGAATGATACAGAGAAAGAAAAAGAGTAATAATAAACTAAAACGAGATCTGTAAACCTCAAAACTGGTTAAGGTGAAATAAACAATGGAAATTCATTTGTAACTGTAGTCCGTTACGTAAAAGGTAACTTTACAAAAGAGGTAAGGAATAGGAGGTAGGCAGGTAGGAAAAAAGGTACATAGAGTACAGAATAGAATTATTATGCACTCTTTGTAAGTTATCCTGCACTGTTTGAGAAGGTAGGATAATTATTACTTAATTTTTGCTCAATTGTTTTTTTTTAACGAAATTTATTTTCAATCGGATTTAAAGAAATAACGAGAATAGCAGGTAGTGTAAGCAAAAACACGAAATAACCCGGTTAATCGATACGAAAAAACCGGTTATCGGGTATAACCGATCGGTTATTGACATCCGTAAAACGTACAATAGGATGGCCCGAGTACATTTCTTGGAGTGCGCAAAATCAGTTAGAAACTATTGCTATATTGTCTGCCATTGTATTCGATATGAAGGAATATAGAGCAGATGTGTTGAGCAGTAGTGGTGGGATTTTTTCTTGGCAGTTGAGTAAGACTTATCGAAAGCACATCACGTTGATATAACTGATTTAGAAGCATCTATTATATATATGGTCATATGATAAGGTCTGGACCCCTTGTTGAAGTATTATTATATTGTGAAACCGTTGTATTATTAAGAAGATTTTAAGAAATATCAACCTGCCATCCACCGTCTTTAAATTCAACGGAGGGGGAACAAAAACCTAGAGATTTTGCCCGTTTTTCATAGAAAAAACGGCTAAATAAATTTTGAGAAATCTTCTTATTTTTTTTATTAAGAGGCTTAAAAATTTTAGTAGCAACATTAACAATTATCAGCGGTTTTGAGACAAATTGTTAGAGACTCAAAATTTTGATTTTATCTGTTAGTACAAGGTCATTGTTTCTAGCAAAACGCCTCAACATAGGTAGACGAACATTTTAAGTGATGTCAATAGTTAAAATCCAGAGAGAATAATGAAGTTAGTAGAGGGAAAATGGGCGAGCTGGTGCACCGTTTCCTCCACCGCTAATCTTAAGTGTCACGTGGTCTTGCCTCGACCCTACCTTAACCACCACGAGGGCTCACCTCGAACTAACCTTAACCATTAGGCCACGCCCCTTTTTAGTCACGTGACCCAATCACGTGATCCGCGGCACCTCTTGGTCTAGGCTACGCCCCCATGTTTTAGTCACGTGACCCCTTTGTACCATCTGGTCTACACTCCGCCCACAAGGATTAGTCACGTAACCATTACACCCTCCGGTATATGCTCAGCCCACATGTTTTAGTCACGTAATTCAGTCACGTGACCCCTTTGTACCCTCTGGTCTAAGCTCCGCCCACAAGGATTAGTAACGTGATCCAGTCACGTACCTTCTGACCTATGCTCCGCTCACAAGGATTAGTAACGTGATCCAGTCACGTACCTTCTGACCTATGATCCGCCCACTAGGATAACCCCCTCCACCCATTGAAGGGTCAGGTACCCATCTTATAAAGCATGAGTGTACCCGACCGCCATTTTTTTCTGGCTGAAATGTAAACATGAACTTTGAAAACATAAACATAGGGTTGGGTCCCTTAATCATATGACATCTTATGGACTTTGAACTGTTTATCTCTAACATATAAATAATTAGTAGTCTCTTAATCCTATAACAACTGCTGGACTTTGAACTGTTTATATCTAAAGCATAAATAAATGGTAGGGCTTCCTAATATTTGAATAGCTTTTGGACTTTGAACTGATAATCCTTAAAACATAAATAAATAGTAGGGCCCCATATTCCTATAACAGCTTTTGGACTTTGAGCTGTTAATACTCTATCTTTACTTATCTCGCTGAAACATAAACAAAACAACTTTTCAATGTACTACGTATTTTTAATCTCTGATAGTATAACTTTTAATTATTTAAGTTCCTATCGAACTTTTAATCCCTAAAATATATCGACAAATCAAAACGACTCTATCACGCTGGCCAAAGAGGATATATCTTTTCATAGCTATGAAATATTTTCAAAGTACACGAGTCGGTACTAATAACTTCGAATACGATGCAGTAAATTTTTATTAATGAATATTAATTAATCCTTGTTATACGTAACCAAAACCACTTTTTAATCTTCTATGTATATTCAATCTCTGATTATATAATCAATGGACTTACAAATTTACAAATATATCGATAAATCGAAACGACGGTATCACGCTGGCCAAAGAGGTTGCACCTTTTCATAGCTTTGAAATATTTTCAAAGTACACGAGTCGGTATTGACATAATTAATCCTTAGTTAACGCTAATTCTTAATCCTTTAACAGCTTTAGGACTTTGAGCTGTTAATACCAAAACATAAAGAATGATTTAGGACTTGTTAATCCTTCCACTAAAAAGTAAACAAATTTAGCTTTCGCAATAATGCTCTATCTCTTAATCCTTCCTTTAAAAGTAAACAATGGACTTTGAACTGTTAATCCTCTATCATTACTCATCTCGCTGAAACATAAACAAAACAACTTTTTAATCTTATATGTATTTTTAATCTCTCATAGCATAAACTATTAAAACGCCGTAAAATAATTAAATATTAAATGCTTAAAGTTTCTTTATCATTTACAAACAACGATATAGAGCCTTTTAATCCTTTCATAATATCTGGATGGATGACGTCATTATTATTAGCTATTATTTTTTGCAATTTTTCCCAATTTTTACCTTTACCTATATATTTTTTTTTAATTGTCTATAACCTTCTCAATGTTTATATATTTTCTGTCCGCTAGGGCGCAGAACCTTAATCCACTAGCGAATTTTCCTGGCAAGTTTACATAATGTTCATAATGTCTATGATTTATGCAACCTTCCCAATGTTTACCTTTACCTACCTATTTGTTTACGTTTTCTTTAACCTTCCCAATATTTAAATTTTATGTAAATATTGTCTTCTCAACTGATTTTTTGCCTTTCCTAAATTGTTTTTCCCCTTTTCTGAACTTTATTTAATTATAATTAACAACCCTGGTTCCTAATTGCACTCGTATCAGACCTTGCGATGTCATCGGCTTCTTTCGGCTATTATTTGAGAATGTTGATGTAAGATGTGCAATATTTGGTCCCCATTTGTATGATATTATGTTTGTTTTTTTTCATTCCTAATGATGTCCGAATTGGCGAAACGTTGACTGGTCAGATATTTACAGCTGTTTAAGAGATTCAAAACTTCATTCAGGATTCTTCCAGAAATACACTGATAATTTAGAAATAATCATATTAACCCTTCTCTATACTCGCTTCATAATTCAAATTGTTTGATTTCTTTCATGAAATAACTATTTATTCGATATTTCTATATCGTCTCCGGGTCAAAATGTCTTGTTTTGTGCAGGTGACTGTCAATATTAGGATATTTGCCATCATCGGATGATAGAAAATATTAACAGTAACTAATATGAGCAAAATCGTGGCAGTTGGAGCACAATTCTGACCACACATTCCCCCCTAAAAGTCCAAATATTTATATTTTTCATAACTTATGATAGTTATGATACCTTGGATTTTAAAATGAGTAGCTGATAGAGGGAAAATGAGGTAGTTAAAGCACAATGCTGATCACACTTTATACGAAGAATAGCATCAGGTCTCGTCTATGAGACATTTTTCCAGTTACTTTCGCCTTGCCGAGGTGTGTTTATTGGTAAACAAAGCAATCACATACTAGATTTTGTGGTTTTGTTTGCTCAACATTCTAATATTTACAGTCACCTACACAAAACAAGACATTTTGATCCGGAGACGATATAGAAATATTTAATAAATAGTTATCATTTCATGAAAGATATCAAACAATTTGAATTTTGAAGTGAGGACGGAGCTAATGCCTTCCGTTAAATTTATGTTTTTTTCGAGGAAATATTTAACATTTTGGATTGATTGGAGTTGATTACCAAAAGATTTTGGAGTCTTAATGAGGTCCAGCTTCCGCCTCTTAATAAAAAATAAATATCAATCTAATAAAAACAAATAAAATCTAGTATGTGATTGCTATGTTTACCAATAAACACACCTCGGCAAGGCGAAAGTAACTTATAAAAACCTTAAGTCTCTCAAACGGTAGAAAAACAAAATGGAGGTCGGGCACGCTCATGCTCTATAAAGTGGGTACCTGAACCATTAACAAAACCTCATGTCTCTCAAACTGTAGAAAAACAAAATGGCGGCTGGGTACACTCATGCTCTATAAGGTGGGTACCTGACCCTTCAATAAAACCTCAAGTCTCTCAAACGGTAGAAAAACAAAATGGTGGTGAAAGAAAAACAAAATGGCGGCCGGGTACACTCATGCTCTATAAGATGGGTACCTGACCCTTCAACGGGTGGGGGGATAATCCTAGTGGGCGGAGCATAGGTCAGAAGGTTCCATGGGTCACGTGACTGGATCACGTTCTAATCCTTGTGGGCGGAACTTAGACCAGAGCGTACAAAGGGGTCACGTGACTAAAACATGTGGGCGGAGCATATACCGGAGGGTGCAATGGGTCACATCGGATTTTCGATTTGAACGTGCGCATTTTAAATTACTAATAGAATTCAATGTTTGTTTAGGATAGAAATCCTTTACTAGTTTTTCGAGAGTTTGTAAGTACATTTTAAGTGCGTATTCATTAATTATTTAAATCAACTTAAATAAGCATTTATAAATGACTTTTAAACCAAGGGCCCTGAAAAACATGAGTCTCGATCTGGCATAGACCCTTTGGGACTTACTTTCCCATTTAGGGTACCAAGACTTTTAGAATATAATAATTAATTCGTGCCGAAAGGATGCAGCTACGAAGTTGCTAACTATGCCTCCCCCTCATAAACAATCTATTGTACTCAACACTCACCATGTCTAGTCACATTATTTATGACCTTTATCTGACTGCACCTTCCTTTCTTGTCTCCTTTCTATCTCCAGCACTTGACTTAATCATAAAAGGATCTTTATGTCTAGAGTAAAAGGTATTAATGACAATTGAAGACGAAAAAAGAGTGGGTGCAATAGACCACATGATTTACTCAGTTGAGAAGCTGAAAAACATTAATGGCCCTAGTGTCATAACTGCCAGGAATTCGACCATACAAATAATTCCTTCGGACATATCATCAAATGCGTTCACTATGGTGACACGAAACTAAAGATTCTAAAATCCTCCCTCCCCTCTGAAAAACGTCCAAACTGCGGTGGCCCTCATGTGGCCTTTTACCACGTATGCCCAAGTAGACAAACCCTTATTATAGACACCCTATCCTTAATTAACCCTCGTGGCCTCTCACAGGCCCTCTGTAGTCGCACTAACGGACACAAAACTTACCCAACAAACACATATACATTTTCGCGGATACCACATTTACAGACCCGACACACAAACTTCCAAACATGGTGGGGTTGCACTATTGGTGCGTTACGATGTCCCCTCCAGATTGATAAACAACTATACACTTAACGATGACAACCATTCAGCTATCACTACCCAAGTGATAAACCATCAAGACATTTCCAGGAGAAACCGAAGCATACAGACAACACATTATTGTAGGCGACCTCAATGCCATACACCACATCTGGAACTGCACTAGACCTAATGCATTAGGATACTACATAACTGAATTAAAGTACACCGTTTTATGTCCTAATAAATACACATAGAGGCAACACACAAATCCACCATACAAATCTACCCTTTACCTTTTACTCACACAACAATCACACAGATTCACACACTGTATAACAATAGAATTTAGTGACAATGACAACATTCCAGTACTCAACCAACTAGGACGTGAAACAATTCCTCCTACAGACTACAAATATAACTTTAAGAACGCTGACTGGAAACATTTCAAGAAACTAATCTTCAATAACACACCCAACGTCACACCACTAAAAAACATCCGAGAAATAGACAATTTCATAAACAGACTATAAAACACCAAACTTGAAGCCGCCTTCATTTGGATACCTACATTTAATCCCACCTCTATCTTGTCGTGGATCGTCTTTATAAATAATAATAACAATAATCCCACCTCTATACACTTACGCAAACCACCAATATATATACTCACCCTCATCAAACAACGCAATATCATAAAAAAACTGCTGGTACAGGACTAAATACCCCACCTACAGAACAATCATAGACAGCCTCACTAGACAAATCAGATCCCTAATGTCGGGAGAGTTGGCCGTTAGTCACCGAAGGGTGAACATCTCTGAGTACGCGCTCTCTGACGTACGGACTGGTATCAAAATATTTATAGAATTCGGTTGTGAATTTGATAGTTTTTCGATCTAGAAAACATAGACGCAGGAGAAAAATCAAAGCACTGCACTAATGAGGAGATCGTGCAGGAAATAAAGAAAAACAACAAAGAAACCACTGAAATTGGGAAGAAAACAGACTCAATTATGGATATGTTAAAGACAATAATGACAGAAATGGAATTTACTAAGAAAAAGTGGGAAGAACTTGAAAATAAAGTAAATAACCAAGAACGAGAAATAATTTCCCTAAGAAGACAAATAAATAAAAATAACTTAGTTATATATAATGTCTCAGAGGAACAAGATAGAAGCAAGGAAGATATAGAGAAGATAGCAAAAGAAATATTTCAAAAAGGTAAAGTGCTAATAAACAATGAAGCAATTAATGAATCCTTTAGAATTCGAAAGGGTACTGGGACCCGCCCCATCAAAGTCCCTTTAACATCAAATTTAATAAAACAGAAGATTATAAAGAATAAGGAAGTGTTGAGAAACTTAAATACTCCTATTGCCCATGATAGAAGTGAAAAAGATAGATAATACGGTAAACGAATATATAATTGTTTAAAAAATCTGAAAAAAATTTATATAAATGTCGGAACATACAAAGGTAACATTAATTTCAAAGGAAAAAAGTATGAGCTATTAGAAGCAGAGGAGTTGATTAAAAATGAAGAAGAAGAATTAAGAATAGAAGAGAAGGAGGAAAGCAATATTAGAAAAAGGAAAGCAGGAGAAATGGCAAGCTAACTAGGTCAAAAACAGACTAGAAGATTTTCGATTTCGTCCCAGAAGGAGAACCTCATCACAGTAATATAAGTAAGGTAAAATTAGGTAAGGAAAACAGTAGGACTACGAGTATAGTAGCAAGGAAAGGTAATAACAGTAAAGCACTAGACTAATCATACGTAAAAAAATATTTCAAAATACTGTCATCCAATATGAACGGTTTAAGTAAAAAATTGGATCAAGATTTTTTTATTTTTATAAATTCTTTTGATATAATTTTGTTATAAGAAACATTTATAGAGGAAAAAAATATCGATACATATGATCTATATTTCCCCAGTTTTACGGTTAGATGGTTACCAGCAATTAGGAATTCTAATTTTGGTAGGGCGAAGGTAGGTTATGTTGGATAAAAAATAATGTATTGAGGTGAGGAGCAGAGTTGACAAAAATAGAAGGATATGATTTAAAGAGGGTCTTGTTTAAAGATAGCCCGGTCTACATAGTGCCTCTTTATCTTAACTACTGGAATAGGGATCATAATGCTATCCAGAACCTATTATCGGACTCAGTTAATAGCAATTTTATTATTTTGGGGGATATGAATGGAAGGACGGCAGAATTGCAAATAATTTAAAAAAAAAGGGTTACCGAATAATACACTAATAGAAAATATACGAAGAAATTCAAAAGACAAAATTAAAGACTCTAAAGAGGCTAAACTGATAGATTTTTTTGACTCGAGTGATCTGGTAATTCTAAATGAACGAACAAAAGGTGATGAGAGGAGTGAAATGACATACGCTAGACAAAATGGTACTTCAGCCATAGAATATTGTTGCGTATCATGATAAATATTAAATTTTATAACTGATTTCTTTATAAAGCCACAATTTTTTTCGGACCATTTACCTTTAGTAACCTGCTGTAACCCACAGCTATCTAGGGATAATGGGCAAAATACTTTACCGTTATTACCAAAATTAAATTGGGCCCAACAAACTAAGGTAAAATATCAAATGAAACTTGACAGTTTTATCTTAATTATTCCCTAAGCAATGTCTTTTGAAGGTAGCCGCTATAGAAAGTCATTTTAGGAGCCTCTTTGAAAATAAAAATCCCTGCAAACGTGCGGACTATGAACAATGCGCCCCGATGCCAAATTTGATGTCCATCAATGTTCAATCAGTAAAAAAAAGCAATAAAGTCGACATCAATGGACACATCGCTGGGGCCAGACAGAGTTTTAGTCTGCACAGTAGAATACTTTGATGTATCTCACATCATCGGGTAATTGCAGAGATCATACTGAAGGTGGCTTATGTGCCAGAACCTCTTCGTCAGGGGCCCACAATCTTAGTCTATAAGGGTAAAGGGGATGCTAACAAGATATCCTCATGGAGACCTATTACCATCTACTAAATTGTGCGCCGAATCATAGAGAAGGCTCTTGATACGAATTAAGAAAACAGGTCACCTTCAGCAAAAATCAAAGAGGCTTCATAAAGGGCCTACCGGGAACACACGTCAGCGCCAGAGTCATATATGCGATCATAAAAGATGCCACACAAAAGAAAAATGATTGCGCGGTGGTGTTTCTTGACGTTGTTGGCGCTTTTGACAGCGTTGGGCATTATCACATTGTCAGCTCACTAGAAGCAAGAGGCGTGTCAGCGGACCCGAAAAACGCTATTTCAGGTCTCCTATGCACCAATAAGATTAAGATTTATGTGGGAGCCCACACTACATGCCAGATCAATGTGCTGCAAGGAGTACCTCAAGGTGGACTCTTGTCGCCTTCGCTATTCAATCTAGCCATTGATCATATATACCTTGAACTCTGTGATCAAGATTTCTCCAAACGCTATGGATGTAACCTAAGAAGAGACCAAGATTGTTCGGTCCTCACAGGGTTCGCGGATGATCTCGCTGTCTCGGCACGCGATAAGGGTGCTACCGAGAGAGTGATAAAGAGCGTTCAAAAAATACTGAGAGAGATTGGTCTGGCTATTAACCCACAGAAAAGTGTGAGTGTCATGGTGAGTAAGGGAGAGCTGCAGTCAACGACGCTCTCCTTTGAGAATGGAGATGCTATCCAGACATCACGGGAAGGAGATCCCATCAAGTATTTAGGATGCACATTCTCGGGAGATCTGGTATTCAACGAGGGGACGGTGACAAGGCTAAATATTAACCTTGACAAGTTAGTGAACTCTTGCTTGCTCAAGCCAGAGCAAAAACTCAACGTTATCAATCAGTACTTGTTCCCGGGACTTACATACTCTCTCCAGACCGCGCCCCTTATAAAAATACGCCCAGCTGTATTAAAAGGCATGGATACAAATATCCGCAGGAGTATAAACGCCATTATCGGGTTACCTGCTAACACCTCTACGACGATGTTATTCGCACCGAGGACTGGGAGGATTGGGACTGATGCGTTGTCAATGGGAGGAATACATTACAGCATCGGTCCATTTCCCAGCGACTGTCGAATGCACCGGATGCCCTGTTCCAGTCCACATTTGATTATACAGTAGAAATAGCCGAAAGTGCTGAAAGACCGGGTGCTGATGAGGGCCACTGAAGTGTGAAAGCTCTACGATAGTCGCTTCGAGAATACGCATTTGAAGAATGGGCTGATTGCAGGTAGCAGGGCGTTGGCGTTCGTCATTTCAAAGATATCCCGAAAGATAACAGATAAATATGTGAGAAGCATATGGTCCAATGCCCTAAAGCTGAATATTAACTATGCGCTCCTGCGTGGAGTCCCAGGAGCAGAGAAAAGTTGGGTCCCTCTGTTGCAAATGCTGGGAAATTTTCCCCAGCAACTCCCTCCTCGTAACACGCCGACATTATAGCGTCAAGCATGAACTGATGAGACTCCTTTGGGAAAAGGACTTCACCTGCTTCGATGAGGTATGTCTAGCTATAGATTGATTTAGTATGCTGTGTATGCAGCAACCCAAGGTTTTTGGGAAGCATTGCTGTAAATAAAGCATTTCTCTCTAACAGTTTTGAATCGTCCTGTGAAAAAATTGCCGTACTAACAGAAATAATTAAAAAATCAGCAATAATTAACGATATAACAAAAATTAGTACAAAAAGAAAAAGTAAATGGTATGATGGAGATTGTAGAAGAGCTAAAGCACAATCTTTCGTCAAATTTAATAAACATAAGAAAACAAATTCAGATGAGTATAGAAAAAAACTATAAAATGAAAAATCAAAAATTCAAATGCAAAGATAAGAAAAAGGAATATCTTATAAATTGCATAGAAAAACAAAATAAAATTAGACATTCACAGTATTTTTGGGAAATAGGAAATCAACTTAGATGTAAACATTTTATTACTGATGAAAACATAACACCTGGTCTGTGGTCTGAATAATTTTATAACATGTACAACCAACCAACACTTGTAGTGAACATTCCATTTATAGAACCTTTAATACTTAATAGTAACATGGATGAACCATTTAAATTAGAAGAATAACAATTCATAATTAATAAATCCAAGCTAAACAAAGCACCCAAAATAGATGGAATACCATTCGAATTTTATAAAAATGCATCAAAAAAGTTTTTAAATATACTGTTAGATACATTCAATCAAATTTTCGTAACCGCAATGATTCCAAATGAGTTTAAAACAACCAATAATCTATCCCATTCATAAAAAAGGAAATAAAAGTAATCCGAATAATTATAGAGGAATATTCTTTATTAATACTGTGAGGAAATTGTACACTGAACTACTGCATGTAAGATTGACTGAGTGAGCTGAAAATAATAATATCACTAAAGAATTACAAGCAGGATTCAGAAAAAAATATTCTACAATAGACAATATATCTAACCTAATCAGTACAATTACACTAACACTCAATAAGAAAAGAGGAAAAGTTTATGCATTTGTGCATTGATTTTTCAACTGCCTTTGACCGAATAGATAGAGGGGCATTAATATATAAATTATAGAAATTAGGAATATCCTCTAAAGTAATGAACATTATAAATTATAAAATAAAAAATTATATTCGGATGTGGAGGGAACGTATGATGCAAAGAAGGATTGACATATTTTTTTAAGGTCAAGATAGGACTTAAACAGGGCTGTATTTTGAGCCCATTTTTATTTTCTTGTTATATTAACGATCTGGAAGATGAAATTGGGGGAGGTCTTTGGATAAATGGAAAAAATATCAGACTTTTAGCATATGCAGACGATATTGTAGCGTTGGCATCCGACCCAACTACTTTTCAATATATGATAAACAACCTAGAAAAATATTGCGAAAAATGGTTACTGAATATAAATTAAGAAAAATCAAAAATAATAGTGTTTAGAAATGGAGGAAAATTGGCACACGAATAAGGAAAAAATAGACGTAGTCAAAAAGTATAAATATTTAGGTAATACCTTAAGTAGCACTTTGTCAATGGATGAACACTTTCAAGAAAAATTGGGAAAAGCTAAAATGGGAATCAACACAGTTTGGAAAAAATTTATATCCAATAATATAATACCTTTTTCATTAAAAATTGAAGTTTTTAACACAATGTTTAGGTCAATTTTGGGATATGGTGCACAAGTATGGGGATATCAGGTATTTTATGAAGTATAAAAGTTAATATTTTTTTTGTTAAAAAATTATTAACCTACCCCTATATACTCCATGTTACATAACTCATATAGAAACCAGAATACAACCTCTTTTCTTTTTTTTATTGAAACTCCACCACGATTACATAATAAATGTTTTAAACATGAAAGTAAACAGAAGTAAAAGAAGTAAGTTCTTAGCGAAAGAAGTTAATAAAAACAATGTCTTTTGGATCCATGATTTAACACAGTTAACAATTAGATTCAATATAGAATAGTAGATTAATATAGATAATATAAATAACTTAAAAGATTTATTTTTACAGTACAGAAATAATTTACAAGAATCCTTTAATTGAATAGGTGAATAATTCAACGAAATACTTACTGTGTAAACAATTATCTTATAATTTAGACGTGAGTTATTTTTCTAGTATTAAAAGTATACCAGATATTAAATGGATTTTCAAAGCCAGAGTAGAACTCCTAGATTTAACCCTCTAATGGTAAGGTGAAGTCTTGGTACTTACTCGGTAAGGCCGGGTTGGATCCGACCCAAAGTTATTTTCTGCTTATTTGGAGAGCTAAAATGGTTAAATTGTTAATAAATGAAACGAAAATGAATTTTTAATTCTCTATTTGTCTAAACATTTTGTTTGCAGTCTTAAATAGTTAAAAGTTAATCACATTGGTTCCAGATAGCATTATCACAGTCGTTAAGTGACTTATCACAATAAATTATCACATTGGACAAATAAAATAAGTGAAGAAAAATCAAATGAACATATAAATAAAGTAAAACTACGAGCATATACTCATATCAAAAAAAATTGTGGAAAAGCTGCAAATTTATCTAAAGTCTTTCGTGTTTCTCGGATATCCTTGCCATCGAATCACAAATTTGCTAAAAGGAAATCGAATCTCTTGTTGGTCATTGTTGTTCGAGAAATAGATGGCCCAAAGACGGGAGAAAAAAAGTCTTCGGGGTTTAGATTGCAGTTTTATAAAACTCCTGCTATGAACAACAATCCCATAAGTGCTTTTAACTCCTATGCGTCTTTAGTTGACATAAACCACTGCTCTGATTCATAATTATTTCGGGATTTTCGGATTTGTTGATTTGTACAATTTCGTCGATAAAGAGAAAATAACTGTAATTCATCTGTGAGTCCTGAGGCTTTTCCTTTCGGCCTAGGTAGATGGGTGACAATGTTAGAAGCTGGTGTTTTGGCATATTTTGAACGAACCGGAGTCTTTGTCCAAATGGTGTCCTCATCCCTTCCTAGTTCAAACTCTCATTTCTCATCCGTATCTGACAATGAGCTGAGATCTTGTTCGGCATCGAAATCATCGTCGTTTGGCAAAATTTCGTCATCTGCCTCAAATACTTCACTTTCAGAGTCTGAATCTTCCTCTTTCTGTCGCCGTTATTCTGCAAGAACTTCTTCGGGAATAGTGAAAATTGTTTTATCTGTCATTTCAGAACAATTGGTAAAAAAAGTACATTAACTTTGTAGCGTTAACAGTAAGGTGGTCAGTCAGGTTAACGTCAGACAAAAAAAAACTCGGTGAAGTGTGCAGGGGTCACATCACTTACCTGAGTGATGTTAGCTTATACACTGATAGAGAAAGAGTGGGACCAAGGACTCCTGAAGTCACGACCCTCCACCTCACGCATGGAGAGAGTATGAACGAAAATGTTAAGTCATGGATCTTACCCTTACCTTACCATTAGAGGGTTAAATCATAAAATATATAAAGGTGAAATCCAAAGGTCCTCTCTATATAATACCAATGAAATAGAAAACACACGGCACTTCATAGCCTCGTGTCCAATATTATCAGAGATTTGGAGAGGCTGTTTTAATAAAGATCAATTAAAGGATGACAAACTAATAGAATATTTGAATGGTAGAGACTGGTTAAGTTTAATTGAGTACTGAAAAATCGGATGGAAATATAGATCTGAACTTATCAAGGAATTTAATTATGTAAAGGTGCATTTGCTTTATAATTGTGTTTTCATTTTTATTTATTTTTAGGTTTTTTACTGTTTTGTTAAGAGGTATGCTTATTATTCCATGGAAGATTGTATTTTTTTTTTTTTTAGCATTATAACAGAAAAAGATGATTATTTTATTATTTTTTATTAGGTATCTAAGATTAAAAACTAGGAAGTGGAATTATGGCCAACTCCAGAAAAACGGTCAAGTAGACTAAGTCCTAATAGTGTTTGGAATTGTAATTGAAATTGTTTATACATAATAATTATTTTATTCTATTCTATTCTATCCCTAATGTCGCAATAAAAAACATCCTTACGACATGAACAACTTCACCGTACCCACAATGACCCCCAAAACTTAATTAGTCAGAAGCCACAACACCAAATTCAGATTGGTGAAAATACACCGAGGCGATGAGCTTCTCACTCCTGCAGATGAGGACAAAATACTCGCCGACTACTACCTTCAACGTTACCTTGCACGCACAGATATCACATACCACCACAGTCCACAGACCGAGTATTCACAAAACACTATTTTCTCGTTATATAAACAACTGGCTGCAATATTGATAAAAACGAGGGGAAACAAATCAACATTAAAGGACAACATCCTCTATGCCCTACTTAAACAACTACCCCGAGAAACCTATATGTTTTTCCTCAATATCTTAAATTCCTGCTCTCGCATCAGATACTTCCCAACTGAGTGGAAACATGATATTGTTATTCCACTCCTCAAACCTCGAAAACGTGGAGCGGCACCGGAAGAATACTATCCCAACAGCCTCCTCAACCGCATCTCAAAAATATATGCGAAACTAATCCTCATTAATATCCGAAAACACTGCGACTCACAGTGCATCATCCCTCCGGAACAAACCGTGTTCACTCGTAGAGTTAGCGGCTATCATCATGTAGCCAAACTACTTTATGATATAACTAATAATCTCAATAAAAACCTTGCCACTGCAATAATTTCCTTAGACTGCACACAGAATTTTGACTCTGAATCAAACTCCACCATAATTAGCCAGCTCCGGCTTCACCAATTCAGATGCACAAATCGCCGCATATGCTGATGATATTGCTATATACACAGGCAGCATGAATGTGGGATCACGCTATGAGCAAGGCCCAAAAGGCAACCCAACAGATCACAGATCAAATACAAAACAAAAACAATCTACAAAAAACTGACGCCATCACATTCTCAAACAAGACTCAAAGAACAACCAATACTAAACGGGCAAATAATGCATAATAAAAGACTTCTGACATACTTCGGGATAAAACTTGAATCAAACCTCTCATTCACAGCACACACACATACAATACAGAATACAAATAGCTAAAGCTACATGTAAAGCTGGCCAGAGAAGGCAACTAGGTAGCATCGTTCCCCTTCTATTTTTCAAATAACCATTTTTTCGTCATTTTGTTATTTATTTTTCTATATACTCTATAAAGTGAGCTATTTTATGTAAATCCACAGTAGCCACCTGCCTTAAATATTTAGGAATTAGACAAAATTTAAGAAGAAAGCTCGAGTTAGGCAGTACGGAAAATTCTGAAGCGGTAGTTAATCTCTTACTCTCATAGGATTTAAGGCCGTTGACATTCGTCTCTATTGATAAAGACAGCATTTCATGAGTACTGCTTATTATTATTCAGTAATTTAAAATGGTTCAGTGCTCAATTTGTGATGGTTCTATTACCAGAGAGGACAAATATAATTTGAGTTGCAACAAATGCCGTGTAATTTTTCACGGCAAATGCTGCAACCTCAATGATAAAGTGATTGAGACAATAAAATCTCAGAAAAAAACATGGATGTGCAAGAAATGTGAAGGGAAAATGTCTGGTCCGATGAGAGAAAACTTGGCTAGCCCGTCAAGAAGCAGTCAACAACAGGCCGCTGAACCGTCTATAGCCGATATTCTCGCTGCAGTAAACCGGCTTTGCACTGACATGGTCCAGGATATCAACAGCTTAAAGTCTTCATTACAAAAATATGATGAACTGAGCTTTGAGCTAAGGGACAGACTTATGAAAATTGAAAACCACTTCGTGGGGCAATCGAAGCACATGGAGGAACTAACCACAGAAAATAAAGTATTAAAATCCAGGGTCGGGGAATTGGAGGTTAGACTATATAAGGCCGAACAGGGTCTCCTATGCAGGTCGGTGGAGATCCGCGGCATACCGGTTCGCGCGGGGGAGACTCCAGCGGCCTTGGTGTCCAGCCTGGGGGCAGGCCTGGGAATCAAGATCTGCGTAGAGGACCTGGACATGGTGGAACGCCGCAGACCAAAAAAAATATGACCCTTGACCGCCACTCGTCATTGCCCGTTTTGTTAGGCAGTCTGTACGAGGTGAGTTAATACAGCGAAGAAAAGTAAAGAGAGACTTCTCCACCCGGGATATTGGCTGGCATGAGAATGATTCCCACCGGATATATCTCGGGGAAGACTCCTTCAAATAGGCGTCTGTATTGGCTCGCCTGTCAGAAGAGAGCGACCGGGAAAATAAAGTATGTTTGGTTTGAGGACGGTAGAGTGCGTTGCCGAAAGGAGCGCACGAACCCCAGGATCTCGAGGTCTTCTGCTGACATCTGGGCGCCCGTTTAACCGGCGATCGCAATTGGATTATCCCGCTGTCTCGAGTTCTAAGTGCTACGACTACTTGCATATTTATTTATTTAGTTATTTTAATAGATTCGATTTTCTTTTTTTCTCATATTTTATCTATACCATTTTTTATGTATTTTTTATCATCCAATACAGTTTCTTTTTTTTCTTTTTCAATTTCTTATTCATCATATATTAATAGCTACAGTACCTTCCCTCCAAATACCTTAAATTTTCCTCTCTTCTCTCCAGTATGTCTAGCGTCCTAACCTCCTAACCTCCTGTCCTAAATTCTCAGTCCTTAATAGCTCATTACGACGAATTCCTTCAGATTTTTACCCATAACTTTTACCATTCTATAGCAGTCTCCAAAACATGGCTTAAGCCCCACGTCCCTTCCTCTTCTGTTTCCTCACCTAATAATTCCTTGATCCGCCCTGACCTGAATGGCCGTACTGCGTGTGGTGTGGGTCTCTATGTCCACAATAGCTTGAAATCCCGAATCCTAGAAACCTCATCCTCATTGGATTATCCACACATAGAATTCCTTTTCGTCGAAATTTCCTGCAATGCACATCCTCTACTGTATGTTGTGGTGTATCACCCTCCTTTGGTTCCTTTTGACTCATGCTTTGAATCAACTCTCTTCAATTATGTCCCGTTCTACAACATAATAATTTCCGGCGATCTTAACACCAATTTCCTTTCGGACTCCAATGACAGAATATACTTCGAAAACCTCTTCTTCTCCCTACATCTTTATTCCATTTTCTGCTGGTCCGATACCTGGTTGGACCTACATGTTATCGATTCAGCACAGAATCTTATTGCCTCTTCTCAACTTCCTGTCCAGTTCCTTTCCTCTCACAATCTCATCCAGCTTCTCCGCCTCCTTCAGCCCATTATTCGGCTCCATCATTCCATCTCCCCTTCCTGCCAGATGGCCAAAAGGTTCCCATAAAACACGTTAATATCATCCTGTAAACCGCTGCCTAGCTCTTCTCCACCCCTCCTCCCCCTATCCTTTCCATCCTTTCCATATTCCTATCCTCCTTCCCCTTTCCCCTCCTGTCTCATCCTTTCTATTGTTTTTCTCTATTGATATTCTCAATGTCTTAATTGTTTATTTCTTTACTTAGGTATATTTTATTAATTTGTTTACCTATTATTATTTTTACTTCACATCAAGCGGAGGCCCCTTACCTCCATCCATATTGAATAGATTCCATCAAAAGGAAGTGTAATCCCCAACTCATTAACTAGTCATAACAGAATTATTGTATATATGCATGATGTTCTTTTAATAACTAGTTTTTGTTTGTTCCATGTCCTTAGGGATCAGAAAAAAAGTAAAAGCTATTCGAATATTAGTCCTTGCAGCGTGGACCTAGCGTACAAATCTAAAAAGAGCGATTCCCAGATTCCGGAAATGTTCATGATAAAAGTTTTAATAATTTTAACTGTATTTTAATAAAATTTTCTAAGTACCTTCACCTTCTATTGATGATCAGAAGTGTTTTTTTATTTTCGTGGGAAATTTAAAATTTTCAAAAGCGCGATAATGAACGCGTGAGCTCGGTAATGACGATATCAGCTTGGTAGGGACAGCCAGCTTGAATTTAATACATTTTTTAAATATCTAAAGATAATAAAATTTGTGCAATTGGGCAGAAGACGAACTGTGCATAGAAAATTATAAATAGCAATTTAACTAAAAATGTTTTTATTAACTAATTTTATAAAAATAATAATTACTATTATTTTATAAAAAAATGCGTGTAACCAACCACAGTAGTTTTTTTAAGACTAGAGAAGAGTCTTAAGCAGGGCCACAGTCTGCTAACCCCGGGCCCGGTAAACTTTTACAGTGGGTCCTTCCCATTCAACATTTCAGACGTTTTATTTTTGTTAATAATATTAATATGTGGATTAAGGTATTATGAAAACGAAGCTTACTATTACTTTATAATAAAAAGAGTCTATTGTTTTACATAAAATAACACAACATCGTTACAAAAGCGCTGAACAATTATGGCATAATTTAATAATATTATTGAAGTAAAGTATTTATAATAGTGCTAAACTATAGTGCTTGAACTATTTTTTATTTACAACAAAAATTGTTCAAATCTCTCCTTCTTTTCTGCGAAAGTTTGAATAGTTGATTCAAAATGCTATGTTCTTGCTGTCCTAGACACAATATACAACTCTTTAAGCTATAAAAAACATATTTATATTTATGTATCAGAGTATGGTAGTGCGTATGCCGTCAAAGACGCAGCGTCAAGGCCTTTTGGCGAGGATTAGTCTCACTTGACCTGCTTATCAGTCCTAGATGCCCCATCTCCTTGGTCATTAACCAGCTATCAGCTCAGAGAAACGTATGTATGGGCCAGACAGAGCATAGCTTCCGCTATAATCAGATAATACATAGATTTCGCTATCAACAGCTCTATGGCCTAGGCGAGGAGTTTGAGGCGAAGCGGCGCCGCGACTTAAAACAGATAGCCATTAGCTGAACATTAGTTCAATCACAATATGAGACCTGAACCCCACCCCAGATAATTGATCAAACGAACTAACACATTAACATTATTGCCCCTTCGGGGATTCCAGTTGGTGGGAAAATATATTTCGTAATTAATATGAGATGGCATAATTTATTTCGCTCACAAATATCTTTATATTAACTCTTTTTTGACATACAAGAAAACGGCTCCCGGCCATATAGCATGTACCGAGCCCCCCATTATTGTACATTTTGGTGCCCCGGGTGAGAAATATTTGTGAACGTTTCTCACATCTCATGTAATATATGTTCTCATATCCGCATCATTGATGCTCTAAATTAGCATGGCTAACTATTATAAATTTATAATAGTATTGTTTAATTAGTATTAGTATATTAGTATTGTAGTAAGTAGTTTGCTATACAGTCTATGTTGAGACCTAAGGGCCGGCTTGTTGTCAATTGAAATCCTTTACTCTAATTTTTCTGGCGCTGCCTAATCATGCGGTAAAATTGACTCATATTCCATTGTTGTTTTAAAAAGCCGTGATACTTAGCTCTGGAATTCACATTTATTTATTTGTGAATAAATATTTTCCTATAATTTAAATACTTCACCTTTTTACACTTTGAAGGTTTGAAATTCAGTTGTAGCCATCCGTTCGGATTTGACGATCCTTGTGTTCGATTTGTCAAATCTTGTGAAAAAATTATTTATTTATACTTTTGACATGGTTATATTTATAGTTTCTCATACTCATATTTATTTATTTTTGACATCTACATCTTTTAGCGGTGGGTTATATAATTATTTATACTTTTGCATGCACGTTCAGAATTATATTTACGTGCAGTCATACTTATATATTCATCGTTGATATTTTTAGAATAATTTATTTATTTATATTTGTATATGCATCTTTATATATATATATATATATATATATATATATATATATATATATATATATATATATATATATATATATATATATAAGTTAAGTGGAGAGTTAAGGATTATGGAGAAAAATATATAAATAAACACAGCAAATCCTATATAAGGCTGTAAGAAAAGTAAATAAAGTCAGTTGTATTCTAGACATTGTGGCGTACACTTCATTCTCCCAACCTCTCTTTTTTTTTGTGTTTCGTGCCGAACAGGTTTTAACTGGTGCCGAAACCCTGGAGCCTTAGATATTAGTGAGTCCTAACAGAAATTAATTTCGCTAGTGCATATGCCGCTTCGACCAAGCACTTTAGACGAAGTGGTACGCGAAATTCAGAGCGAACTTCAGACGTCTGCGAGGATGACGGAAGAAAGTAACACTTCAACAGCAGCGAGCGCTGAGATGATGCAGGCGGTTAATGCGGAAATGATGCGGTTGGAATGGATGCGGATGAGGACCGCGACGGCCACCTATATATTTGAAAAGTGCGATAGCGGAGCTGGAGAAGTTCGGAGGTGAGGTAGGCCATCTTAACCATTTTTTGAAGAGAGGGCAACAAATTCACGTGCTGCTGGAGTCCAAGATAACAGCGGTGTTGGTAGATCAACTCGATGTCTTAGAGTTGAGGGCGTCGTTAGTAGGAAGGGTGCGACAAAGTATTCTAAATTACATCCAGGCTGATGAACTGACGGCGTGGGATGAGGTGGTGCGGCGGCAAAAACAGGCGTATGGTGGAGGAAGATGGTCGCCGGAAGAAGATCTGTATCGGCTGTTTACGGAAACCCGCCAGGCAGGGCAGTCGGGGTATTCGTTTGCAGCAACGATGCTACGCCAATACAAAGCTATTGCTGAGAAGATTGTCGAGACCGTCGGTCAGGCAGAGGCAGGCCAACAGTTGGCCATTTACGATAAAATTTTGAAGGTGCAGTTAGGAAGAAATTTAAGGACGAAAGAAAAATTCGCTGCAGAAAAGACATTCCTAGACTGCGTCAGAGAAGTCATGGACCGAGAGGCGCGTGAACAGGAAGAAGATGAGGTTCAATCGGAGCATGGGTGGCAACAAGCGGGACCTAGGCATAGGAGAAACTTTCAGAGGCATCCGCCAAGGAGAGATGAACAGCGCAGCGGCCGCAAAGAGGATCGCGGCTCACGCAGAGATGAGCATGGATTTCGTAGAAAGGAAGATGGGCAAAGGTTCACCTCTCGGAAACCACGTAAAGATGATAGGAGATGCTACGAGTGCAATAGGACAGGTCACATTGCGGCGAACTGCCCGTCTGTGAAATGCTTCGAGTGTGGTGAAAAGGGGCATGTGGCACGGGCATGTCCATGGATCCATTCGAAGAGACCACGAGAGGAGCCAATGGAAGTTAACACTCACCGGACGCGGCACGCACGTCGCGCGACATCATCGAGCTCCGAGGAAACGACATCACCATCAAGCTCTAGCGGAGAAGAGGAGGAGCAGCCGACTTCGTGGGCACAAATCAAGAAGGGACGTAGCAGCAGGAAACTACGGCCAACAGCAGCAACGGCGAGGAAGGAGACCCAAATTTGAGGAGACGCGGGCAACCACATAGACTATAAATACGAGGTAAATACTGTATGTAATGTGTGGGATAGGTTGCCCATAGTAGAGGGGAGTCAGGGGAAGATTAGGGCCCTCATTGATACGGGGAGCACGAGTACTCTCGTGAGCAAAGGGATGCTAGGGTGTACTGACGTGGTTGAGAAATGTAGATGTTCGATAACCACTTTGAGCGGATCCTGTGCAGTGCTGGGAGAACATCAATGGAATTTGCGAGAATTAACGGGGCGCGACATAACAATGGCTGTCCACGTGCTGAGTGAACTAGCACCCCAGTACGATGTCTTAATTGGATGCGATGTCCTAGATTCGGTTGGTTTTCGGTTAGAAGGGAGTAACGGCAACTGGAAAATACAGTTGGGGAGTAAGACACACCAGGGCCGGTTCCGAACAGCGCAGTCAAGATTTCGTACGACTATCCTAACGGCGGGGGCAAGGGGCGGCAGAATAGGGGCGTTACTCGAGTTTAGGGATGCGTTCTATGAGGAGGGGGGGGGGAATTACCGGCTACCGGGCGGACATACCACGAAATTAATTCGAAAGAAAATAAAATTTCGTATACGAAGGGGTGGAGATATCCGCAGTCATTAACTGCCATAATCCAACAGGAAATTCAGGTTCTTTTGCGTCAGGGAATTATTAGAGAAAGCACCTCTCCGTTTAGTAGTCCATTATGGGTAGTGGAGTAACGTAAAACCGATCCTCGGGCGGAACCTTCATACCCTCTCGTCGTTGACTATAGGAAACTCAATGAGAACACTGTGAACGAGAGGTATCCGTTACCGCGGTTGGAGGATATGCTAGATAAACTCGCTGGCGCTCGGGTGTTTTCAACGCTTGACCTTAAAGCGGGGTCTCGAAGACATCGAAAAGACGGCCTTTACATTCGGTAGGGGGCATTACGAATTTGTGCGCATGCCATTCGGGCTTAAAAATGCACCCCTTATCTTCCAAAGACTCATGGATGAGTTTCTACGCGGCCTGGGCGAAAACTTTTGCCAGATCTACATGGATGATCTAATTGTCTTTAGTCCATCCCCGGCGATGCATGAGAACCATCTCCGTGCGGTTTTGTCTACAATTAGGGAATTCGGCCTTAGGCTGTCAGAGTCGAAATCAGTGTTTTGCCAGAAGCAAATAAAATTTTTGGGGCACATAGTGTCGGCCGATGGAGTACGACCAGACCCAGCGAGGGTCGAGGCAATTTCTAAAGTAAAGCCACCCGCTAATCGGAAATCCCTCAAGAGTTTTCTCGGCATTGTCAACTACTATCGACGGTTTGTTCCTCATGTGGCGGACACGATCGCGAGCTTGACCCAATTGCTAAAGAAAGGGCGGCCGTTTGTTTTTACGGATGAGCATCTGCGGTATTTCGAGCAGTGTAAACTTGCACCCATGGGGGAACCGGTACTCGCCTTTCCTGACTTTTCCCGCGAGTTTATTGTTACCACCGACGCGAGCGATAAGGCACTCGGGGCAGTGTTATCACAACAAGATGAGTCGGGGGACCGCCCAATTGCATTCGCTAGCAAACAACTTTCCGATGCGGAAACCCGGTATAGCGCTTTGGAGCGTGAATTACTCGCAGTGGTCTGGGCGGTCGAATACTTTAAGCCGTACATTTTTGGAAGGCACTTCAAGCTTCGCACCGACCATAAGCCCCTATTGTGGACAGACGGTCTGAAGGAGTCGTCAGCACGGGTGGGGCGTTGGAAAGAAAGGTTACGGGCTTATTCGTTCTCCATTGTTCACCAAAAAAGTAGCAAAACGTTGTCGCTGATTGGCTTTCCCGAGCGATATACGCGAATCCCTTACACGGCGGAGGGCCGTCGCGGGACCCAGACAGTCGCGACAGCGTACACTTAGATGAGGACGAGACCCCGGCTATGGCGAGACCACCCCAGCTCCCCGAAAGTGATTCGCCTGTTAATCGACATATCCGACAAATTATCTGGAAAACCCGAACCGCAGGTATCTCTAAATCGGAGCAAGAGCCTTATGGACGGCATAGAATCGTCACGGTATGGACTTTAGCCTCGATAACCCCTAACGAGATTGCAACGATCCAGGAATCGACAACTAAAAGGGGAAAGACGTATCACTTGTACGTCGGCAATAAGACAGTTTTGGACCGCATGAGGTACATGTAGGAAACTGAACGCATAGGGGGGGATAGAAACTTCGTTTTATGTAGGCATCTGGTTGAGACGATCAAAGACGAGGGACAGCAGCGGGAGCTGGTACGCGCTTACCACGAGGGCAAGACGAATCACAGGGGGGTTCCAGAAACGTTGGCTGCGCTTCAACGGCGATATTATTGGCACCATATGAAACGCTCCGTTCGCGTAGTACTGAAAGAATGCACGGTGTGCCATCGAGCTAAATACGACCGACACCCCGTGGTTATTCACCCGGAAATAACCTCGACACCAAATTCTCCGTTATTAGACGTTCAAGTGGCCGTGTTTTCCTGGGAGGGGTCACACTGGCTTACGATTTTAGATACGTTTAGCAAGCTGGCCCTGGCGTATTCGCTTGAGTCAAGGTCTGCCGCCGCTATTTGGGAAGGATTATTACAGTGGATCGCTTGCTACGGAGTGCCCCAGAGGGTGACCTCAGATGGGGGAAGGGAATTTCGTAATAGTCGTACAACTACGGAATGTGCCGAACTTCAGATCGACTGGCACTTCAACTCCCCAGGGAATCCGCAGGCAAGGGAGGCCATAGAGAGGTTCCATAGTACGCTAGGAGAGCATTTACGCCTCTTTCATATCAATAGGGAATTAGGACCTGAGGCGGCAATGACTACGCAGTTGCGTGATACGGTATCACATAGGCGGCGATGGTTGTGGGAAATTACAGCGAAGACCCGCTGTAGAATCGTTAAGGGGAAGGAAGCGAGAGCCGTACGGGTCGGTATGGCCGCGCCAGATCAATCACATAATATCAAGCTGGGGTCGATCGTTTACCGCCGATCACCTTCTCGTCGGACAAAAGGGGAACCTCGGTTCGAGGGACCGTTCAGGGTGATAGCACTCAAGGAACACAATATCGTATCGATCAAAGAGATTCAAGGCGCACAAAGAGTGCGACATACCCACGTCAGGCATCTCCGCGTTCCTTTGGATGCGGGAAACAATTGAGAGAACTTTGAAATTATACATAGTACATTGAGCAGGGCTCATCGAAGTTTTTCCTTTTCGTTTGTCAGGCCTAGTCTTTAAGTTTTGTTAGAGATAGTTTCATGAGCATCATGTCGATTAGTTTTCATTTCTGTTTTATGAATTATTGTAAATTACGAATTGTAAGTAGTTTTTCTAGTTTATAAGTGTGTCCTTTTTTTTTTGTTGTTTTTCGTTTGTTTAGCAGAGTTTTTTTTTAGAGTTGTGCTTGTGTTAGCCTGATTAAGTATTACGTAGTCTACTATTGCTACTCGAGTTATATATATCTTTTGATTTTCTGTATATTGTTGTAAATACGTATATATAGTTTAAATTATTTTATTTTATTTTTTTGTTTTTTTGTGTGTGCTGATGGTTATTTATATATTCTTTCTCAGAGTTCACTTCGTGATCTGGTGCGGGGGAGTTAAGTGGAGAGTTAAGGATTATGGAGAAAAATATATAAATAAACACAGCAAATCCTATATAAGGCTGTAAGAAAATTTAATAAAGACAGTTGTATTCTAGACATTGTGGCGTACACTTCATTCTCCCAACCTCTCTTTTTTTTTGTGTTTCGTGCCGAACAGGTTTTAACTTATATATATATATATATATATATATATATATATATATATATATATATATATATATATATATATATATATATATATATATATATATATGTTTATATATACGTATATATATATATATATATATATATATATGTTTGTTGCATTCATATTTACAGCCTTCCATCTGAACAAAAATAATAAAATAAATAACTATTCGAATCTACAAGTGGACTTTGTATTTTGAATACACAAGAGTTGAGTAATACACGTTGATGATATGAAAAGGTTATGCCACTTCTACTAGTTAAAATACGATACACTAACATTAGTTAAAATACGAAAAGATTCATCACTTATATTCCTATTAATTTTTTGAGTGAAGCCAAGCATCTCATATTCCACAGATAAATAAATAATGCAACAAAGTAACATTTTTTTATTATACTTTTTATGTTGTTATAACGTACCTAGGAAAATTTAAACGCTATGATACTTCTTATTCTTTGATTTTGAAGCTATGATAAAATTTTGAAATAAGCTTTACGAAAGTTTGTTAATGTATAACTAATGTGCTGCATCTTCCACAGTTTTCTGTCTTATATGAAATTAATGCTTAGATTCTTATCTAATCAATGCAACAAGTTTTATCTGCTCAATCAAATCTGTTTATTAATTTTCTTCAGTCGCTTGCTTAATCCTAATTGCTGTATATTTGTTTCACAATGGAAAATTTCCAATTGACATATAGCGAAATAGCCGATATAGTTTTAGACAGTGACTGTGATGTGAATTGCATGGAGAAATTGAGGAATGATTTCCCTCAGGTAACACCGGATCACCCGGAGGTATGAACCAAAAATTTCTACCGCGTTTTAATCAAAAATGGAATGAATCCTGTCGAAATAAGGGCCTCAAGTTTTTTTTCAAGATCCACCAGCCACAGCCAATATAACTGGGGTGAGTGAAGAGCTGGACGTCGCTTTGAGCTCAGTGTCCTCGACGTGAACAACGGTGTTGCATCATAAAAAAAAAATAAAATAAGGTGATCTTAATTCAGTATCCAAGGATTACCGGCAGCTGACCCCCTTGCTTTTGAGCTTGGGCTTGTCAGAGTGGGCGGTTAGATTCGCCACGTAGCTTATGTCGTTGATGCCATACCTTGAAGGTAGGTTCCGATTGTTGGACTGAATAGTTCTATTTGCATAAAGAGTTTTATATTATATTTTAGAAATTATTGCAGAATGGAAAGAATGTACGAATATTTTCTTTTACTCTGTTCAATCTTGCAATTTGATATGTTGTAATATCAATTATTTGTTTTGTCAATTATGATTAAATTGTGGATTCTGGGCAATTGCAAGGCCAAGGAATTTATCAATGGTATATAGTTCTTAATTATCATTTATACCTTAAGTAAGTGTGTGTCATTCTTTTATATTTCTTATAAATTAATACGTCATAAGAGCAAATCGAATTTTTTAATTTATTTATTTATTTTTTTTTTATTTACAGAAATTTACAACTGTATAAGATTATACAACAAGTAAATATGATAAAATGTACATGACACTTGATAATGACGTGAGAAGGATCTACCCATTGGTAGCACTTCGATGACATCTATGTTAGGAGGTCCCGCGGCCATCTTCTTTTAAGACGCCTCGGAGGATTATCGGGAATAGTTAGGGATGACAGACTACGTACTAGGGGATTAGTGTGGACAAGGAGTTTGTAATTAAAAGAGGTATATCTATTTCGGGCTAAATCTGCAACAAAGGGTATATTTAGATCTTTATGGATAATTTTATTTGTAACATAATAAGGAGCATTGAGGATTTTTCGAAGGATTTTGGATTGTAAGCATTGGATACGGGATGAATTTGATGGCTTCGTGGAGCCCCAAAGCTCAATCCCATGTGTCCAAATAGGCCTGATAATGGCAATTTATATGAGCTTTTTATAGTAAATCGGAAGTTTAGAGCGTTTGTCAAGTAAGTGTTGTAGTAAACGGTATCTACGAGTAGTTTCTTGTCGTTTCAGTCTTGTATGAGGATTCCATATAAGGCGTTTATCAAGATGAAGTCCTAGGTAGCGGATCTGTTCGACAGGGATAAGTGGAACATTATTAAAGGATACAGTAGGACAGGAAGTAGTGGGTTTGCGGCGAAGGGTAAAAGTGATCTGTCGGGATTTATTAGGATTTATTTTAATTCTCCAGTTCTGACACCATTCTTCAATGGAAATTATGTGTGATTGCAGGTTTTGGGATGCAACAGTTGGGTCATTATTCACAGATAACACACATGTGTCATCTGCGTATGTAGTGAGGACAGTGTTAGGATTGGTTAGGATATCAGCTGTATACACCGAGTAGAGAATAGGACCTAGGATACTACCTTGAGGGACAGCTGCCTTGTGAGCAGGAGGTCGATAGTAGATCTTCAATTGTTCGCCCTGTGCCTGAAGGTGTAGGTGTTCGGTTGAACCACCGTGCAGGGCGTCTTGGTGATTACTTTCCCAGCTGCATTACTGGAGATGTTGTTCCAAACGGTGTGCCGAGCGTTTAGGTCACCTACTACCCAATGGTTCGTCCTTTTGGCACATTCGTTTAGGAGCTGGGAAAATTCTACGATAGAGGACCTAGGTCTCCTATATAGTCCCGTGATGATGGTGGGTTTATCTAAGAGCATCTGCACGGTTTTGTGGTGAATCTTCGGGTCACTTATAGCCACTGGTGGCGGGAGTTCTCTCGAGCGGATCCCGTGGCGTATGGCTATTATGGCTATTATACACCTCCTTCTCGATCTCCTGTCAGTGCGTAGCCCGGTATACGTATGCGTTGGAAATTCATCCTGGTATCTGTGAGGATCACTACGGTGGGTTGGGTCTGTGCTATCAGAGTGTAAATCTCAGTAATTTTGGACATTAGGCCGTCCGTGTTAAAATTGAGTACTGTCAGTGTGCTGTTCATTGTGAGACGAACGTTGTGAACAATGTAATCAGTTTGTTTGTGGCGTCTGTTAGTGTTTCGTTGCTCTTCATGATGTTTTCCACCCATGGCGGTGGTTCATCATGACGAGCAGTGTCCGCGTAACTTCGTTTAGTAGGTCGCGGTGGGAGGGGGGGGGAGTCCGGCCACTGGTTGGCTCTTGGGTCTGCGGAGGTGGGGGTTGAACTTGAGATCTGTTTGGTCCTTGGGTTTGCCGGGGGGGGGGGGGGGGGTGTGAGCGCCGTCTCCCCTTGGTCGTTGGGTCTGCTGGGGGGTGAGTCCGATCGCCCATTGGTCCCAGGCTCTGTGGAGGCGTATTCGTTTGTTTTCGTTTTAATCCTATCTTCTTTCTCAACTGCTCAAGCCGTTCCTGGATCTGTTTTCTTGCTTCGCAGCCGGTAAAGGAAGCCACATGCGTACCACTGCAGTTTGCACACTTTACCGGGGTCGTTGCTCGGGGGCAGTCCGCCACTAGATGAGGGCCGGCGCATCTGACGCATATCACAGCTCTTCCGCAGTGATTCTTGGTGTGCCCGTACTGCTGACACCTATGACATTGGACAATGCCTCTTTTTCCAATATACGGCTTGGCAGTAAAGCGTATTCTGTTGATGCTGTACAGTTTTTGCAGGGCTTCAAGTTTTACGGTTGCTGTGGTTGTAACGAGGATGAGTGGGAGATCGATCTTTCTGCCCTCCTTGTCACTTTACGCATACGGCGAACATCTAGTATTCCCTGGAGTCTTCATTCGAGATCTCTTCTTGCTTCTTCGATTTTGTGATCTACGTCTAAGTCGTAAATAACAAATTTATTTGACCTGGGCCCGTTCGATGTGGCGTACGTGTGGTACGGGCAGTTTTTATTCCTAAGGTATGTGGCGATTCCAGGGTGGACATCCAAGTAAGCCGGGAAGATGCGTACACCGTCCCGGGTCTTCTGGATCTCAAAATTCAGGAATCCCGCGGCATTTAGGTCCCGCGGCATCGTGGTACTCTTTGCCTATGATTATGACCAATTCTGTTGATTATTGTTTTGTTTTATAGGCCTCTGACCAAATTAGCTACCCTGTACGCGATTGTGCAATAACCGAAAAATGTGTTTTTCTAGGGAATGTTGCGCCAAAACGGCCCCAACGATTTTGATGAAACTTTCATAAAATCAGTTGACATCCGCAAGATGGTATAGAAAATTAGGGATTGATAAATTATTTGCCACTTCTATAATTTCGTTTTTATTGAAAACTAGTTTCGAATGTTATACATTCAGTTCTTCAGTTCTAAAAACACACCAAAATTCAAAAATAAGCAATTCAAAATACAGTTTGGTATTAGTATACATCTTAAATTAGATGTAATATAAATCAGTATTATAAAACATTTATGAATTACGGATTTAATGAAGACAAGAAATCAAATACATGTTGGTACTCACTAAGGTTTAAATGGATTATATCAAACAGAAAGGTTTGTACTGGTTTCTTTTCGCACTGAACTAACAATGAAACAAAGGTGGGATGTTTATAGGTAAACGATTTAAGGGTCGGGGGTTTTCCAGTAATTCCGGCGGGTAATTGGTTTTTCCGTTATAGATGGGAATAAATTTAAGATTGGACTATTGGAGATATTTATTTGGTCATTTAAGCAAAAATCTGGATTGGACTAGAAGGATTTTATTATTTCAAGTGCTTCATGTATATTTAATTTGAGGCTGTTTCAACGTGATGTATTAATTTACATAATTTAACCTAATGTTTCGGGATGGGCCTATCTTTGGGGGCTGTTGAATAAATATCGTTAATTAAATTCGCTATGGAATATATTATTTCAATTTATTTATTACAGATCTTTTCATTTAATGGAACGTTCAAAAGATGGTAAATTATGCTATTAAAGGCTGCGAGTTTATGCGCTATCATTCTCCTAGCTTCATTGTTTGGAACGACATCCGTGTGTATTGGTTTCCGGTAAATTCCAAATTCATGATGTTTGTTTTTTACTGAGATTTCTAAATCTAAAAAGTTTAAGGTTGTTTTTTTGTTTTCAATTCTACTGTGAATTTAATCGAGGGGTGAATTTCGTTTATTCCCTTTAAGAAATAATTTATATGTCTTGTTGTACCAGACCATAGGCATATAATATTATTTACATACCGATACCAGTTGCTGAGCTATTTGAGAATTGTTTGGGTCAAGAATTTTTGTTCTAATTTATTCATAAATAATTATAAACAATGAAGCTAGGAGATCGATAGCACATAAACTCGCAGCCTTCAATAGCATGATTTACCGTCTTTTAAACATACCATTAAATGAAACGAACTGTAATAAAGAAATTGAAATAATATATTCCATAGCAAAAAATAATGGGTATAATAAAACCACTATCAATCACATTTAAAAAAAAAACAAATACAAAAAAAGACAATTAATGATATATATTCAACGACCCCCGAAGATAGGTCCATCCCGAAACATTACGTTTTGGTGACATATTACAGCTCTATATCCACCAAAGTCGGAATTTTGGTCAGGAATTGAAAAAACTAGGATTGAACCCTGTATTTAAAATAGAAAGAACCCTATCCTCATATTTCCCTTCTCCCAAAGACAAAATAACCCATTCCAAAAGAGCGGAGTATACGAACTAAATTGTAATGATTGTGCAGCCAAATACACAGGAAAAACTGCAATATCGCTAAATCAGAGATTAAAGGAACAGATACGTGCGTATAATAATAAGGCTGTTCATAATAGCCTGAAATCCCGAATCCTAGATATCTCATCTCTATCCGATCATCCTCAACATTGAATTCCTTTTCGTTGAAATTTCCTCCAATGCGCATACTCTCCTACATGCTGTGGTGTATCGCCCTCCTTTGGTTCCTTTTGACTTATCCTTTGAATCAGTCCTCTACAATTATGTTCCTCTCTAAAACAATATAAAAATCTCTGGCGATTTTAATACAAGTCTCCTTTCTGATTCCAACGACAAACTCTACCTCGAAAATCTATCTCCTTCCAGCTCTTCATCGTCCCACTTTCTCTAACACATCACACTTGCCGGTCCGATACCTGGTTAGGCCTGCATATCATCGATTCAGCACGTAATCTCCTTTCCTTTTCTCAACTTCCTGTTCCGTTTCTGTCCTCTAATGACTTAATCCAAATATCCTACAATATCCAAACTCCTGCGATCCACCCTGAAACGATAACTTTAAGTAACCTAGAAGCCCTCACCCATGAAAATATTTTACCTGATCTTGAAACCATGATTTGGAAGGAAATCTATTCCTATTCTTCCATTGATTCCATGGTTGACATCCTCATCTCTTACCTTATCCATATCCTTGATACCCATGACCCGCTCAAAACCTCTACTTTAATTAAATTTAAATTTAATTAAAGAAATGCAAAGGAGACGTGAGGCTTTAGACGCTTTAGACGCACAAGGCTAGCAGATGACTACCAAGCGTTTAGGGTACTCCGCAATTTGACACAGGCAACTGTTAGGAGAGCGAAATCCAACTACTATCATGATGCCCTTTCCTCTTCTCCCGATTCCAAATCAAAATGGCAACTCCTTCGCAAACTATCCCATAGTAAACCCTCTCCCTCACCAGTCTTCCCAGTTTCACCCGATGAATTAAATTCATACTTTTTATCAGCCTCCTCCAACACTTCTGCAACCCCCTTTTCCTGCTTTTCCTTAATACCATACTAATTCCACTGGGTCTGATGGCATCCCCGTTAAATTGTTGAAATCATGTCTCCCTGAAATGCTACCAGCTCTTCTTTTCATTTACAATTTCTCCCTCGAAAATTCAGTTTTTCCTACCTCGTGGAAAAAAGCCTTAGTCCACCCTATTAACAAAATATCTAACCCTACTTCTCCTAAAGACTATCGCCCAATTTCCATCCTCTCTAACCTTTCCAAACCCCTAGAAAGAATAGTCCAATCACAAATATCAAATTTCCTTGAAAATTACAAACTTCTTGATCCTCTCCAATCTGGTTTCCGTGTCAGTATCTCCACACAATCCACTCAAGTCAAAATCACCAGTTATATACATACAGCTATGGACGAAAAAAAATTAACTGTATTAATATGACTTCTCTAAAGCTTTTGATTCCCTGGACCACTCTATCCTTTTTGCCGAATTAAAATCACTACCCTTTTCCAACAGCTCTACCCATTAGTTTCAATATTTCCTTTCCGATCGGACTCAAGCAGTTACCATTCCTAATCAACCCCTATCCTCCTTCCTTACCCTGTCATCAGGAGTAGCCCAGAGCTCGAGTATTTTCCCAATCCTTTTCAATTCCTACATTAATGCTCTTCCTAATTCAATCCACCACTGTTCCCACCACCTCGCACATTAATTATTCTTTTCAAGACAAGAATTTATACTGTTGGTTTACATTAATTACATTGGTAAACATTAAATCATCTTTATTTCAGATCAGGCATTTAACATTTCAGACAACAGACATCACACATTTCAGATAAAACATCTTATGGCCAGATGTTGTTTCTATTTTATTTGTTCTAATCTGTTATACATAAGGGAACAAGTCCCAGAATAAAGTTCTTCTTCTATCTATCTAAGACAGAGAATTCCTACTTTGCAATTCATTTAAATGAAAAACAAAAAACATAAATTCATCAAAGACTCAGGAGTTAAATTAATACATCACGTTGAAAACAGCCTCAAATTAAATATATATGAAGCACCTGAAATAATAAAATTCTTCTAATCCAATCCAGATTTTTGCTGAAATGGCCAAATAAATATCCCCAATAGTCCAATCTTAAATTTATTCCCATCTATAACAGAAAAACCAATTACTCATCGAAATTACTGGAAAAACCCCGACCCTTAAACCGTTTACCTATAAACATCTCACCTTTATTTCAATGTTAGTTCAATGCGAGAAAAAAACATTACACACTTTTCTGTTTGGTATAATCCATTTAAACCTTGGTGAGTACCAACATGTATTTGATTTCTTGTCTTATAATTAAATTCGTAATTCATAAATGTTTTATAATACTGATTTATACTACATCTAATTTAATATGTATAATAATAACAAACTGTATTTTGAATTGCTTATTTTTGAATTTTGGTGTGTTTTTAGAACTGAAGATGAATGTATAACATTCGAAACTAGTGTTCAATAAAAACGAAATTATAAAAGTGGCAAATAATTTATCAATCCCTAATTAGATTGATCCTTCTATACCATTATCCGGATGCCAACTGATTTTACGAAAGTTTCATCAAAATCGTTGGAGCCGTTTTGGCGCAACATTTCCTAGAAAAACACATTTTTCGGCTATTGCACAATTGCCCACAGCGTGGCCAATATGGTTCAGACGCATCGAAGGGCAAAGCCTGCAAAACAAAACAATAATCAATAAAATTGGTCCTCCCGTTTAAGATATAATCATTGGCAAAGAAACAGAGAATAATAGTCTGTGGGCCAGAAACTCCTATTGTGCCTCCTCTCCCCATATCCCTATAAATAGCACATCGTTGTGTTCCTTGTAACTAATGATTAAAAAAGAAACCAATCCCCCCCCCAAAAAAAATGACTACACCTTCCAATGATGGCGGACTACCGTCATTGACTTGATTTAGTTTCTTGGTCACTGACATTCTGCATTTGGCTTAATTTCGCCATAATTGACTTCATTTCAAAGCTATTCATAGAATCAAGAAACAAAGAATAATTAAAAGAAATAATTGATTTGGTCATAAAAAAGCACCAGTAAATTCAATTTTTTCAAGTCGTTAACACGAAAGTTGAAATGCCAATACCAGTGTTGTACATCAATAACGAAAAAGTCTTCAAATAAAACATGTGGAGTACTCATTCTTCTTTAAAAACCAATAGTCACTTTTTAAAATATACGAAATCGGTTCTTCCCGCAAGCGCTAGTGGATGCGTCCCACTAGTGGGGATTAACGACCACCCGGTCACCTGAGTTCAGTACACAGCGCAGTTACACATAACAGAACAGTACACTAGTCACAAACATTGACACTAAGGTCAAACACAGTACACACCCCAGGATCACCTCTCCTGAGAAGACTTAATGTTGGGAGTATAGCCGGCAACCTGTTGTCCCTGGGCAAGGGGCCTCCACCACTGGGCCAATCACCCGTATGTCACCGAACTTATGCAGCCTCGCATTTGGACAGTCTAACGGTTACGGACAAGGCAGGGACAAGGAACTACGATTTGCCACTTGGAACATAAGATCGCTCACGGGAAAGGAAAAGGAGTTAGTGGAGGAAATCAAAGCACACAAAGTTGACATAATGGGGCTATGTGAAGTGAGGAAAAGAGGAAGTGGACATCAAACACTGCCTGATGGGTATAATATGGTGTACTCTGGTGTTCGTGTGAGAAATGGAGCAAAGGAGGAAGTAGCGTTTGTGATGGGGGACGAAATGCATAAGAGGGTAGAATCCTGGCAACCAATTTCATCGAGGATCATTGCTATTGATGTAGAACTGTCAATCGGTAAAACTACTGTTATACAGGTATACGCCCCGGTAGAAGAGGCAGCCGCATTTGACAAGGTTCAGTTCTATGAAGATCTCCAGAGGACAGTAGATGCTAAGAACAAAGGCAGAATGATAATGATAAGCGGGGATCTTAACGCTAAGACTGGAAACGATAAAATTAATGCGCATGGAGTGATGGGTCCGTGGGGAGGAGAAAGTGTGCTCAATAGTAACGGCCAAAGACTCATAGAATTCTCCATAGAGAATAATATGCACATAGGCAACTCTTGGTTTAAACACAAAACGGTACACAAGATCACCTTTGAGAGTAGAGGAGAACGAACTATGAGGAAGAGCATCATTGATTATTTTGTGATCGACCGGGACCTAAGAATGCTCTTCACTGATATAAAGGTCATAAGGGGGGCAGAACTAAGCACAGACCACAAACTACTTAAAGCGGATACAAAAATAATCAAACCAGGAAAGAGATTCAACAAATTATATGATCGGATTGATGTTAGTAAGCTGAAAATAGAAAATAAACAAGAAGAGTATCGGTCACTGCTCGAAAGTCGCCTCCAAGAAGTAAACGGGGAGAATACGATGGATAACCTCTGGAATGAAATTAAGAACAACATACTCAATACAGCAAGTGAAGTATGTGGACAACAAAAAATAAGGCCCTATACCAAGAAAACAAAATGGTGGAACGATGATGTCAAAAGAAGTGTCAAGATCAAGAAGGAGTCCTGGAAAACTTATAATAGAACTAAGTTACCTATTCACTGGGATGAATATGTCAGCAACCGAAATGAGACTAATAGAATAATCAAATTAGCTAAGACGAAGACTTGGGAGAAGTTTGGTCAAGAGCTTGAACAAAACTATAGAGAGAATATTAGGAAGTTCTGGCATATTACGAATGCCTTGAAGGGTAAGAGGTCAAAACCGGTCAGGAACGTTAAAGACAAGCATGGGAAGTTGGGGACCGAAGAAAAGGAAGTGCTGGAGGCAGTTCTTTCAGACGAAATTTAGGATGGAAGAACATCTTCATCCTACCTACAGAGACTGCAGAAGAAGAGGTAGAGTAGATGACACTCATCCTGAAGATATGGACGATGCGATTGGGGAAGACGAGGTGGAATTGGCAGTCAACAAAATCCAGCTGGGAAAAGCTCCAGGACCAGATGTATAGCTCCGGAATTTATAAAATATGGAGGCAATGAAATGATTAAATGCCTTCAAATGCTGTCCCAGAAGATTTGGGACCTTAAGTTGCTGCCACGAGAATGGGAAAACAACATCATAATCCCAATACACAAGAAAGATAACCAAAGCGAATGTGGCAACTATAGACCAATTTGCTTATCCTCAGTAGTGTACAAAATATATTCTAGGATATTAGAGGAGCGACTACGGGGTATAGTGGAATAAGATATCGAAGAGGAGCAAGCGGCTTTCAGACATGGAAGACAGACTCAGGATCACATTTTTTCCTTAAGAATGATAGTAGAGAAAGCGTGGGACAGAGGAAAAGCAGTCTATTTGGCATTCCTGGATCTGAGGGCGGCTTTTGACTCAGTCCAGAGGCAGGAGATATGGGACACACTAACTAGAAGAAGAGTGCCAGCAAACTTGGTGAGTGCAATAAAATACCATTAAGTACCAAGACCCACAGGGCATTGTAAGACTTAATGGTCAGACATCGCGGCCTTTCCACTTTTATAAGGGAGTAAAGCAGGGAGACAGCCTAAGCCCACTACTATTTGTCCTCCTTATGGATGAGATATGGAATGTGTAAAAGGAGATGCCCAAAAGCACTAGTAGGTTTTTGGAACCTAACTCCAGTACTGGCACAAGCGATGATATACGCGGATGATATCGTACTCATAGCTGACTCTGAAGAGGATCTCCAGGCATCCTTGGAGGAATAAATTGAGGAGCTGAAGATTAGGGGTTTACAAATAAACCTTAACAAAAGTAAAATCATGTATGTCGGAAGAGAAAACGCAGAGCCTGGGATTGTGTGTAATGGTGAACCCCTTGAAGACGGCCTCGTGGCAGACCCAGAGGCATGTACTCTGATTACATTGAAAAACTGGGGGCAGCTAGAGGACGTACCATCCCGGAGATGAGAAGATTAGCCAGAGACAGAGACCAGTAGGCTAGATGGACCGAGACTGAAACTCCACGCTTCACGGCACAAAGGAGGTAGAGAAAGAAGAAGAAGAAATCGGTTCTTACAAAATGCACTTAATTAGCGGTGAAGCGGTAGGAAAGTAAGAGCAGTCAGTGTTCTTCCTCACCAATGAGCATTCATAAATGCAATAGTTATTAGCTTGATCGACATAATTTAGTTTAATTACATTAACGAGCTAATATAAGTGCAATATTTTATGTTCTAGTAACAATTGTATAATATATATATATATATATATATATATATATATATATATATATATATATATATATATATATATATATATACACATATATATATTTTTTTTTTTTTTTTTTCGGTTGGCTCTACAAACCTTGTAGATCTTTGGCCGCCTGAACCAGCCTTCTCCACCTCTACCTATCTTGGGCCACTGCTTTCCAGTTTGCTGCATGAAGCTCTTTCGCATCTTTGTTGATCCTATCTATCCATCTGGTTTTTGGCCTTCCACGTGGTCTCTTGCCAACTATTGTGGCATTCATCGTTGTGAAAAGGCGTCCTGATGGATTGCTTCGAGGTACATGCCCCGCCCATCTTAACCTCCTTGCCTTCATATCATGAGATATAAACCAGTTTCTGTAAGTAGTTCTTTATTGGTCTTTCTTCTCCAGGATTTTAGATTCTGATCCCATATCGCTCCGGTTATCGTGCGGAGGACTTTCCTATCAAATCTCTCGATTCTGCTTTCTTGGGTGCCGGTTAGAGCCCAGGTCTCGCATCCGTACATCAGAACTGGTTTTATCACAGCATTGTACACCCTTAATTTGAGATTTCTGGAGATTTTTCGGGATTTCAGTACTCTTGAAAGAGAGAAGAAAGCTCTATTTGCGCTTGTTATACGCTGGTCTATCTCTGTATGCTGGTCATTGACTGAGGTTATTGTGGAGCCGAGGTATTTAAAGCTGTCTACTTTCGGGAATATTCTGCCATCCACGCAGATACTATTGTTGGGGTGGATTTTTCGGCTAACTATCATGTATTTTGTTTTATCTTCATTTATTTGCAAGCCGATTTGCTCTGCTTCTCGTAACAGAGTCTTAGCAAGTCTCTCAATGTCCTCTTCATTGCTTCCAAGGACAGCTATATCGTCCGCATACGCTAGGATTTTGTGTTTCATTCCGACGTGCACCCCTCCATTTTCGAATGAAGTTGTTCTTATCACCTTCTCAAGGGCTAAGTTAAGCATCGGCGAGAGTCCATCCCCCTGCCTTAGACCTGTTCTAACTTCAAAGGCTTCAGACACATCTCCTTGTATCAGGACTTTGCATTTGGGGTCGTTTGTACACGCCTTCGTCAATCTCACCAATTTCCCGGGAATACCCAGCTCAGTCATGATTTTCCATAGGCAGTTTCTGTCCACGGAATCATAGGCTGCTTTGAAATCGACAAATAAGGCGTGCACATCCTGCTCTACTTCCCAACGTTTTTCGAGTACCTGTTTTAGGATAAAGATCTGGTCTAGCGTGCTCCTTCCTCTTCTGAATCCTGCTTGGTGGTCACCTGTTATATTTTCATAATGGGGATATATCCGGTTTAGCAGGATATTAGTCATTATCTTATAGGCAACCGGAAGGAGTGCTATGCCTCTGTAGTTACCACATTCATACATGGACCCCTTCTTTAGGATAGGGCATATTAGACCTGTGTTCCAAGCCTCCGGTATCCTTTCCTCCTCCCATGATTTCTGGATTAGTTCTAATAGCTTGGCTCTTAGAGTTTCGCCTCCATCTTTAAAATGCTCTGATGGTATGCTGTCCAGCCCTGGGGCCTTTCTTCTTTTAAGCCTGTCGATAGCTATTTCCTCATCCAGAATGTCTGGTTTTTCAACCTCTTGCGGGTCGAAGTCTTCCGCGTGGTCCATGTCTTCTTCGTTTGTGGGGTTCCCTTGGTTGAGAAGCTGCTGGAAATGTTCTTTCCAGATGCTTAATACCTTTTCTTTTGATGCCGTCAGTTTGCCACCTTTTTCTCGCATTTGCGTGTTTCTCGCTTTATATCCTACCCTTTCTTTCCTGATGTCTGTGTAGAATTCGCATATATTTGCGGCCTGCCAGTTGTCCTCAATAGTTTGCAGTCTTTCTTTGAGGTATTCTCTTTTTGCTTTTCTTATTATTCTGTTTGTCTTTGTCCCGGCGGCGGCGTATTTTTCCAGCGTGGCATGGTCAGCTTTGGCTACGGAAAGAACTTTATTTTTTCTTCTTTCCTCCACTGCCTTTTCACATGCTTCTGTGAACGACTTCTTGGCTTTTCGTTTCTCCTGAAGACCTATTACTTCCTTAGCTGTTTCTTTTAACCCGGTCTCTAATGCCTCCCAGTGGTTCAAGGGTTCAAATTTATTCTTCAGCTCAATTTGGAATTTAGCTTTTAATTCAGGATTTTTCAGATTATGGACTTCGTACTTGTTTCTTTCCACACGGTCCCCTACTTTGTTGATTCTCTTCAACCTCTGACAGAATTTAATCCTAATCAGAGTGTGGTCCGAATCACAGTCTGCTCCACGGTAGCTTCTTATGTCTTGGATGGAGTTCTGATGTCTCCTATCTAGCAGCACGTGGTCAATTTGGTTTTTAGCACCTTTAGGGCTTACCCATGTGTACCTGTGGATGTCTCTGTGCGGAAACATCGTGCTACTGACCACTAGACCCTTAGCTGCTGTCATTGCTCGTTTCGAGAAGGCTTTGGCCTCCGATAATGGGCCTGAATTGGGGTTCTCTGCCTATTTTGGCTAGATGGAAGTCACCTATGACTAATTTGATGTCATATTTTTGAGCCTGGTCCACTACTTTTTCTAGCTGATCGTAGAAATCATCCTTCACCTCATCATCTTTATCTTCAGTTGGTGCATATACGTTAATAATCGTGGTATTAAACCAGCGACCTCTAATTCGTAATACACTTATCCTCTCGTTAATCGGGGTGAAGTTTATAACTGATTTCCTTGCAGCTGGACTAAGTATAAATCCAGCTGTTCCGTTTTTCGCATTTCTCCCGGTGTAGAACAGTGTGTGGCCATCAATAGTGGTTTCACCACCTTCTGGCCATCTCACCTCTTGTATGGCTGTTAACGGTATGTTGTACCTTTTTATTTCATTCACTACCGTTTGGGCGGCCCCTGGTCTGTATAAGCTCCGAACATTCCATGATCCAAGATGGAGTCCGTTATACAAGGCCGGGGTCGTTACCATGTTAAGACAGTCAGATTTTTAGGTTTCGTAATATTTGTGTTTTGACGGGATAGGGTTATTAGCCCTATGCCCAACCCCCAACTGGAGGGCCAGGAGCTATGTCAGACACAGGGGTCGCTCACCTCCCTGTAACTCTCAGGGTAAGGACATTACTGTCCCTATGCGGGAATCGAACCCGCGCCGTATTGGCCTGAGTAATCAGGTAGCGTTATCTTCCTCCATAATTAATTAATTAATTAATTAATTAATGCCTTTTTTATTTTTTATTATTTTATTATTGCCTGTGGAATCCCGGGACCGGGATTCGAACCCACAACCTTTGGGTTTGTAGGCTGATGCATTTTTGCAGGTGCTTTAACCCACTCGTCCACCCCGGCCCCTTTATATATATATATATATATATATATATATATATATATATATATATATATATATATATATATATATATATATATATATATAACCGGGCGTAGGAGTGATGACCCTACCCCGTGTATCTTAATTGTGAATCGCGTTGTGGTTTTCCAGGACATAAAATAACCGCCCGGAGGTTTGGTCCATGGACGGTCTGTCTCGGGGAAAGAAATATAGGTCCTCGTGCGCCTGCTGACTCCGAACAGCCATAATCCGTGGATCTAGACCGATTTGTCACTGTCCTTGAACCCGAGTGAGTCGGTGGGAAGGACACTGCCGAATTGGCCCCAAAGGGACCGGTTGTGGAGCAATGACCAGCCTGCCGCTGCACCATGGAAACCATGGTTCGCAGCAACGTGAGGTTGGGTGACCCCCTCCAGGCTGTCTGTGCTCCCGCAAGCAATAAATGTCTGTAAGAACACCACATCGCGCGGCCAAAGATCTACAAGGTCTATAGAGCCAACCGAAAAAAAAAAAAAAAAAAAAAAATATATATATATAATTCTGTTTTATATAACTATAACGACTAACAACTTATTAGGTAAATTATTTTTATTTTTTTAATTTCTCTTGAAATTTGTTTTCATTAGCATGCTGCTATGCTATAGGTGTGATTGAGTGGTTTGACCGAGATTGTGAAGAAGCAGTTAATGTGCGGAATGAAAAGGGGAACAGAAAAGAGTACCACGATATATATATATATATATATATATATATATATATATATATATATATATATATATATATATATATATAAGAAAGCCGTATTTGTTCCGAAAATTTTCATCTAGATAAACTGAAAAACCCTTCAATTAGAAATCAATTCGCGGTAGAAATCAAGAATAGGTTTGAAGCCTTGGAATCTTTAGATGAGGATCGCGAAAATGTAGACAAGCTATGGATCGGAATTAGGGATAATATTAAAGAGATAAGTAATTAGTGTCTTAGAAAAAGGGACAATAAAAAGAACAAACCGTGGTTCGATAATGATTGTCTAAACTTGTGTGAAAAAAGAAGAATCGCTAAATTAAAAGCTTTAAATAATCCAAGCGATAACAATGTTGCTAACTTCCGTGCCTTGATGAATGAAACGTCCAAATTCCTCAAAAATAAAAAACGAGAATATCTTAAAAACAAAATAATAGAGATAGAAACTAATAGAATTGAAAACAACGTATGAGACATGTACAAGGGTATAAACAGATCGCGTAAACAGTTTGAACCCGCAATGAATGGAATTAGAGATGAAAATAACAATATCTTGGCCGATCCGAGGGACATTGTCAATAAATTTAAAAAACACTTTGAAAGTATTTTGAATTCGGGAAATAATAGTCAATATCCTCCTTCTGAATATCAGAGTGTTGACCCGTTAATTGGAGAACCGAGTAAGAAGGAAGTCGAAATAGCCATCGGAAAATTGAAATCTCATAAAGCAGCGGGAATCGACAACATTCCCAGTGAAATAATAAAAGCGTGCGGTGAAGCTGGAGTTTCTAAAATACGTTTTTTGGTTAAAAAGATCTGGGAAAATGAAAAAATGCCCGAAGAATGGAAAGAATTTATACTTATTCCGATTCACAAAAAAGGTCCGAGGACGGAGTGTGATAACTATCGCGGAATATCACTCCTCCCGGTATGTTATAAAATATTATCGTTGATCCTAACTAGTCGAATCACGGAATATGCCGAGGAAATTATCGGAGACTACCAATGTGCTTTTAGACGGAACCGATCAACTATCGATCAAATATTTTCCTTACGGCAAATATTAGAAAAAAAATTAGAATTCAACGGTGTAGTTCATCAGCTTTTTGTGGATTTCAAAAAGGCTTATGATTCCATTGATCGACAGAGCATTTTGATTGAGCAGGGAATACCGAAGAAGTTAGTAAATCTAGTAGGGACGTGCATGACCGAAACATTCAATAAAGTTAGAATCGGTAATTATTTTTCGGAGAAATTTGAAGTTCGCTCGGGGTTAAATTCCCCGATTCCCTTTCACCTGTCCTATTTAATTTAGCACTAGAGTATGTCATTAGAAAGGTAATGCGTACCGAAAGGGGTTTAAAATAAATACGGATAAGACGAAATATATGGTTAGCAATAGAAACAGAGGCGATTTTGAGGATATAGATATAGGAGAAAATAGGTTTGAACACGTTGAGAAATTTAAGTATTTGGGGTCTGTGATTACTAGAGAAAACGAAATCCAAGAGGAAATAAAGGCGCGGTTAAAGGTGGGAAATGCTTGTTATTTTTCGGTATCAACATTACTTAGGTCGCGCATTCTGTCCAGAAACTTAAAACTTAGAATATACAAAACTATTATCTTGCCTACAGTTCTGTACGGGTGTGAACGTGGCCGCTAACCTTGAAGGACGAACAACGCCTTAAGGTCTTCGAGAATAAGGTACAGCGTAAAATATTTGTTCCGAAAAAGGATGAGCCAACTGAAGAATTTAGGAGATTACACAACGCGGAATTGCGGAGCATGCACCCTGTAAATATAATCGAAGTGATATCATCGCGACGCTTGAAATGGGCTTGCAAAGTTGTTGGGCTCAGTAACGAACGAATTCCTAAAAAAGTTAATAAACGCTGAGCCGACTGGTAAACGTCCGAGGGGTAGACCGAAACGTAGGTGGGAGGATTGTATTAAGAGTGATTTAATGAATTTGGGTTTGGACGGTAGTCGGTGGACCGAGATTTGTAGACAGCGATTAGTGGTATCGGCACCGAACTTCCGGGTTCGCTAAGCCTTTTATTATTTATATATATATATATATATATATATATATATATATATATATATATATATATATATATATATATAATTCTTTTTTTCTTTATTCTGTTCTGAGGACCTATAAAACGGGACCTCTAGTAAACAAATATACAATTATAGTAATTAATCTTAATCCAGGCTCATATTTCCACTACATCCTAATTAAACTTAAATACAGAAAAATGGTGCATGGGCCAAAATTGGGTACTCATTTTAGGAGTTGGCTTGGATGAGAATTTCGAATTTGTAGGACATTAGTAGAGGAGAATTGGGCGAGCTGGCACACCAGAACATTTCAGCCAATCAGAAGCCAGCATTTGATCACGTGACCTATGGCGGGAAATTTGAATTTAAATTTTCACCTCGACCTAACCTTAACTGCCACATGGTCTCGCCTTGACCCTACCTAAACTACCACGTGGTCTCACATCGACCTAACCTTAACTATTAGGCCACGCCCCTTTTTAGTCACGTGACTCTTATGCCCCGCCCCTTTTTAGTCACCTGATCCAGTCGCGTGACCCGCGGGACCTCCTGGTCTATGCTCCGCCAATATGTTTTAGTCACGTGATCCAGTCACGTGACACGCGATGCCTCCTGGCCTGCGCTCCGTCCACAAGTATTAGTCACGTGGTCCAGTCACGTGACCCATTGCACCCTTCGGTATATGCTCCGCCCACATGTTTTAGTCACGTGATCCAGTCACGTGACCCGTGGCACCTCCTGACCTATGCTCCGCCCACAAGATTTACCCCCTCCACCCATCGAAAAGGCAGGTACTCACCTTATAGAGCATGAGTGTACCCGACCGCCATTTTGATTTTCTCACGCCGCCATTTTGTTTTTCTTACACCGCCATTTTGTTTTTCTACCGTTTGAGAGGCGTAAGGTTTTGTCGAAGGGTCAGGTACCCACCTTATAGAGCATGAGTGTACCCGGGCGCCATTTTGTTTTTCTTACACCGCCATTTTGTTGTTCTACTGTTTGAGAGACTTGAGGTTTTGTTGAAGGGTCAGATACCCACTTTATATCCTGTAACCTTCCCAATGTTTGCATAACCTTCACAGTATTTAACTTTACCAACATGTAAACAGGTTGGAATATGTACAGACAAGTTGGATGATGTCCAGGTGAAATACAAATATGGACTTTGAACTGTTTATCTCTAAACCATAAATAAATAGTAGAATCCAATAATCCTATTATTAAAAATATAAAGAATAATATAGGATATCTTAATCCTACTACTAAACTGTAAACAAATTTAGCTTTCGCAATAATGCTCTATCTCTTAATCCTTCCTTTGAAAGCAAACAATGGACTTTGAACTCTCAATACTTTCATGATATCAGGATAGGTAATGATAATTTATAGTTTTAGTCAATGTTTTGTACCTTTTTTAGTTCGGCATTAAGCCTTAAGCCTCTTCACCACGTCAAGGTAAAGATACAACGAAGAGGTTTTTTTTTGTTTTTTTTTTAATTTAATTTTTATTTATAATATAGCGCTTATACAAAATAAAGTTATAATACAAACATAAAATTTGATCTTGTGAAATTTATACAAAACAAACATAAAATTTAATCTCCAAACTAATACATGTAAGAATTAGGCTCGTAGAATATAACCCTCTAATTGGTACGGTTCGGCGAATGGTATAAAATGAGGTGAATCCTTTGCTCAGTGTTCAGTATGGTTTCGGCTAGTGTAGTGATTGTAGACTTCCAGTGCTTTGTCGATAGCCTGGGAGGTTATATTATTAAAGAGTTGTCTCTTTTTGATCAAGCTTTCAAGTCGTCAAGACATTGGATTTTTAAACCACCGAAGCAATATACACAAACTGATAAAAGTAGAATAACAAACTATTGGCTAGAAAATTATTATCATAAAATTAAATGGGAATATGGGGAAGTTGAATATGAAATTATTGAAGAAATTTTCAACTTTATTGATTGTAATTATAAATTTGTTTTTGTTAAGGGTCGAGATAAGAAACTATTTATATCACAAAATTTGTACAATTGTTCTATAGTCAACTTGGAAGATTTTGGTTGTCCGAAAATTGATTCACTCATCTTAGATGAGCAAGGCAACCATTGCATCATGCATAATTTATCTCAAGAAAAATGCACGCAATATCGGACAAAGGCTTTAGAAGCATGGATAAAAAATAATTGGTTTAAATTCTATTCACCTTGAATGGAATGGGTCACTGGCGTGGTTTAAACACCCGTAAACCCTAAATAGAATGGGTCACTGGCAAGGTTTAATCACCTGTAAACCCTTAATGTAAGTCACTGGCGAGGTCTAAAAACCCGCAAACTTGATTGTGTGAGTGAATGAGAGGTGAATAGATCTCCAATTAGTTCAACAGAATTGTTCCAATGCTTTTGTTTCTCTTTTAATTGCAGGAAAATACAACAACAAAAAATCTAAATTTTTATTAAATATTTTCTTCTCTTGACCTGTATCGATAATAAATTTTGCTTATCAGACTCATAATTATTATTGCTCACGCCTACGATATTAATATTTGCTATGCCGACCAGCCTGCAATTCAGCAAAATGTTCTGCTTTTTATACATTTCATGATGATATCTTTATTTTTTCCAAGTTAAATTTAAATACAATCAGAGGGTTTAATTTTATTACAACATAAATCAAAGAAGGTTTATGTTATGCATTTATTTATATTTTATTTTAAAAATTAAGTTTTATTTAATTCTTACATGTATTAGTTTGGAGATTAAATTTTATGTTTGTTTTGTATAAATTTCACAAGATCAAATTTTATGTTTGTATTATAACTTTATTTTGTATAAGTGCTACATTATAAATAAAAATTAAATTAAAAAAAAAAAAAAACCTCTTCGTTGTATCTTTACCTTGACGTGGTGAAGAGGCTTAAGGCTTAATGCCGAACTAAAAAAGGTACAAAACTTTGATTAAACTAAAAATTATGATTACCTATCCTGATATCATGAAAGTATTGAGAGTTCAAAGTCCATTGTTTGCTTTCAAAGGAAGGATTAAGAGATAGAGCATTATTGCGAAAGCTAAATTTGTTTACAGTTTAGTAGTAGGATTAAGATATCCTATATTATTCTTTATATTTTAGGAATTAAGAGCTCAAAGTCCAAAACCTGTAAAAGGATTAAGGAACTCTACAATTTATTTTTATGTTAGAGATAAACAGTTCAAAGTCCATATTTGTATTTCACCTGGACATCATCCAACTTGTCTATACATGTTCCAACCTGTTTACATGTTGGTAAAGTTAAATACTGTGAAGGTTATGCAAACATTGGGAAGGTTACAGGATATAAAGTGGGTATCTTACCCTTCAACAAAACCTCACGTCTCTCAAACAGTAGAACAACAAAATGGCAGTGTAAGAAAAACAAAATGGAGCCCGGGTACACTCATGCTCTATAAGGTGGGTACCCTTCAACAAAACCGTAAGTCTCTCAAACGGTAGAACAACAAAATGGCGGCGTAACAAAAACAAAATGGCGGCCGGGTACACTCATGCTCTATAAGGTGGGTACCCGACCCTTCGACAAAATCTTAAGTTTCTCAAACGGTAGAAAAACAAATTGGCGGTGTAAGAAAAACAAAATGGCGGCGTAAGAAAAACAAAATGGCGGTCGGATACACTCATGCTCTATAAGGTGGGTGACCCTTATAATTGTAAGGTGACCCTTCACTGGGTGGAGAGGGTAAATCTTGTGGGCGGACCATAGGTCAGGAGGTGCCACGGGTAACGTGACTGGATCACGTGACTAAAACATGTGGGCGGAGCATATACCGGAGGGTGCAATGGGTTATACTTGACTGGACCTTGTGACTAATACTTGTGGGTGGAGCGAAGGCCAGGAGGCACCGCGGGTCACGTGACTAAAACATGTTGACGGAGCATAGACCAGGAGGTTCCGCGGGTCACGCGACTGGATCACGTGACTAAAAAGGGGCGTGGCCCAATAGTTAAGGTTAGGTCGAGGTGAGACCACGTGGCAGTTAAGGTTAGGTCGAGGTGAAAATTCAAATTTCCCGCCTTAGGTCACGTGATCAAATGCTTCTGATTAGCTGAAATGTTTTGGTGTGCCAGCTCGCCCATTTTCCCTCTACTGACATTCTATGTAAAATAAGCCTTGTCTGCCATTCCAAAGCCGCTATCTTAAAAATTATTTTTTTCTTGAATAAAAGGCCACGATTTATTCAAGAAAAAAGATAAACTTTTCATTGATTTTTCATTCCATGCTCAATATCTTGAAAACTACCAATGACGCGAAAAATATTATAGTACATTTTTGAAAGAGCATAAAATTTGCGAAAATTTGAGCTCTAATGAAGCTCTTTATGTTAATTAGCTCTGGAGATAATGTTATAAAAAAAAATATATATTTAAAAAAAAAACTAGTCATCACAATTTTGATAATTTATTATGGCATATATCATAGAATCATTTCTTCCTACGAAGGTAATTATTATAAACTACTTTATGGTGCTTTTAACTAGGTCTAATTTTAGTGGTAATTGGCTTCAGTACGCGTATTGGTTCCTGAGATAAATATTTGAAAAAATAATTATTTTATTTTGAAAAACGAGAAAACACCGTTTTGAATGTTTTTTTTTTTTTTTGCTGAATATCATAGAAACTGTTCTTCCTACAAAGATAATCGATATAAACTGCTTTATGGTGCATTCAACTAGCTCTAATTTGAATGGTAATTGACAGCTGTACATCAAATAATTCTCGAGACAAAGTTTTGTAAAAAATATTAATTTTTTTTACGAGAAACGATAAATCACTATTTTGTGAATTTATTTTGGCAAATATCATAGAAACAGGTCATCTTAAGAAGATAATTAATGTACACTACTTTATGGTGTATTTAACTAGCTCTAATTTGAATGGTAATTGACAGCTGTACATCAAATAATTCTCGAGACAAAGTTTTGTAAAAAATATTAATTTTTTTTACGAGAAACGATAAATCACTATTTTGTGAATTTATTTTGGCAAATATCATAGAAACAGGTCATCTTAAGAAGATAATTAATGTACACTACTTTATGGTGTATTTAACTAGCTCTAATCTGAGTGATAATAGACATCTGTACCTCTAATACTTCTCGAGATAAAATCATTCAAAAAATAATTATTTATTCCAAAAAACGAGAAATCACCATTTTGTGAACTTATTTTGGCAAATATCCTGGAACTGTTCCTCCTACGAAGATAATTAGTACATATCAGCTTATGGTGCATTTAAATAGCTCTAATTTGAGGGGTAATAGCAATCTGTACTTCTAATAGTTTCTGAGATGAAGCCTTGCAAATAAATTTTAAAAATATTCCGAAAGTGATAAATCACCGCTTTGTGAATATATTTTGGCAAATATCATGGAAAATTTTCTTCCTACGAAAATAATCAATATGAACTACCATATGGTGCATTTAACAAGCTCTAATTTTTCCCATATACATTACATTCCTTTACGGTAAGGAAAGTAATATGATATTAAATACGCTCTATCTTTGCTAATAATGGTAAGATTTGGATGATTTTTGTTTTGATTTGTAGGAAATAAATAATAATTAAATATAGCAAACTTCTTTACCAAAATTATAGTGAAAAAATGTGCATTATTTAACTAGACTGAAAGAGAAAATAATTTCTTTAAAAAGAAAAACACGATTATAATTAGTTGACATCCACATGATGGTGGTATAGAAGGATCAATCTAATTAGGGATTGATACATTATTTGCCACTTTAATAATTTCGTTTTTATTGAAAACTAGTTTCGAATGTTATAAATTCATCTTCAGTTCTAAAAACACACCAAAATTCAAAATACAGTTTGGTATTATTATACATATTAAATTAGATGTAGTATAAATCAGTATTATAAAACATTTATGAATTACGAATTTAATTATAAGACAATAAATCAAATACATGTTGGTACTCACCAAGGTTTAAATGGATTATATCAAACATAAAAGTTTGTACTGGTTTCTTCTCGCATTGTACTGGCAATGAACGAGAGGTAGGCAGGATGGTTTAGGTAAACGCTTTAAGGGTCAGGGTTTTCCCAGTAAGGCCGGTGAGTAATTGTTTTTTCTGTTATAGATGGGAATAAATTTAAGATTGGACTGTTGGAGATATTTATTCGGTCATTTAAGCAAAAATCTGGATTGGATTTGAAGGATTTTATTATTTCTAGTGCTTCATATATATTTAATTTGAGACTGTTTTCAACGTGATGTATTAATTTAATTCCTGAGACTTTGATGAATTTATTATATTATTTTCATTTAAATGAATTGCAAAGTTGGAATTATCTGTCTTATTATTATATGCACCTATATGTTCCTTTAATCTCTGATTTAGCGATCTTCCAGTTTTTCCCGTGTATTTGGCTGCTCAATCATTACAATTTAGTTCGTATACTCCGCTTTTTTGGAAAGGGTCTATTTTGTCTTTAGGAGAAGAGAAATATGAGGATAGGGTTTTTTTTCTATTTTAAATGCAGTGTTTAATCCTAGTTTTTTCAATTAATTTCCGACTTTGGTGGATATAGGGCCGTAATGAGGAATGAAAACATAATGTTTCGGGATGGGCCTTTCTTCGGGGGTTGTTGAATAGATATCATTAATTGTCTTTTTTTGTATTTGTTTTTTGAAAATATGATTGATAGTGGTTTTATTAAACCCGTTATTTTTTGCTATGGAATATATTATTTCAATTTCTTTATTATAGTTCTTTTTATTTAATGGTATTTTCAAAAGACGGTAAATCATGCTATTAAAGGCTGCAAGTTTATGTGCTATCGGTCTCCTAGCACCATTGTTTATAATGGTGGGTGTTATATATTATACTATATTATATATTATACCCATCCGTGTGGGTGGGTTTCCGGTAAATTCCAAATTCGTGATGTTTGTTTTTTACTGAGATTTCTAAATCTAAAAAGTTTATGGTTTTGTTATTTTTCCAGTTCTACTATGAATTTAATTTAGGGATGAATTTCGTTTATTTCCTTAAAAAAAATATTTATTTGTCTTGTCGTACCAGACCATAGGCATATAATGTCATTTACATACCGATACCAGTATATGATATGTTGAGCTAGTTGAGAATTATTTGGGTCAAGAATTTTTTGTTCTAATTTGTCCATAATAAATCTGCCAGAAGGGGTGAGAGTGGGGAGCCCATCAGTAAGCCTTCTTCCTGTTTAAAGAATTTTCCATCAAATTGAAAATAATTATGTTTTATACAAATAGACATCAAATTGTAAAGATCTAGTTTTTCTAGCGGTGCTAGATTCGATCGGAAGATTAATTGTTTTAAAATTTCTATTGTTTCTAGTGCTGGGATACTTGTGAAAAGATTTGTGACGTCGAATGATATTAATTTCGCGTTATCCGCAATTACTATGTTCTTAATTTTGTTGACTAACGCTATAGAGTTTCTTACCGTGTGTTTTGGGGAAAATGAGATTCTGGTTTTGAACAAATTGTTCAAGTAATGGGCAATTTTATAGATCGGGCTATTGATTTGGCCATATAGTCGGGGAGGTAGCGGATTCATCTCAATGAGAGTGTATTTTTTATTATCCGGTATCAATAAGATGTTTTTTATTAACTCTCGGACTTCGGTGGCAAATTTATTCACGGGATTTTTGACATTAGGAAAACCGTTTTTGTTTATGAAATCATAAACTTTCTTTCTATAGTTATCTCTTTCTAGAATTACTGTCGTATTTCCTTTATCTGCTTTTATGATTACGAGATTATTTTCGCGTACTTTTTCTGACAATACACGTGCTGTTTATGTTCTGCTGATATATTTTTATTGGTCCTATTGATTTTTTCTATTATGGTTTTTAGTACATTGGTGCCTACGGATTTGGAAATAGAGCCGTTACTATATTTTACTAGACCGGTTTCGATGTGAACTGCAAGATTTTCAAACATTTTTGAGTTTACAGGTGAATTTATGGAGTGTTTTAGGCCTTTATTAAGAAGGTTGTTTTCAGTTTCCGATAAAGTGGTGCTAGAGAGGTTGAGAACACGTTGGGGAAATTGGTTTTGACTTTGGGAATTGTTTGGCGAACCAGAAGAACTGATATTTAAATTGACATAGTTTAACCGTAATTTTCTTTTCTAGAGTTTCATGTTTTTTCAACATGAGGTTTTGGACCTGGGTTCGAATTTGTTTATCGAGAGAGTCAAATTCAAGTGGGTGGAGGATAAAAGCTAAATTCATAATTCATAAATGTTTTATAATATTGATTTATATTAATCTAATTTAATATGTATAATAATACCAACTATATTTTGAATTGCTTATTTTTGAATTTTTTGTGTGTTTTTAGAACTGAGGATGAATGTATAACATTCTAAACTAGTTTTCAATAAAACAAATTTATAGAAGTGGCAAATAATTTATCAATCCCTAACGATTATAATTCTTTAAAAATAATTTCACTGTTATGCATTATGATGTTTCTAAGGGACAATAAAAATATTTAGTGTTCTCCACTAAAATTAAACGAATTCGCTTTCAGCCCAACCCTCCTTTCAAAATTCGCATCTGATTTCGGCTTGTTGGTAATGGATGGAAAAGAAAAAAGTCTTTCCACAGGTGCAGAACTGCCCTCTTCTGGAGTGTTATATTTCATAAACACTTTCTTAATCGCTAGAAAAGATTCCAAACTTTCAATGTTTGTATTTCTACAACAAAAGAAATAAATAGATATTTGCATATCCGCTTCATTGCACACTGATGCGTAGATGTTAGTTCCCCGTCATTCCCTCCAAAATCAAAAGAGGCCATAAAACGGATTGTATTTTATTTTGCTTCTTGTGCAGGTGAAAAAGGAATTTATGACATCTTCTAGTATCTCTTTCAGAAAAGCCTCTTTGAATATGTAACTGCAATCTTCTTTCGTGATGTTGCCTATCAATGCATCCTATCTATTTCTATTTGAAGGTACGGTTATACAAGGCTGTTACTGCAGCTGATTCCGCTGATGTTAAAGAATACAGCAAATATTTTTGCTATACTTTAAATATTGATGTCTACCAACGGAGTGCCATAAATCCATGATTTTTGTTTAGTAATATTAAGTTTCCGGCGCATAGCGACCAACGCAGGAAATAACATTCCGATGAAAACGTTCGTTTCTCCTTGAAGGATGTCCAAGGCTAGATGTTCTGAGCAATCAACGTATTCACTAATGTACAGAAAATCTTCAGCTGTTAATTGTTGTAGTGTTTTAATTTTTAGGTTTACATAGTAAAGGTCATGAAATTTTTCCTTGATACCGTAATTCTGTTTAAATGACTCATAAAGTGAATTTAAACAGACCTTGATAAGGTATGACCTAATACGTCATGAATTATTTCCGCTGACTTAGGCCTGGAAGCAAAATTCCAGAGAATATTGCACTTAGCCAACATATGTTTGTGATGATCATCTAAACTTGGAAAGTTTTTATAACCATTGTGTATGTCAGTAGAATCACACAAGTAAATTGTATGTCAGGCACATGGAAGATGTTTAGGTAAAGTTTTTCCCGTTTCGTGAGAAAAATGAATAACTGATGCTTTTGAAGAAGAAGCATACCACTAGTGTTGGTGTCTTCACTGTCAGAATCTGATGAGGACTGGTCGAAATTACCTTCAATAATATTGTCACAGAATACGTCATTTTCGTCACTTAGTTCAATAACTTTCTTATCGATAACAAAAATTCTGAATGCCTTTACAAAATTCGACCCATTGTCTGTGACTGTTGCAACTATCTTTTGGTTGGTCAAACCAAATTTTAAATGGATATCTTGCAACAGGGAAGCAATCCTGTCATAGGAGTGGGTTTTTACAAACCTTCTACCAGCAAAAGCAACAGATTCCCTCTGGTAATTTGTACCTATCCAATGGACAGTAACACCCAGAAAACTCCTTTTATTTCCCTGGCCATATGTCAGCAGACGTGCAAACGTAATCGACATTTTTCAATAGGTCCTTAACACTTTTGTTATTTAGCTCATACAAGCCCTCCTCTTTCCTAACCATTGATCGCCGACTGGGAAGTCTAAGACCGAAATCTTCAATGGCAAGATCACGCATGGTTTCTGCTAAATATTTATTCTCAACAAATCTAAAAGGAATCATTGAATGCACAATAAATTGCGAAATTTTCCTGTCAAAATCACGCTGATTTATAAGCATTTTGTGAGCGACTTTTTTACTGCCACAATTACGATTCATGTTATTCCCAGCATTTCTTTTTTTTTTTTGTAGTGTAATCTTTATATTACGTCAGAGGATCATTTGCATGTTTTATTTTTAATGAGAAATGAAGTTCGATGTGGAAGGTCTATTTCCTTTTACTACACCAACAAATAGCGTACATTTTTGGCAAATTGCTGTAATATTAGTGCTTGTATTTTTATCAGGAAGTATTTCATTAAACTTACCATCTAAAATTGTCAACTATGGTTTTGTCACTATGTCTTCGTTTTCATTAACTTGGTTCTCGGCACTCTGGGCAGTTGCTGGTAAATTAGTATCAATGTCAACAGAATCACGGTGGATTATTGATAATGAATGAGCTGCTCTTTTTGAAGTAGCAGAACCAAAAGAATTGTCCTTCCATGCTAACAGTTCATCTCGCAAATCACTCATATTAAAAATTATCTAGATTTACCTCCAATATATATGTATATATTTTTTTTTTTTTATAATTTTTGGTTTTAACCAATTAGAAAACGGTACTATAACAATGTCTACGTAAATTATTTGGCTTTAATTGCAACTAATTTAACAATTATTAGTTATTTAGTTACAAATTTGGTAAATTGAAAAATTAGTTAACTAATTGCCCAACTCTGCTGTAACGCCAATAAGGCTCCAACGATTTTGAAGAAACTTTCCTGAAATCTTCCCTCTAAAACACTTGAAATTTTTCTATATAGTGCATCTCCGAAAGATAGCAGACAAAAAAGTTATGAAGAAAATAAAACTTTACTTACGCATAACTCAAAAAGTATATCTTTTTTGAACGATCACTACGAAATCATTAGAAAGGTAATTAAATTTTCTACACTATAAAAAAAAAAAAGTCATCCAAATCGGTCTAGTATTAGCAGAGATATAGCGTTTTGAACTTTACATACTTCTCATAAATTGTTTCGCTCATGTTCCCATGTTCAATAGTTCAGTTTTTTTAAACTCTAAAATAATACATTTCCTGGATTATTCTTATAAATTGTGAAAAATACTGTTTTCGTATTTTTTAATTTCCCGCCAACACCTAGCAACAAAAATGATACCTTGTTGACATGAAATGAGCCTCGAGGGTTCCTCAAACTAATGCGGCCTTTTCATGAGTCGTGGTCTTCCCTTAATGAAGCAGAAAACTTCTAAAGGATATCGAAAACTCTGTAAACTTTGTTATGGTGTGCCATCCACAATTATTGTGTTGCCATATAAGTATTTGTTGTAGTCTTATAACTATCTAAGATCATAATGCCCCATTACCAGTTTTGAAATACTGTTATTCAAGTGAGAAATGAATAAATACGTAAAAAATGCCTAAAATGAAGGGTAATTTTGTGACTAGCGTCAAATTCATGATTTTCTTATCAGTGGCTTCTTTTACAGAAGCAGTAGTATTAGCTCCACCAAGAAAAAGGATTATCTTTCATGAGCTAGATGAGGAAAGACGTAACGTTTTTAAGTTATCAAATAACTAACCAAATGTGCACCGATTTCCATAGGAATATGCTCAGAATACTTTATAAAACATTTCTACCAAGTTCACCAAGAAGAAGGGAAAGACAAAGAAGCTGGTGGAAGTAGAGGATGGATCAACAGAAGAATGATGCGGAGAGAGAGGCTTGGAAAGCTGGGAGTGCGCAATTGAAAACTAAGGAAGCCGAGAGTTACGCTGACCTGTAGCGCCCGGCAGATAGTCTAAAAAGTTCAATACGCTACATCGCTGTAAATACTTGTCCGAATTCAATGATTTTATTTTTTGTTTTGTAGGGAATCTTACTACCTTTTAATTGAAAATAACAAAAGAAAGGAGGGTGAATAGGGCCCTTTCTTGAGATTTTCAGAAATATCTCGAAAACGATGCGTATTACAAGAAAAATGTGTCCTATCCAAAATTATTTTACAAAAAAATTCGATATTTCGATAATACCGATATCGATTTCTTGGGATTTAAACGTAAAAACTTGGCTTCTCTGTGTTTGTTGGCATCTGGGCGAAGATCAAAAGTGGGTCAAATGACTTGGTCTTGGTCGCGTATACCCGTATGAATCCTTCTCCATTAGGTCCCAAACGGTGACCAAGTGAGGTATAGTCATTTAGCTAGCCCCCGATTTTTAAGTAGATTGGCTCACATCTGCGGTAAATTCCGCATAGGTGTAATTTTTTCCTTGTTTTTTTTTGCGTATATTACGAATATCATAATCTGGAAATTGGTACCTTTATTATGATTTTAGCCAAAATTAACTTTAAAAAAGACTTTAAAAAAGATAAGGTTGGCGTACGAAATGTTTCTAAAACTAATTTCCATCCTTCCCAATGTTTACTTTAACCTAATAATTTTCTTAAATTTTCTATACACTTGGTAAAGTTCTAGCCTAGGACGCACCATTTGGGAATTATCTACATAATCTTTCCAATGTTTATGTTGATGAAGTGATTGGCTTTTGAACTTGATTTGAATAAAATTTTATTAGATCTTTCGATGTCGTCTTCTGGTCAAGATGTCATGTTCTGGGTTGGTGACTGTCAATATTAGAATGTTTGACATCATCTGATGATAGATAATATTTACAGTCGCTAATAGGAGCAAAATCAGGCAGAGCTCTCATTGAAATATGTTTATCGATAAATCAAAAAACTGTTCAATAAACTTTAACCAGTTCAGATCTTGATTTTGAACTCTAACTTTCGGCTGGATAGAACTTTATACCAGATAAATAGTAGTGACCATATAAAATGCTTATCACTTTAATTATAGCTTCTGAACTTTCCACTTACTCTTTATTCGCTAATTTCTAAATTATCAACATATTTCTGGAAGATTCCTGAATAAAGTTTTGAGTCTCTTAAACAGCAGTAAATATCTGACCGGTCAACATTTCGCCAATTTGGGCATCATTAAGACTGAAAACTTTAGATCACACAAATGCTAACCAAATATAGCACATCTTACATCAACATTCTAAAATAGTATCAACTAGTAACCAAATAAAGATAGTACGTCATCTCAAAAGGTTGGTCAAAACGAAGGCTGCAGATAATGTAAACATTGAGAGGGTTATAAAAAAAACAAAAAAAAACCCAGCACAACTACAACTCATAAAGTGTTTTTGGTTCAATACTTGGTAAGGACCGCACAAGACGAGAGGAACTCTAAGTTGCAAAAGATGTAAACATTAAGAAGGTCATGGATAATATAAACGTTGTGAAGGTTGTGTAAACATTGAACGGTAACAGTCTATAAGGTGGACACCTGAACCTTGAAATGGTGAGAGGAATAAACGCTGGGTTGTGAAAACAAAATAGCGGATAGGAAAATGTATAGGGTTGGAAACCCTCCGATTTGGAAAGCACAGCATCTATAAGGTAGGCACATCTATAAGTTATTTTATTGGGTTGGAGGGATAAGTGTTGTAAACAAACTGGTGACGTATACAAAATGATACCTAATAGAAATGTATGAAATCGTGAGATCCACTTCGGACACACTGAGGCTCTAAGAGGTATGTACCTGATCCTTCAACGGATAGGAGGATAAATGTCATGAAGGTTATGGAAACAAAATAGCTGTTTAGAGAATATATGACGTAAAAAGACCCTCGTGTCCATTGATTCAACTTCAATTAGTAAAGGTAAACATTATAAACAATATAAGCTTTGGGAGTTAGTCAGCGAGTCTGTTGGACCTAGCCGTGAAAAGTTAGGAGTTTTGTAAAAATTAAAGTTATAACCGCTGAATGCCGAGTGGTGATGGCGTGATGGAGGCTAGGTATTTACAAGTGCTGAGTAAACTGTGGAGTGATTTTATGTGGCGTTAGTGTTATAAGAAGGTCATAAATAGAAGAAGATGGTGTTCGTGTGTGTCTCTGTAAAATTACGAAGCAATTGGACAAGAGATTACAGGTATATCTACGAATATTAGCTGTAGTAGACGACCAGTGTCGTGGGGTCGGTAAAGTAGGAGATAGACATTCGGTACCTTCCCCAGACGAGAGAACTCAACGTGCTGAGCAAAACGAAGGGTTGGAACCGTAGGAAAAAATCCAGGTGAGAAAAGGAGATTGTTCGAATTTTAAGTGACTCTCGTGTGAGGTAAGATCAAGGAGTTCGGGTATTATTGGATCGGAGATACCCCAGGGCATCCGAGAGTAGCCGAAAGGACCCCAAAACATCGCAAAGGCTGATAGGAGCGCAATTGCGGACCAGATCTTTTGATTACAATTTAATCATCTTTGGAAAAGGAAAAAAAAAACGGTCTAGAAAAGACAAAAAATTAGTTGGGAGGTTTTTATTTGCATAAAACTTAGATATTGAGAAGGCTAAAGAAAACGTAAACAAATTTGTAAGTGAAGATAAACATGGTGAAGGATCTATAAAAGATCCTCAAGTCGCAGAAAAGAAAATTATGGTGTAAGAAAAACAAAATGCTGGTTAGGCTCACTTAGCCTCTATGAGGTGGGCACCTGACTCTTCAACAAAGCTCTAAGTCCCTCAAGTAACTGAAAATCAAAATGGTGGGTGGACTCACTCTGGCTCTACAAAGTGGGCACACTCAGCTTTTATAAAGTGGGCACCTTACCCTTCGACAAAGCCTTTAAGTCTCTTAAATCGCTAAATGGATTAAAATTGAAACAAAATGGCGGCCGAGTGCACTCAGATTGTGTTGAGTAGCAAGGTCGAAAGCCACATTGAAGAGGGTTAATGATGGAACGTTCTTCTAGGAAGTTCGAAAGTTAAATTTGTACGAGGCGTTCCAGTGGTTTTGAGAGGTTAGAGAGGAGAGAAATAGGACGTAAGTCATGGTGTGAGGAAGGATTTTTAATTTTATTTAATAGTCGGATTAAGGAAGTTTTCCATGAAGAGAGAAATATGGAATTTTCGTAAAGAAAAGTTATAAATATGATAGAGAAGGGGCATAAGCGTTGGGGGACAGGATTTACTAGGATATTGTCCGGACCATAATCATTGGTGTGGGATTTTAGGATAGTGGAAAGTAATTCGTCATACGACACGTGGGAGAAAAACGAAATTTAGCAAGACGCAAATTTCGCTTCTCTTCTTCTTATCATTTCCTTTATTTCAGGGGAGCGGTGGGGCGGCGTAAGGTTAGGTTGATGTTTTTATTTAAATTCAAATTTTCCACCACGGTCACGTGACTGGTCTGATTGGGTGTTGAATTTGCTTCTGATTGGCTGCTCTTATCGGTATCCCAGTCTCCTATCCTCTCTTTTCCTTGCACTGGCGCTTATGCCTATTTAATAACATATAATATTTACTTTCTTTAATATTTATTATAGCACCTGATGTTTTAGGCATGTCAAAATGATTGGATTCATGTTCTATAAGATTATATATTTCTTTCATATATTAAAATTTGTGTTTTATAGGTGAATGTAGTGATTTTTTAATAATAAATTACAGACGACGAATTTGGTGAAAAAACTGTCTCCATCTTATTAGACGGCGAAGAATCAGAAATGGTCTTCATTGACCATCCCAGTTCAGAAATGTCGGTGAGTTATCTTTTCAATTTAGTTGTAGGCTATAATATATTTTCATTTATCTAATATTACCTTGTTATGACCTTGTTAAGGTGGAAAACTCATTATCAACATACGAACCCCACGCTGCAGTTGTTGTCTACTCGGTGGTGGACCGAGCTACATTTAAGGCTGCAGAGGAAATTCTCAACTATTTGTGGAGGGAGAGCTACACCCAAGAGAAGACAGTTATCCTCGTTGGAAATAAAGTGGATTTGGCGAGAGCAAGGGTCATTACCAACAGTGGTCAGTCACAAGCAATCTTTTTATTAACATTTAACATCATTAAAAATAGTTTCATAACATAACCATCCCACATTTTTTGCATTTATTTATTTTTTTTTTAATGATAGTTAGGTAAAAGAGTTGAGAGAGGATGGGACGATGCAGTTAGTTTAGACGGCTACAAAATCCCTAGAAAAAATCATCTAACAACTCAAATAACGGTCCTTTGTTTATTATATAAAAACAATAACTACTATTGAAATCAACTGAACTACTTAAAAGTTAAAATATATTTAAAACTGTCAATAAACGCTTAGCCGTTTTATTAAAGCAAAAATGAAATCTATATAAAATATTATTTTATAAGATAATAAATTGATGTTGGCATGTCAATTTTTTGTTCATTTTGTTAAATACTATCTTTGGAACTTAAAAATGTTTTTTTTTTTTTTACACTCCATTGACCTACTTTAAAATTCCTCTAAATCTTCTTTAATGGAATCCCTTAAATATTAAAAAATACTTCAAATCAGACTTTTAATTAAATTTATGTATTTCATTTGTGAATTTTCGATTAGTAAATTTAAGAAGATCTGGACCTACATGACATTTGCATATGACTCGTCAATTCGTGAACAGGCTAATTACGCTAAGATACGAGCCTTTATGCATTGTTCTAGAGACATTGTGATCTGACCTAATATAATTAAATCGGATGTTCAATTCAAGAGGAAAATATTGGTAAAGCTGTGGTTCTTTTGGCAAGTAACTGATATTACAAAATAATTATTCATTGATTAAAGAGAATATTTTGGTTGTAGTTTTGAATGGGCCTTGGCCGCTCTTTAATGATCCTCTAAACTGTAGTATTTGAAAGTCAATTGTCGCCTTTTCCATATCAATTGTAGCCTTTTCCCAATCAATAGTAACCTTTTCTGATTAATTTTAACACAACCGGACTTAAATTAATTCATAAATATTATACTAATTAATTTTCTTTTGTCACTTAAAAAAAAAAATTAATTTCACTTATCACTTATGAAATAATTTTAGCATATTCTTCTGATATTTATTTCGTATATTAGATAATTTTCGTTATTTTCTAATTTCAAAAAGTTTAAGATTAAAAAAGAAATTATTGGTTCTTCATTTTTAAATATTTATTATTCTCTGAGGGGAAGGAGGGATGGATTTCATCAATTTGGTGATTGTTCATTAGGTTTTCAAAGTTACTAATTCCGGATTTACTATCGAACTTTTGTTCGAGCACGATTAATTTCTTGATTAATTTCTGATTGAACATTATTTTGCCAAATTCTTCGGTATAGAAGAGTCATTCTCAAATAAATTGCCACTTTGATGTCCTGAAATCTTAAGGTGTTTTAGAGTTAATATTTCAGCATTTTTTTCAGGTACCTAAACGATATTTTGTTCGTTTCATTGCAATGGACATTTCCAGGTATAATTTGTTCAAAAAATATGAACAAATTAAACTAGAAAACGAGTTGTATTATAGAATAGAACCTAACGAGCGTACAGTCCGGAATTTGTTTTTTGAATTTTTAGTAATATTATTAGTAATAAAAAGTTTAAATAGGAAAATTATGGGTGGTGATCAACTGATTAATTACCTATAGAATAAACTGGTGGCACGTAATATACATTATATATTGAGGGGATAGTTTTAAATAATTAAAAAACATTGTCCAAAATATCCCTAACGAGCGTAACGATTTAACAAAATTCTGGGCTAGTGGTCTATTTGACATGATGGTAGGAAGACGGTACATGGCAATACCTCAATAAGTGAATGTCAGTTTAGATGTGTTTAGGGTTTCCGTCATAGCGTGTAGTCTTGGAAAGACTGTTACTCGATACTTAAAATGCTAAGTATTTTTATTCCATCTAACGCGAGTAACGCATATTGTTTAATAAAAGAAAAAAAATTAACACTTTAATCCAAGTAACATTTAAAGTTAAGATGCCGTAATTAATTCATTTTTAGAGCGCTTTTATTAGTTGAACAGGTTATGCAATATTTAAAATTTTATTTTGAAAACTAACGATTGGAAATCTAACGAGCGTAACGTTTTGGAAAGCGAAGCCTGGTTTAGACAAGTTCTAAAAGTGTTCGGCACCAAATGAATTTTTATGTATTCAAAAATTGTGTGGTTACCAATAAGTATTCATATAAATATACCATAAAAATTATTGCTATTATACAATCTCAGCTTATCATGTTTTAGTATTGTCCTCAAAATCTGTCTTGAGTGTTACTTCAAGATTGTTATCTGGGTTTGAAAGGGATTTATGGGAATCTTTGTTTTGTTAGGTTATTAAAGAGTAATCATTTTGTTTACTGTTAACAGTAGATTTGCATTTTCCTGGTCAAGTTTAAATATAGAGAAAGAAAAAATTGAAAACCAGAATAACATGTTCAGTATTTTAATTCATTTTCATGAGTGTTTTGCTAATAATTTACATTAAATGCAATAATATGCAAGATCAAAAGCTCAAAATGAGACATAAATAATTCTTAGGACATAAATGGAAAAATCCAAACAAGAAACCAAGAGTCTCAATAATAGAAAATAAAACACTTATCGATATTTCGCCAATTCAGGCAACAAGGACCTTCCTTTTCAGTGCATTTTAATTTTCCATTTCCTCTTGTATTTGTTAGATTTCTTCTTCTCAAAAGTTTTCTTTGATACAGGGATCAAATTTTATGTTTTTGAGGGTTTTGATTCGGGTTTTTTTTTTATTTGATTTTTGATCGGGCATGCGCATTTCGAATGACCTTTACAGTCAACATCTTTTTTTTCGGTTTAGGTATTGTTTATTATATGTTGAAGGAGGATATTTTCGAATTTACAATCCATGATGTGGGATGTAGGATGTAGGAAAGCGACATGCTGCGGGTTACGATGACGATGTCGTGTAAAATAGAAAACACTTGACGGGAGGTCGAATAGTGGGTGTTATTCCATTTACAGCTAAGAGGAACAGTGTCACCCTAAAAGGCGATCCTTGTGGAGTGCCATTTTCTAACCAATTGTTTGAAGAAAAATTATTTCCTACTCTGACAGAATTTTCTCACAGTCAAAGATTTTTAATGTAAGACCACATATATCCTCCTATCCCCAAACCCTCTAAGATTTTTAATATCCGCCCTCTTATCATTGTGTCATGAGGTTTCTCTAGTTCTAGGAATATCACGATTAAATGCTCCTTTCTTGTAAACGGCTTCTGCGCTTCTACGAATATTTAAAAATAAATAAACAACATTTTAAGAAAAAGAATCTGATAGCTATTTGAAATTAGCACTTAACGTTAATTGTCAAATAAACGAAACAAATGTCAGAACAATATGCTGAAAGTATTTTAAAAGTGATTACTGAAATTAAAATAATTATTTTTAAATAGCAAATGAAATAAAATATAATATTTATGATTCAATTCGATTCGGCTGTGTTACAATTGAAATAGAAATAGTTACAATTGAACTGGAAAATATTACAATTGAAATAGAAAAAGTTACATTTGAATTGAAAAGGGTTACAATTGAAATGGAATAATTCACAATTGAAATGGAAAGAAATCCAATTGATTTGGAAAAGGTAACAATAGACTTGGAAAGTTATATCCTAAGTTAGACTCTATTCTAGATTTAACACGAGTGGATCGCAAGTTTAGTATAACTTTCTAATTAGGGAACGTTCTTGTATAGTAATTAAATACATCAAAATCGACAGCGATATTCTGCAGCCATATGCTAAAAGGCTCTAACTCCAAATCATTTTTTTAAAATACATCTTTGTACTGTATTGGATTGTTCTAAAAACTAAACCTTTTTATGGGATTAGAAAAAATCAATGAATAGGATCTAATCATTGAATATAGAGCATTCTAATGCTATAAAAAGGTGTAGTTTTTAGAGAAATTCGGGTACAATACAAAGATGTATTAAAAATAATTATTTGGAGTGAGGGCATTATAGCTTATGACGGCAGCATAAAGAAATATTAATAGGCAGGATTTATAGCAAAAACGGAAAATGATGAAATTCATTTGAAGGTTTTTGAAAACGGGCTAATGCAACCGCCGATGATGATCAAACAGATATTGCCTCAAATTCACTTCACACTACCTTCCGACTTACCGTCATCTTTTATTATATGGATAACATATTAACAAATTTAATTTGTAATACGTTTGTAAATATCAAAGAATGTATGGAAAAACAGCAAAAAAACAACTATATTATTGCATCATACGAATAACATCCTTTTATTCACCTGCAATCAAAACACACAGTATCAACATATTGAAACAATAAATTTTCACCCAATCCTATTAAAATATCTTCAAAAATCCAATTCCAGTTTCTTAGAAAACAGTTCCGGTTAAAAAGAATAATTTTAGTTTTCAACAAGAACAATTTCAGTTTTAAATTGTAAGGTCTTAATGTTGTTGAACATACTATGTAAAATACGTCATATCAATATATATATATATATATATATATATATATATATATATATATATATATATTAAACGATCTGAATTAATAATTAATCTTGTTAATTATTAATTATATATATATTATTAATTATATATTATATAATTATATATAATTATATATTAATTATATATTATATTATTAATTATATATATATATATATATATATATATATATATATATATATATATATATATATATATATATATATATATATATATATATATATATATATATATATGTAAATTAATAATTAACAAGATTAATTATTAATTCAGATCGTTTACTTTTAAATGACATTGAACAGCTGTTTATTGGCTTTTGTTATATATGAAGGTTATACTAATCAGCAGACTTGTTAGTAAAATATATTATAGTGATTTAGGGAGTAAAAGACCCGTATATAATTCTAATTTGTTTTAGGTAAGCTTGTATATTTTGTATTGTTTGGAAATAATAATTTAATTGATTGTATTAAAAGTTACTGCATAAACTATTTTGTTTTAGCAAACGTTTACGGTTATATTCTTTCTAAATCGCAGAATTACAAATTGGCTTTCATAACACAGAAAGGCCATTGGCAATGGAAAGTACTCCCCTTCGGATATAAACATTCACCAGCAATTTTTCAACGGGTGTTATCAGGTATTTTACGTAAACATAATTTGGGAAAATTTTGTGTTAATTATATAGATGACATTTTAATATTTTCGAAGTCTTTTGAGGAACATTTAAAACACACAGTTTTTGAAACTATCAAGAAATAAATAAAATTAAAATTACTTAAATGTAACTTTGCTACGCGATCTATAAAGTATCTTGGGCATGTGATAGAAAATGGTAAAGTTCGACCGATTAATGATAATCTTGTTGCAATTAGGGAATTTAATCGCCCAACAACAAGAAAAATTGTTCTTCAGCTATTAGGAAAGATTAATTTCTATCACAAATTTGTTGACCACTGTACCCAACGATTAGCCCCCTTACATAATTTGTTGAAGAAGTTAAGCAATACTTATGTTCACCACCAATTTTAGCGATTTACAATGAGGACAAATATATAGTAATAGAAGTGGATGCAAGCCGATCAGGACTGGGAGCAGTTTTAAAACAAGTTTTAGCAAATGGAATGTTACATCCAGTGGCTTACTTTTCAAAAAAGCTTACACCAAGCCAGATGAAAAAAGAGATAATGTATTTAGAGTGTCTAGCTATAAAGGAAGCCATTATATATTGGCAACACTATTTAATAGGAAAAACGTCCATAGTAACATCAGATCATAAACCACTGGTTAATCTAAAAGCAAAATCAAGAACTGATGAGGCTTTAGGGGACTTAATGTTGTATTTATCCCAATATAATTTCAAAGTAATTTATAAAGAAGGGAAGGATAATGTAGAAGCGGACACATTATCGAGGAATCCAGTATTAGAATGTTTTGAGAACGACGACGACTGTTTAAAGGTAATCAATATGGTTCAATTAGACGACATCATGAAGGATCAAAACACAATTAAAGATGAAATTGAAATATCAAAGAAAGTTTTAAGAGACGGTAACATTAGTTTCAAGATGTTAAATAATAGAAAGCGGATTTATATGTCTGAAAAATTTGGGCTCGATTTGATTATAAAAATACATCTATTGTATGGTCATATTGGTACTAGTCAAATCGCTGAGAAATTGAGACAATTTTACTATTTTAAAAACATGGATGAACTTATAAATCAATATTGCAAGTCCTGTGAGATATGTATCAAAAACAAGACTAGAACAGGAAGATCAATCGGGAGGTTATCGAAATTGGGTCCAGAAGAATAACCGTTCCACATCATGTCCATTGACACAGTTGGAGGATTCGCCGGTAACGGGTCAGTAAAAAAATACATGCATTTACTACTAGACCATTTTTCTCGATACGCGTGGATTAGAACATCGAGAAGTCAGGATGTGAAAGATTTTATCAAACTTCTTAATCCACTGACAGAGGAAAATAATATCAAAATGTTACTAGTAGACCAATATGGAGCTTACAATTCAAAAAAATTTAAAATGTTCTTAGACAATAAGAAGATCGAGTTGCTTTTCACTACAGTGGATAACCCAAAAATCTAATGGTTCAAACGTACGTTTGAACCAAACTTTGGTAAACAGAATACGCTGCCGATTGAATGAGAGTAATTCTAGCGTGCACTGGAGTAAGGTTGCTGAGTTGTGTGTTGAGGAATATAACAGTACTATTCATGGAACGACTAAATTCTCACCTGCTTACCTCTTATTAGGTATTAGATCAGAAATAGTACCGATTGAATTGGAACAAGGCTCTGATTTAATAAAGGATCGCCGGGAAGCACTTGAAAATTCCAAAAAAAAATTCCAGAAAAAAAAATAGATAAATACAAAAAAATTCACGAATTTAAAGAAGGTGATTTTGTATATATATTACAAACGGCGCTAAATTAAACAGGAATAAACTGGATGCAGTCAGAAAGGGTCACTTTTGTATTAAACGGCGCATTTCTTCAAGCATTTATGAAATAGAATGTGATAAAAAACACAGCGCTACAAACTATTTTCATAGTTGTAAGCTAGTGCCTTACTCTTTTCCTGTAGGAAATGAGTCTCCGACCACCGGAGGCGTAAATTAATAATTAACAAGATTAATTATTAATTCAGATCGTTTACTTTTAAATGACATTGAACAGGTGTTTATTGGCTTTTGTTATAAATGAAGTTATATTAATCAGCAGACTTGTTAGTAAAATATATTATAGTGATTTAGGGAGAAAAAGACTCGTATACAATTCTATTTTGTTTTAGATAAGCTTGTATATTTTGTATTGTTTGGAAATAATAATTTAATTGATTGTATTAAAAGTTACTGAATAAACTATTTTGTTTTAGCTTACGTTTACGGTCATATTCTTTCTAAATCGCAGAATTATTATACACACACACACACACACACATTTGGTTTTGTGTTTGTGTTTGTGTTTGTGTTTGTGTTCGTGTTCGTGTTCGTGTTCGTGTTCGTGTTCGTGTTCGTGTTCGTGTTCGTGTTCGTGTTCGTGTTCGTGTTCGTGTTCGCGTTCGCGTTCGCGTTCGCGTTCGCGTTCGCGTTCGCGTTCGCGTTCGTGTTCGTGTTCGTGTTCGTGTGTGTGTGTTCGTGTTCGTGTGTGTGTGTGTGTTTGTGTGTGTGTGTGTGTGTGTGTGTGTGTGTGTGTGTGTGTGTGTGTGTGTATGTGTGTGTGTGTGTGTGTGTGTGTGTGTAATTCTACGATTTAGACAGAATATGACTGTAAACGCTTGCTAAAACAAAATAGTTTATTCTTCAGTAACTTTTAATACAATCAATTAAGTTATTATTTCCAAATAATACAAAATACACAAACTTCCCTAAAACAAAATAGAATTGTATACCAGTCTTTTACTCCCTAAATCACTATAATATATTTTACTAACAAGTCTGCTGATTAATATAACCTTCATTTATAACAAAAGCCAATAAACACCTGTTCAATGTCATTTAAAAGTAAACGATCTGAATTAATAATTAATCTATATATATATATATATATATATATATATATATATATATATATATATATATATATATATATACATAAATCAACTTTAGTAAGTAACGAAGATAATAAATAAGTGAATAATGACTGACTTATAGCATACGAATCTCTCCAAACATAAACTTACAAGGCAGTCTCTATAAAGACATACTCGTATAGCGAATCAAATTGAGCATGCCTAGTGGGGAGGCGACTTAGGAGCAGAGCTCAAGACATCAGTTCTTATATAAAAAACAAATATTGACAGAGACCTTTTTTTCGTATAAATAAAAGTACACCAGAAGTTGAGAGTTACCTATCGTTTCCCAAGAAAAATATATCTGTAGGTCAAAAATCTCCGAAATAGAGATGAGACCAGGAATTTTCATTACGAATTGAAAACTGGAAGCTTAAAAAAATCTATTATGATTTATGGAATACCTTAACTCTGCCATCATAGTTATAACTTGGTAGTTATAATCATAGTTAAAATTGGTCGCTGTGAAGAAACGAGGAAAAGAAATGGAAGGAATGTTTCACTTAGGAATGGGCAAGTGCGACCAAAGGTGATAAAATGACGATGATAATCCAATGTAGGAATCTTTTAGGGATGCGCAGATATTTGTACGAAGAGTAGTGAGAGCAGCACAAATACAGGAGGGAACAAATGGGAAAGAAAGAGAATTCATGAGGTGGAAAGAAATGGAAAATGTTTTATGAAGAAATAAATATAGAAATACCAGATATCCCGAGATAAAAACGTTCAATGGAAAAATGATTTCCAATAAAACTAATAAGTGATAAAAGTGTCGAGAGAATATTTCTTAGAGAAACTAAATAAGAACACTTGAGATAACCCGTTCCAATACAAAATAAAAAAAAAATTAGGACAGTATCCCTGAGCCAACTTTAGAAATGGCAGTCGAAGTAATTCAGACCCTAGAGAATGGTAAAGTCCAGAGATTGGTGGTGAACAAGAAGAAATTAAATTTGTTTCAGCAAATAAGATGAAGAGAAAAATTGATAAAAATGGCACAAGGGAGTGATATACCCAATTTTTAAGAATGGAGCAAATTAAATTAACTTTTAAGAACGGCATAATAAAAACGCTGGAACTTATTACACAATGATAAATTATTTCCACATTTTTATATTTCAAAAATATGTGGCCTGTCCATTAACAGGTATTTCCTTTTCGCTTGGGTTAAGAGTACAGACAATTAATTACATTATCTTTCAAATGAGCATCTGGAATGTTCTGGGGGGGTGAAACGTTTTCGAGTTATCAAATAGCTAACAAAGGGAATAACAACCGGTTCCATATAGAATTTTATTACCTTTCGATTGAATATTTTTAAAAAATTTACCCTCGCGGAGGGAGTGCCTTGTACCCTTTCTTTGGTTTTCCACTATTGTCTCGAAAAAGTTTCGTCCTATAGAAAAATGTGCCGATTCAAAATTAAAGCTCATAATATTTCCTTTATGAATGTAAATACTCATTTTCTTCGTATCTATTATAGTTTTCGAGATAAATTGCTGAGTTAGGGAGGTATAAAATCTCTAATCGGCCGCCACTTTGAAAAGAAAAGGCGGATTGTCATGTTGAATACCGAGGATCAATCTGGGGTGACATCTGACTTTACTGCCAAATTTCGAAAATATCGGTTCAGTAGTATAGGAGAAAAGTCGTGGACGGCGAACGGATAGATTTTTTTTATTCCATATTTGGATTCTATGTATCTCGAAAATGTAATACCTCAAATCTCGACGAAGGTTTAATTTTTTTTTCTTGGTCGATTACAAAGGTTTATTATTGAAAAAAATAAACAAAAAGGGGGGTGAAGCGAACATTCAGGAAGGAGGAAAGAACATAAGACTTTGGAAATTTATTGGAAGTAATTAGGAGATTAAAATACTGAAGGCCCCTTCCCCTACCCTTGCCGCTTCATGGAAGAAGGAAAATAGTTCAAAAAATGCTCCTTTGAGATTAATTGAATTTTTCTCTGCAATCTTCATAATTAATGAGATATAAAAGAAAATTAAGATATTCAAAATTAATGAATTAATTAAATAATCCCATAAATACATGAAAAATGACTTAAAAATTAATTTATGTGATTAAGTATGTGTTATAATTATGCTACAATATTAATATTATTATTATTTTTATTTTATACAATCTTGGCTATTGCCAGAAACATTCAACTAGCCGAACTAAAGTCAAGGGTTAGGTTCAAATTTTAAACTATATTTAAAAACTTCTTGACGATGCTTGCTGTCCTAATGAGAATTGCTTTCTGCCCTTCCTCCAGCACTTTTCCACTCAGCTTCAAATTCTCAATTGATCTGGTATCGTCTGGGATGAGTCCATTGCTGGATATTATAATCGGATACACCTTTATATGCTCCAGCCTATAAAGTTGCTGTAGCTCCTGGCACAACTCTTGATATTTTCTTATCTTTTCTGATACTGTTTTGTCGATATTATCATCGTTTGGAACAGCAATATTGATGACATAGCCATTTTGATCAATAAAGACTATGTCCGGTTTATTATTTACAATTCTATGGTCTGTAATAATGGAACGATCCCAGTATAATGTTCTGTTTTCAGCAGACAGTACCGGTTTCGGCACGTACCGAAAATAAGGAGCCTGGTCAGCAATCATGTTATAAAGTAAGGCCAGTGCTTGGTGGATAATCCTGGCCAGGTTACTGTGCCTCATAAGGTATTCTTTACCTGCTAACGCTTGACACCCAGATGATATATGCTGGATAGATTCAATTGCACTCTTACATAGGCGACATCGGTCATTGATGTCTTCTCCACATATGTATTTTCTGTAAGCGTTGGTGGAAACTACCTGATTCTTAATGGCTAAAAATTATTATTATTATAATCATGTATTATCATTATTATAATCATTTTATGTATATAATTATAAGTAATAAAATATATAATCATAAGTAATAGTATATGATTCATTATATAACAGTCATAATAGTATTATAAGTATAATATAATTATAATATATGAAGACGCTAGATTTCAGAGAACTTGTAACCTTTCAAACTTTTTTACTTTCAGTTGACAATCGCATGATGGCATAGAAGGATCAATCTCTAATTCTTTACTTTATTTATTGCTTAAGTTAACGACGTTTTGGACAGAACTATGTGGACATTATCAATAAAATTAACATTTAATACTTACAAGAAAGTGTAACCACATTAGTGATTAGCAATAGTAGTCAATCGCGTTGAATGCCAGAAAAAACAGGCCACAGTTCAGTTTCATAAGGAGAAGCAATGGGAACGGACATAACGGTATACTAAGATAATTTATATATCGATATACTAATAGTTCGTAGATATAATTGTTGCATTGAGTATTGTGAAATGAACGCAGAGCTTATTGTTTACTGGAAATATAAAATTAATATTTTATTTAAAAAAAAAATAATGACAATAATCCAGATTTGGATTAAATAAAAAAATATGAAGGCAATATCCAGGTACCTGTATTATGAAATAAATTTTAATTATAAATGTTTTATTTAGCTATTTCTCAATAATTTTACCAACAGTGATGTTATGAGATATTTTTAGTGAATGTATCTTTTAACATGTGATATGTATCTTTTAAATGGTAATTTATGACAATAGATAAAATTTACTTATTATGTCATATTTATTAAGATTTGTTTATTGTACAGTAATTGTTGACAAAAATTTGTTTGAAAATGGACTAGTCCTGTCCGAAACGTTATTAACGTAAGCTTCAAAGTAAATAACTTTGAAAGGTTACAAGTTCCCTGAAATCAAGCGTCTTCATAAATTTAAAATAACTTTTCGTCACAATTAGCTGAGCTATGTATCAACATAATTATAATAGTTATAATATAATTAGGATATTATCAATATTATATAATTAGATAGCTTGTGTGTGTGTGTATATATATATATATATATATATATATATATATATATATATATATATATATATATATATATATACATAATCAGTCCGGCTTGAGACAGCAAACAGTAAACATCTCTGTATCTCCATCACTTAATACTTTCTATTTTATTCAAGTTTCTTTATTTTTTTTTTTTTAAATCATAAATATTACTATTCGTATACTTCAGGCTTTGGGATTTCATCAGAAATCGATGAGAAGACAGTTAGTGAGGCTATAAAGGCCCTTACACACTTTCTAACAAATTTCTCATGGACCTTGCTTCCATGGAAGCTGCGTCCAATCGGTGATTCAGTGCACACTTCCGGCTATTGTTAACGGGACGCCGCAAAGTGGCACGAAACAGCAAAAAAGCGGTCAAAACGCGTTAATACTTCTTTCTTGACAAATAAAAATTTACACCTAAATACCAATATTTTCCAGGCATATTGTACCAAATTTTCAAAACTATACATCAATCACCAACGCCTGTATTCCTAATATAAGCTTAATAAATAGTGGAAATTGATGAGATATCGCAACAAAATAAAATATTTTGTATTTATTCTAAAATAATTATAATTAATCTCTATGCATTAATACATATCCCATGTTTTTAGCACCAGTGATTGAGTATATGTCATTTTTATCACATTTTTTATTGCCACTTAAGTAATATAATGCCAGATAATAATTACTTATAACAAATTTCAAAGTCAAATGCTCTTCCCTCCTTCCTGCATGTTCTCTTCACTCCCCTTTTTATTTATTTTTTTCAATAATAAACCTTTGTAATCGACCAGTAAAAAAATCCGCCTTTTCTTTTCAAAGTGGCGGCCGATTAGAGATTTTATACCCCCCTAATTCAGAAATTTATCCCGAAAACTATAAAAGATACGAAGAAAATGAATATTAATTTTCATAAAGGAAATATTATGAGCTTTTATTTTGAATCGGCACATTTTTCTATAGGACGAAACGTTTTCGAGACAATAGTGGAAAACCAAAGAAAGGGTCCAAGGCACCCCCTCCGCGAGGGTAAGTTACTTTTTAATAGTCAATCGAAAGATAATAAAATTCCCTATGGTAACCGGTTGTTATACCCTTTGGTTAGTTATTTGATAACTCGAATACGTTTCAGCTCCCAGAACATTCCAGTTGCCCATTTGAGAGATAATCTAATTGTCTGGATTCTTAGCCCAAGCGATAAGGAAATACCTGTTAATGGACAGGCCAGATATTTTTGAAATATAACAATGTGGAAATAATTAATCATCGTGTAATTATTTCTAGCGGTTTTATTATGCCTTCTTAAAAGTGAAATCTACGGTAATTTATTAGTCTTAATTTGCTCGTTTCTTAAACATTGGGTATATCAATCCCTTGTGCAATTTTAATCATTAGAATATTCGGAAGAGCTCCTGAGATACGGGGCCGTGAATATCTGCAAAAAAGCAAAATAAAACACAAAAAGGTAGATATGTCAGTGGTTTCGACTTCATAACTATTTTTAGTGCAAAATAATTTATGACCAGTCTTTTATAGTCTTCCTATACGATTCATAAAAAATATTTGTAGTTTGTCTGAGCAGAGGCTAAGAAATATTCAAATAACAATTTTACACAAATTGAACTGGAAACTAAAAATATTACCCACTAATCAAATATAGTAATATATAATATATTTATATGAAATAATATATTCCTGTTATGTAAATATTTAATATATTTATATTATATAAATATATTTAAATGTATGAGAAACGGGAATTTTTTCACCTCGCTTGTGTTTTACAGAGAGACATTATTAGTAGGGTAAGAATGCCGATTCTGGTGCCTCTCGATGAGCATTTTGCCGGGGCAGCTCCGCAAAAGTGCTCATTTTGAGGATCGGCTCCTGTAGAATGCTCATCAAGAGGCAATGGACTTTGGATCCAAGACCAAGCCGCTCCTGGCCACGTGACCGACTCGTTATGAGGAGATCCTTAACCCTTAATCTTAATCCCTAATCCTTATTCCTCATCCTTAATCCTTAATCCTAATGCTTAATTCTAATTTTTTTATAATAGATTCGACATGTCTGAACGTGCGTGTCTCAACCAATATATATAAATTGTTACATCACTTGCCCAAGTTACTATCTTAATTAACCCTTAATTATCACTAATTATTAATTAATACTAATCATTAATTAGCACTAATAATTAATTAACGTTAATCCTAATTTAGAATTAATTGATCTCAAGTTCGACATGTCTGAACCCGCACCGTCCCTGTGTGTTCTGCATCGATCCGGTCCGAACCTGCTCAGCCCAGGTCTCCACAAGCTCGCTTCATAACGGATGGTGGACGTACCATGATCGGCGGTGGGGGAACCCGGCAGCCAATCAGATTCGAGTATTCTCGTTCAGGAACCACGTGACCCTCATGGTCTCCGCGATAGAGATTCGAGTATTCTTCTTTGTGCATTCAGTTTTTCATGTATAATACCCCACTTGGTTCGCCAGTTTTTCTTACTTAAGCCTCCTCACCACGTCAAGGTTTTTAAGGTTATTTCGAGGAGGTAATTTTTTGTTTTTACATTTTTCTCTCACACAATATTTTGGTTTACAGGTAAATCAATACAGTTTCAGGGACCGTAACACACATAGTTAGGTTTGCGGGTGTTTATAGCCGATTCAGTGACCACAAAAAAAAATGTAAAAACAAATTTAAAAAAAACTATCTTCTTACTACGATAAAGAGAAAAAAAAATCTTATAAAAAAGAAAAATAAGAACTTCAATTTATCTTAAATGAAATCCACTTCGTGTCTACCATTAATCAGTCCTCGGTAAACTATGTTTACTCTTTTTGTAGAGTAATTGTATTCAATTAACGTTACATCGATTAAGACTTCAGAAAATCTTTTATGCAAGAAAACACATTTAGGATGATCATGATGCATATCGGTCGAATCGTGATATATGAGGCGCGCGACAATAGCAATACCGAATATTCTAGGAATCTTTGCGAATTTAACAATTTCATAAACGAAGTGAACATTCATGTCCGATATTCATCCAATACTTTCGCGTTTTCCGTTCACCTCATTGAGGAGAGTAGCGAGATTTGCCATGTTAACCGTTTGAGTCTCGGTCACAGAATGATTGAAATTGTGGTCCCTCAACACTCTTCCTAACTTTACCTCCCACTCCTTCATTTTCCTCCACTCCTATATCTTCACACCTCCCACCCTTCCGTCAACATCCTTTGTATGATATCCCACTTGGTTCGTCAGTTTTTCTGACTTAAGCCTCCTCACCACGTCAAGGTGGGGGTATTTTGAGAAGGTTATTTTTTGTTTTTGCATATTTTTTCGCACACACACTTTTTTTTTTTGGTTTGCGGACAAGCCAATATCCCGCCAGGGATCACAACACACATTCTTCGGTTTGCGGGCGTTTATAGCCGCGTCAGTGACCACAACACAAATACTTTGGTTTGTAGGTAAATCAAAACCGTGCCAGTGACCAAAATGCGATAAAAACATGCAAAAACAAGCAAATTAAAATAATAAACTAACTTCGTGTTACAATAAAAAAAAAATTTAAATATATTTTATAATTTTAATTTTTGTTCAAAATTTTGGTATTTTTTTTTATATTTTGTGTTTTTTTTAAATATATATTTTTTAAAGATATATATTTTTAAAGAAAATAAAGAAACGGTTACAATTGAAAATCATTCGAATATACCCACTCTGCTAGTATGGAGAGAGCGATAATATGCACACATTAATTTCAAGTCTTTATAATTAATATATGGGGATACGTTGTGACTGCATTCTATCAACTTGGGGGCAGTAGTATACACACGAATGTAAAAATTTTAACAAAAATTCCTTTTATTGATGACCTTTAACAAAAAAGGATTTTTAACATGAATCTACATCGCAAAAAATCGATGATAAATCATGGTATGATACATATCTATCCTCCCAACGTAAACAATGACAATTTCCCCCTAGCCAGCGGTTGGATCTAACGCTTATATAATTGATAACCACCGAAGGTGGTTTGAAAAGTTAGTGACTAACTGCGTAATAATTTAAATCGATAATTCTTTAACAATATAATTAAAATTGAAATCGTCAACAAAACATTGAGACTCCACGACCACATCGCTTGAAGACATGGTGAAGAATGATAATGAAATGGGGGTCGTCCTGGTTATTTATACTCTCTTTCTAAGGACGCTTGTTAGTGGTTTGTATTCTACTACGTTATCATGTATGATCAGTTAGAATGCCGTTGTATCTGCCGGAAAAGCTTTTGACGCATCGAATTGCAACCTGACATCGACCGGCCCAGATGTTATAGATTCCGATTGTTTGGAACAATCGATCATGATAATCGTTCGTTTTTCTGTAAAATTTCTTAGCGAGAGAAGTGCCTCTGCCGGATACCTCTCGGGGTAGTAGGAGTTTTGAAAATTATTATACATGTAACAGAGCATCGCGGATCTATTCCTATCGAAATTCACATTTAAATCATCATAAGGATAAGATTTAGAATTTAAAAACAATTTGACGTTACTGATATTGCAATGATCGAATCTACTAGCATCCTTTTCGACTCTAAAATGGGTTATTAATTTTTTTAAAGTTTTTTATCATCAAAATTTGTACTCTCCGGTAAGAATGGTAAGTAATTATGCATATCATGAAGATGGGGTGGGTAACTCAAGGCAACATCTAAAATATAACCGAATGCATCATTTTTCCCCAATCCATCGCTGATGAGATTGATCGTAGGATGTGTCTACCCATTCGAATTCGCCAATGGGGTGTGGTTTGCACATTGCGGCCCCATATAAATGATTGCAGTCTTATAAAAAATAAAACTGCTTCGCTTATTGGGATCGTATTCCTTAACGTTAGAATTATTCGCTTTGGCGAATCGATGGGAGACCTCCTCTTATTCCCCTCTCAAACATTTATATCATGTTATAATCATTAAGTAATTCTAATTTTACTTTTGTAAATTTTAACATTGCATCCGACGTCATCGCGGGTAACGTCAAAAAGTGAGCTGGGTCCAATTTATGAGATCTGATATTAATGCCTCTAAAAGATTCAAATATATCAGAGAGTAACAATACATCTGATTTAACGTATATATTATTATAATTCCCCAGCATCTCATATTTGAAGGTATCCCATACCTTTTGAGCGTGTCTATATTCCACGGCTGTTAGGTGCTCCTTTCGTAGGCTATTGAAAAATGAATCTTTAGCGGGTAATTCTGTTTCTTCATATTTTTTGGGACTAATCATGTAATCGTATGGAAATACCCCCTTTCTATTCAAAACCTCAACCTCCTCCCTACTAAACAACTCCTTGATAGTGGGTAGATCTGGAACTGTTTTCGCTAGAGAATCGAGGCTGTCGGACAGGAATCGATATGAATCCACGAATCGGATTTTAAATTTAGTGCTAACATATTTAGAAAATATAATATATTTTTCCTCAGAATTAAGGATCACATCGATTCTTTGCTCGTCATATCCCAATTCCCGCAAGAATAGATAGCTGTCATAACCGGGCATGTTGTGTAAAAAGATAGGGAGGAAGTTGGGGTTTTGGTATTTCAAGTTGCAATGACTATGTGCGCCCCCCCCCAATATCTTCCAGTTAGGTGACAATGGTCCCGCACTTTGTCCCCATCCAGTGACAGGTAACACATAAAACAGACGGTGGCCTGTTTAAATGATAGCTTCTCCGAGTCAGTTAGGGGATTCATCGGTAGTTTAAGTTTATTAACATTCTCAATTTTTAGTGCGATATCCTTCAGTGTTTTCATAAAATGTGATGCAGCGTCTATACCTCAAACTACTATCGGTTCCGAATTGAGCGAATCGTGAACGTCTTTAATACTCTCATTTTTTTCAAATAGATACAGTATGATATAGGCTTATGAAAATTTTTAACCCAAGTATACTTCTCGAGGGGATTCGGCTGGCAGGCCTGAATGGATTCTAGATAGCACTCGAAGTCGGCGTATTTTTTACTATTAATTTTATTTGGTAATTCTATATAAGTGCTACCCCTCAACGGCTTAAACTGATTCATTCTTAATCTCAATCCTACTATCACGTAAAGCCGCCAACCGCTTTTCTTCAATTCGCATTCGCCCAACTCGGATTCCATTTGATTAAAACAGTTATTTTAATTTTATCTATTTCACTCTCCTTGTAAATTGCTTTATTTTTTGTTTTGAGCACTGCATCTATTGTTTCCCCTAACTGATTCACCATCACGCAATCCGTCTACAAGTTTATTTTAATTACATTACGTTCTCGGAGGCAATCTAAGAATTTTTTAAAAAGTTCGCTTCTGATACTACTTTAAAACATCGACATGTCGTAATTATCATCACACCTAATAAAATATGACTTCAGCCTCCCTCTAAAACCGGTTTCGTATTCTGAAAAACCTACTGGGTCAGATTAGAGACCTAAAAGACCCTGCTGTTGTACTTCCTTTTCTTCAATGGGGGTTCACTATTACAAAATTGTTCCTGTCTATGAAAACTGTGAAGTTCGCGAACGCAGTTTGACAATAATGGTAGGATCAATTAAAAACAATTTTACATGCAATTTCATGATTTGTTATCTCTTCGTGTAACTACCTGCCCACATACAATTTACACGAATTTTCATAACTTAACCGATTACTTTCCATAGTAAAAGATTCCCCGCAAAAAGAACATATTAAATTTATATTACGGGAAGATTCCTGTGTTAAATGGGGATCCCCGCAAGTAGCCTCATGTCGATTTCGATGAGATGATTTTAAAGAAGACTTGCCACATTTTGCACAAACACGTGAGGCTAATTGTGGAAATTCCTGACTGTAAAAGCATGATATATGAGAGAGAGTGTGAGTGGGGGTGAGAGAGATAGAGATAGAGAGAGCCCCAGGATTAAGATTCAGAATTAAGGAGCTCCACATGAGCCGGTCACGTCGGCAGGAGTGGCTCGGTCTTGGGTCCATAGTTCATTGCCTCTCGATGAGCATTCTACAGGGGCTGACCTTCAAAATGAGCACTTTCGGGGAGCTGCCCCGGCAGAATGCTGATCAAGAGGCACGAGAACCGGAATTATTACACTACTATTATTATTATTTTTTATTTTTGATACTTTTGTCACATTGAAAGAGAGGTATATGTACAAGATTTATAGGTTCTAGGCCGTTCCGTTTGGAAGTTAAAGAATTATGACCGGTTTTTATCATTTTCGTCACAATGAGCGCCGCTTCATATAAAATCTATATATAGGTACTAAAAAGAAAGACAAGATTAAAAAAAAGGATGAAAGTAAAATCATTTACCAAATTGATTGCGTGACTGTAGAAATAGTAACGACACTAGTCATAATAACATTTATGCTTGTTATATTGGCTAAACTAAATAAAATTTGAAAACCAGAATTAGCCAATACAAAAGCAATTGTAATTACAATTGCTTCCAATTGCTTACAATTATCGATTTACAAATATAATAAATCGACTGGTCTATCCACACATAGATTGGAAGGCAAACATAATTTCGATTATTATGGTATTAAAAAATTAAACGAAAAATACTTGAATCTATATATATATATATATATATATATATATATATATATATATATATATATATAAAACTAAAAAATTAAATAGAGTCTGTAATTTTAAATCTGACACAAACGGTTTAAATAATACTTATAAGAACATTACAACTAAATTAACATGCTGATGTATAAAGATAAATCACACTAAGGTGAGGCGTGTTCTTCGGATAAGTGCTTACACTGGCTCTAAACATTATAATAATAAAATATTCAGCAGATAATGTTTATTTATCATATATTAAGGTTATTATTTCATTTTAATTCTATTTCTCTAAAATATTATACCGTTTACTGCCTATGTATGCACTTGCCCCACTTCACCTTATATTGATTATAGACATGTAAATAAATGGATAGTATTTTTGATATAAATAATGAATAATTGGTTTAATTTTTATTTTAATTGATTAATCACATATTTGTTAATGCTTGCATACAACAAATTAGTACAGGAGTTTTTCATAAACTAGCAATTATGACAGAGGTGGCTATGAGGTTGAAGTTCTCATGACTCACATCTCAAATTGCTAAATGAATTTCCACCTCCTCGATGAAAAGTTCTACGTCCACATTATCATCAGACATAGTGTGTTAAAGGACTTTAAAAACCAATTTGCGTTGGGAAGCGGCTGCAAGTGTGCACTGTCGGATAGCCAGTTGTAGTAGGTATCGGTTGACGCTGTGTCCCTCAGGTACCTGCGTCCATCTTCATAACATTTCGGATGGCCACTGGTCTCGGCGTTCCGTGTGAATCGCCACATCAGTTCCTATGTATATTTTGGACGCTGCGTCCATGATAAATTTGTCCGCGAGTGTGCACCGGGCCTATAGTGTTTACGAGCTGCAAGACTGTAGCAGGCTGCTAATCCATATAGCATTAAACAGCTGTTGCAAACCTCTCGCATCATAACAAACACGCCTATAATTGTAAGTGCCATTCATTTATTACCAAACAAAATGGTTCAATCCACTCTCCGTTACAGTACTGTGATGAAAAAACAAAACAATTTATGTTGTTCTAAATGCGGAGTAATATAATACGGTAAGTGCTGTAATCTGAATGATAAACAAATTGAGGCCCAAAAATCATCAGAAAAACCAAGGGTGTGCTCGAGATGTGACCAGGCCAAAAAGATGACTGTAAGCACCGAAAAAACTGATCAAAACAAAACACCGAACCGACATCGTCAGAAATACTGGCGGCGGTAAATCATCTTGATAATCAAATAAATGAAGATTTTTTTTTTCCGTTGGCGCTATAGACCAAGGAGATCTTAGGCCGCGCGATGTGGTATTCATGCAGACATGTATTGCTTGCGGGAGAACAGACAGCCAGGAGGGGTCAGCCAACCTCACGTTGCTACGAACCATGGTTTCCATGGTGCAGCGGCAGGCTATCCATAGCTCCATAACTGGTCCCTTTGGTACCAATTCGGCAGTGTCCTTCCCACCGACTCACTCGGGTTCAAGGACAGTGACGAACCTGTCAAAATCCACCGATTATGGCTGTTCGGAGTTAGCAGGCGCACGAGGACCTATATTTCTTTCCCCGAAGCAGACCGTCCATGGACCAAACCTCCGGGCGACTATTTTACCGCGATTCGCAATTAAGGTACACGGGGTAGGTTCATCCCTCCTACGCCCGAAATGAAGATATAAGCAGTATTAAATTTAGTGCTAGATACATATGGAGATAAAGCCCTCTAATCTAAGGTGGGCGAGCTAGAGATCCACCTAAATAAAGCCGAATAAAGGACTATTACGTAAATCACTAGAATTCGGCGGCATTCCAGATCGGGCGGAGGAGACTCTTGCAGCCCTATTAACTAGTAAAGGAGCAGGATTGGGAATAAAGCGAATATCGAAGTCCTGGCATGGTGCAACGCCGCAGGACGAGGAAAGAGGAACCGCAGCCGCCGCCTGTTATCTCGCGTATCGTTGGGCAGTCAGTGAGGGACGACCTGACGCATAAAAGAAAAGTCAAGAGGGACTTCTCAACGCGGGATATCAGCTGACAGGAGTATGATTGCCACCGGATTTATATAAGCGAAGAGATGACGGACATGCAAGTAGAGGGAAAATGAGGGAGCTGGTGCATTTTTTTGAGCAGCCAATCAGAAGCCAGCATTTGGCCACGTGACCTATGGCGTGAAATTTGAATTTGAATTTTTGCCTCGACCTAACCTTAACTGCCACGTGGACTTGCCTCGACCCTACCTTAACCACCACGTGGTCTCACCTCGACCTAACCTTAACTATTAGACCACGCCCCTTTTTAGTCACGTGACCCTTATGCCCCTGCCCACTTTTAGTCACGTGATCCAGTCACGTGACCCGCGGAACTCCTGACTTATGCTCCGCCCACAAGATTTACCCCCTCCACCCATTGAAGGGTTAGCTACCCACCTTATAGCGCATGAGTGTACCCGACCGCCATTTTGTTTTTCTTATGTCACCATTTTGTTTTTCTACTGTTTGAGAGACTTGAGGTTTTGTTGAAGGGTTAGGTACCCACCTTATAGAGCATGAGTGTGCCCGACCTCCATTTTGTTTTTTATACACCACCATTTTGGTTTTCTACCGTTTGAGAGACTTAAGATTTTGTTGAAGGGTCAGGTACTCACTTTATAGTCTGTAACCTTCCCAACGGTTATATAATCATAACCTATACGATGAAGGGTACCCTCCTTATAGGGCATGAGTGTACCCGACCGCCATTTTGTTTTTTTTCTGTGTGAAATGTAAACATGAACTTTGAAAACATAAACAAAGGGTAGGGCCACTTAATCCTATCACATCTTATGGACTTTGAACTGTTTATATCTAACATATAAATAATTAGTAGAATCTCTTAATCCTATAACAACTGCTGGACTTTGAACTGTTTATCTCTAAACCAAAAATAAATAGTAGAGTTCCTTAATCCTATAACAGCTTTTGGACTTTGAGCTGTTAATTCCTAAAATGTAAAGAATGATATAGGACTTGTTAATCCTTCTGCTAAACAGTAAACAAATTTAGCTTTCGCAATAATGCTCTATCTCTTAATCCTTCCTTTGAAAGCAAACAATGGACTTTGAACTCTCAATACTTTCATGATATCAGGATAGGTAATGAGAATATTAATTTTAGCCAAAGTTTTGTACCTTTTTTAGTTCGGCATTAAGCCTTAAGCCTCTTCACCACATCAAGGTAAAGGTACAACGAAGAGGGTTTTTTTTTTTCTATTTTTTTTATTTAATTTTTATTTATAATGCAACGCTTATACAAAATAAAGTTATAATACAAACATAAAATTTGATCTTGTAAAATTTATACAAAACAAACATAAAATTTAATCTCCAAACTAATACATGTATGAATTAAATAAAACTTAATTTTTAAAATAAAGAAATATATATATATATATATATATATATATATATATATATATATATATATATATATATATATATATATATATATATATTTAAAAAAACAAAATATAAGCCTTCTTTAATCTATGATATAATAAAACTAAACCCTCTAATTGTATTTAAATTTAATTTGGAAAAAAAAAAATAATGATATCATCATGAAATGTATAAGCAGAACTTTTTGCTAAATGGCAGGCTGGTCGGCATAGCAAATATTAATATCGTAGCCCTGAGCAATAATAATTATGAGCCTGATAAGAACAAATTTATTTTCGATACAGGTAAAGATAAGAAAATATTTAATAAAAATTTCGATTTTTTTGTTGTCATATTTTCGTGCTATTAAAAGAGAAACAAAAGCATTGGAACAATTATGTTGAACTAATTGGAGATCTATGTACCTCTCATTCACTCACACAATCAAGTTTGCGGGTTTTTAGACCTCGCCAGATATTCAACTTCCCCATATTCCCATTTAATTTTATGATAATAATTTTCTTCGGTGGTTTAAAAATCCAATGTCTTGACGACTTGAAAGCTTGATCAAAAAGAGACAACTCTTTAATAATATAACCTCCCAGGCTATCGACAAAGCACTGGAAGTCTACAATCACTACACTTGCCGAAACCATACTGAACACTGAGCAAAGGATTCACCTCATTTTATACCATTCGCCGAACCGTACCAATTAGAGGGTTATATTCTACGAGTCTATCATGTATAATTAGACAATATGCTGTAGTATTCGACGGATATATATTTTTTGATTCGAATTCTAATCTTACATCTACTGGTCCACTTTTTATAGATTCAGATTGTTTCGAACAATCTATTACGATTAAAGGCGCCTTTTCTTTAAAGTTTTGTAAAGAAGACAGAGGTTGCATTTGTGCGCCATAATAGGAATTTTGAAATGAAGCATACATATGTTAGAGCAGGGCGAACCGATTGGATGAAATGTCTATATTCAAATCATCATAAGGATAAGCTTTACAATTTAAATACAATTTGACGTTGGAAATATTACAATGATCAAAGTTGCTTGCATCTTTTACATGATTATTCAATCTTTCAGTTTGAAAAGTTAATATGATATAACGTGGTTTTTCCAGCTGACTTGAAGTTTTAACGGGCCAGATTTGTCTCTGACTCGCTGGTAGTAAAGGATAATCGTAAAGTTCCCAGGTTCTAAAACCTAGTGAAAATATCTTTTCTGATTTGAGATGAAACATCAAAGCCAGTCTCTGATGTTCATTTACTGTGACATAAGGCATTTTACACTTTTCAGCTACCTCAATTCCGGTTCCTGGTCGCTTTGTTATGTAGCAGTTTTCATCATGTCTACTTCTAACAAATATCAATTCTTGCTTCACGTTCATTACAATCTTCTGATAATCTTCACAGAATCCAAGAAAAGATGATAAAGGAACGCATAAGTTGAAGTACCCCTCTGCTGATGTAATGTTTAGTGTATCATTTTTTGGATAGCACCATCCCTAGTTATCTAAAAACTGGGAACCTCCCTTGAGCGAAACCAAATTTTTCAAGGTCGAAGTAATTCCCGGATTTTTCACGCGATCTATTTCCACTCCACTCAGTTCATATCTTATTTCATCAAATAAAAATGCAAACATGTTGTTAGTTAATTTTGATGCACTGGGAACTACTGAACCATCCTCCTTGAGAAATTTTCCTTCGACGTAAAGCAGACTTTGACTAGGAAGAGTATATAAGTCTTGATGTTGCAGACTGATACGTATTTCATCCCCTGGCTGAAGATTTGTAGATGAATAAGGATGATGAGAATGAAATTCAATCCCTTCAACTGAATTGTCAAAAGTAGCAGTTTCTTCCAAATTTAATATTTCCATGTTGATGACAAGACGCAGTATCCAGCACTTTGAAGAAATCTAAAATTAATCGTCGTCAACGATCTGCACTCTTCAACAGTCTTCACCGGAATGATGCTTCTGTTCGTGACTGCGCTTTTATATATCTTTCTGAAGTCCAAACCCATGGTTGCTCCTGATAGGGAACTGTCTATATGAGATCCAATAAATACAGGAGGCACAGCAGACCAATTTGTTCACGATTATTGATATTGTTTATCGTTTTAAGAGATTCGATTTGTAACTTCGCAATCAAGGATGTTCTTCTACACAGTCTTCAGCGGAATGATGATTCTTTTAGTGGATGCTCCTTTATATATCTTTCTGAAGTCCAAACCCTTGGCTGCCCCTGATTATATGAGATCCAGTAAATAGAGGAGATACAACTGGCCGCAATTATTAGTTCCTGTCTTTTGATATTGCTTATCGTTTTTAGAGATTCTATATTTTATCATATAGTGAACGAACTCAGGTGGAGGTGTAGCCCCACTACTGTCAAAGAAGTAAACCAATTGTCCAACTTTCTTATAGCATACCCAATGAGTACCTTTACCATTACTCTACATACAGCAACCTCAAGGCTGCTGTATGTAGAGTAATGGTTGATCTCACCACTGCTTTTCATCAGCATTTTTAATTCCTTATTGTAGAACTCCTTGCCGTTGTCTGTATGAAGATTTCGAGGTTTTCTCCCAGTCAATATCTTACTCCTCCAGTTGTAATGAAATGAAATGAAATGAAAATAAAATTTTATTCTGGGACTTTTAGTCCCCTTAGAATAACAGAAATGATCAGTGTTAGTACTATTTGTCTAGCTTATATACAGTGAATAATTAAGATAAGTTAAGTAGTAAAATAAAATAAAGGAAATTTTAATAATTACAGGCATTTAAATCGTAATTAAATATAAATGTACACCTGTCTACTAACAATAGAAAATAACTAACAAACAATAGACATGATAATAATAATAATAAACATAAAACTATAACATTAAATATAAGATATAAACATAGAATGATATATATATATATATATATATATATATATATATATATATATATATATATATATATATAACTATAGTACTTACATAAATGCGGAAGATTGATAGTTAAGGAGGTGGAGAAATAATTGATGCTTAAAGGAGGTTAAGGATGAGGATTTACGAATGGAGTTGGGTAAGGAATTCCAAAATGAAGTAGCTCTATACCTTTGGAGCTATAGGTCTTTTGAAAGAGGCAGTTCTATGAAAGGGTATATACAAGTTTATAGGTTGGGATCTGGTATTTAAGGAGTGTATAGAGGAACACGGGGTGAACAGATCAAGAATATAAGGAGGTTTTTTTGTTTTGAGGGTTCGGAAAAGATAGATACCTAGGAAATATTTCCGTCGGAAAACTGGTTGAAGCCACTTTAACTCGGCATACCAACTGGAGACGTGGGAGCGCCTGGGGATTCCGAAGATGAATCTAATGAAGCAATTCATTAGTCTCTTCAGTCTCATCTCAAGCCCGCCAGACAGTCCACCATACACGAGGCAGCCATAGTCGAAGTGTGGGAAAATGAGGGAGGATACAAGGAGCTGACGGGTTTTAGGAGGTATAGAATCTCGAAATCTTAGGAACTGTTTAAGGATAGCAATGGACTTTCGGGTAATTTGGGAAATGTGATTGTTCCAGGATAGGTGTTGATCAAAAATTATTCCCAGGTTTCTGACAGTGGTGTGGAAATGGATAGGTAGGCGGTTGAGGTAGAGTAAGGGATAGTAAGGAAGGGAATTGAGAAGATGCTTGGATCCGATGAGGATGGCCTGGGTTTTTTTAACATTCAGCCTCAAATCGTTGCGTACTGCCCATGCGTTTATGCAATCTATATCTTCTTGTACCTTTCGGAAAGCCTCAAGCATCTCGGTAGGGTGAAAGGATTGGTAAATTTGGAAGTCATCAGCATATAAGCGATATTGTGAATGAATGAAATCGGGAAGGTCGTTAATATAGACAGAGAAAAGGATTGGCGAGAGTGAAGACCCCTGAGGAACACCACGTGTTAGTAGGAGGCGGGAGGAAGGAGGTTTATTGGGGTGATAACTGCTTGGGAGCGAAGAGACAGGAAGGATAGGAACCACTTTAAGACACTATTTGATAAGGAAAGATCTTGGAGTTTGGAAAGAAGGGTGTTATGATTAACTGAGTCTAGGGTTGGAATATCGAAAGAAAAATATCGATATTCGATATTTCGTTATATCGCAAAACCAAATATCGATATCCGCCGATAATCGGTAGAAAAATATCGATATATCGAAAGGAAATGGATGAAAAAGCAAAGAAGCCGTGCATTAAATGAGTATAAAGTTATGAAATTTATAAGAAGGTTATGAAATAATATAAATATTATTTATAGAACAATATTTTTTATTATTCATGAATCATTATAAAAAAAGATAGCAAAGAATAATATTTTGGTAAAAAAAATAAGTATTATAATACTTTTTATCTTGGAGGCTTTTTGCCATATTTCATATATTATATAATTCTAAAAAAATTTCAAAAATAAAACCTTGTTTTATTTTTCTAAAAAATAATTGTATTTTATAAAGTTTCCATGAATGCATTGAGCATTCTCAAAACATTTATCTAAAAACATGTAATTCATCTGATATATATTTCTGTACAATCACCATTTATATTATTACCTGTTTGTCTTTACATAGGATTAATTAATAGTATATGTGTTTCAATCTTATCTACTAATTATGGTTTGGCACTAAATATTGTTTATTCTCATATTTACCACATTACATTTATAAATTAACTTGTGCTATATAGCACATACCAATGATTATATGCAACAATTTATTTACATTTATAGTATTGTCTATTTTATTTCAATTTGGTGGATCATTGATCCAGATTATTTTTTGTTTTGGTAATCTTAAACTCTTAAGTTTATTTGAAGGATAAGGAGGAAAAACCTGGACCCTATTTCATAATAAAGTACAATTGCGAGTAGACCTATGATTTATTGTGCATATGACACACTGAAATTTTGAAACAATAAAATTTAAAACTAGTTGTTATCATCTACCTAATGTGCCTCGATTCCTGTTATTGAATATTCTGGCCTGTGTCTTCTATCTAGCAATACTTATGGTAGTGTTCTCTTTCCTTTTTGTAATTCTTCTAGATCTTATTTTTATTTTAAATTTATTATTTTCATTACAATTATTAGTTCTTTCATTATACAGGGTGTATCGCAATTAGACGACAATATGCAAGATGGAAAAACTAGATCAAAAATGTAGTTAAACGCCGCCAACCGCATGATTCTATCTCATTCCGTTGCACAGATATGCCGTTCCAAAGGTTATTTCGAGAAAACCGTGTTTTTTGTAGGAAAACCTCAATTTTCTCTGCTTTCACACATTTTTTTTGCAATGTTCCATCACAGTTTTGAATTCAGCATTAAATTTCCTTTAAGCCTAATGCACATTCAATGTTCACAAGTATCTTTTCAAAAGCGCGATAACAGACCAAGAAATAAAAATTTTAAAAAAGTGTTGTCAGCGACAAATTTTCGAGGATCACTACTCTTCCAAAAAAATCCTGCAAGCTGCCGAATCTCACAAAAAAACTGCAATTATCTCTCAATTTTTTAATGCAATTGGAATGGGAAGGAGAAAAAAACTGATGTCATGCTTATTTTGTAGAATCTTATCTCCAATAAATTTAATTTATTTTTTATGTAAATTACAAATATTTATTTAATAAATCTACTAGGGAGGTGATTGAAACCCAAAAGAACGTGAAGAATGTCTGGCATGATGAATATTTTTGTTTACTTCTTAGGGATTATGTTCGCATTAAGGTTTGTTTGCCTTATCTCTTTAATTCTTCGTCTACCTACTTTGTGTTTAATACTGATAATAATTGTCAGTATCGTGCAAATCTTCAGTCTGTTAAGTAAGTTTCGATTTGAGTTCAAGAAGTAAAACGCCAAATTTATACACAGCTGAAGAGTACGTTGACATGATTTTCGCATATGGGGCTGCAAGAGGCAATGGTCTTCGTGCACAAGAAGAATATCGCAGTATGTTTCCTAATCGGCAAAGATTTCCAGACCGAAGAACTATTGAAAACACTTATCGCATCATGAGAGAAACAGGCTCTATTCCAAGACAACCTGTTAACTACGCGGGCCGAGATCGAAGGGATGTTGAAGACATTTTGACTATTTTTGATAATGATCCATCAACTAGTACCCGTCGCGCTTCAAATCAACTGGGAATATCGCACTCTACAGTCTTCAGAGCTCTCAGGGAAGGCAATCAATATCCTTATCACCTGACTACTGTCCAGGAGTTGCTACCCCGTGATATGGAGCTACGGATGGTGTATTTGTGATATGTTCAACAGTGGCACGAGAGGCGTAACTTCCCTGATCGCATAATTTGGACAGATGAGGCAACATTCACACGTGCGGGAATTTTTAACTCACGCAACTCTCACCTTTGGTCTCATCATAATCCACATGGCACTAGGGAACACCACTTCCAATATCAGTTCAGTGTGAACGTGTGGGGTAGGAGTCTGTGGGCAGCATATGACAGAGCCCGTTTTCTTACCTCGTCGATTAAATTCAAATACTTTTTATGATCTACTTCAGGATGATATAAGTGCGGCACTCCTCGAAGCAATACCACTTGAAGAAGAGCTATGGTGGCAAATGTACCGGTGTCCAGCGCATAATGGACGAGCTGTAACGAACTGGCTCAATCAACAGTACCCAGGAAGATGGATTGGAAAATATGGACCTGTGCATTGGCCGGACCGAAGCCCTGATTTGACGCCACTGGATTTTTATATTTGGGGTAGGCTTAAATTGGAAGTTAAGTGTACCCATTCAGGATATGAACCATCTGATCGCAAGAATTCGCGAATCATGTGAAGCAATGAGAGCTGACCGCGATCAAATTCGAAGGGCTACATCAGCTGTGTTAAACAGATGTCGTCAGTGTGTACTGCAAGGAGGAGGCCAGTTCCAGCTACTTTTGTAATGTTCAAAGACATTTTATTTACTATTAAACTTTAATGTAAGAATTAATTTAATTTTTCTTTGTAATTTACATAAAAAATAAATTAAATTTATTGGAGATAAGATCCTACAAAATAAGCATGACATCAGTTTTTTTCTCCTTCCCATTCCAATTCCATTACAAAATTGAGAGATAATTGCAGTTTTGAGTACACCGTTAGAAAGGTAATTAAATTTTACAACTTTTGTGAGATTCGGCAGCTTGCAGGATTTTTTTTGGAAGAGTAATGATCCTTGAAAATTTGTCGCTGACAACACTTTTTAAAATTTTTATTTCTTGATCTGTTACCGCGCTTTTGAAAAGATACTTGTGAACATTGAATGTGCATTAGGCTTAAAGGAAATTTAATGCTGAATTCAAAACTGTGATGGAACATTGCAAAAAAAATGTGTGGAAGCAGAGAAAATTGAGGTTTTCCTACAAAAAACACGGTTTTCTCGAAATAACCTTTGGAACGGCATATCTGTGCAACGGAATGAGATAGAATCATGCGGTTGGCGGCGTTTAACTACATTTTTGATCTAGTTTTTCCATCTTGCATATTGTCATCTACTTGCGATACACCCTGTATATCTATTTTATTTATTATGTCTAGGTAATGATTTTTAATTTCATATCGATTTTGAAATTGAGCACTTCTTTGTTACTATTAAGATATGTGGAATTTTTCTTATGCTGCTATTGTTTTAATTTTTTCCTTAGTTTTTATTATATATTTTCCTAGCTTATTGTTATTGTGTTACAACAATTTCGAATGACCATGTTCATCATTCTTAAAAGCTTTTTTTAATTTTATACATTCATTCATTCAATCGGCGCTACAACTCGATGTCGAGTCTTGGCCTCCTGCACCAGCCTCCACCAATTGTTCCGATCCTGCGCTGCTGCCATCCAGCTCCTCACACCCAACATGGACCTAGCATCTCCAGCCACTCCATCACTCCATCGAAGACGAGGTCTTCCTCTTCGCCTTGTTCCATGTATCTCCTCCGTCATTATTTTCCTTAGCAGATCATTCTCAGTCATCCGAGCAACATGTCCGGTCCATCTCAATCTACTGAGCTTCAAACATTGCACCACGTCTGGTTCCTTAAATAAATCTTTGAGCTCCTGGTTTGTTCGACGTCTCCATACCTGGTCAACCTTCACAGCTCCAAAGATTTTACGCAGAATCTTTCTCTCAAAGACCATCAAATTCTGCTCACCAGTTTTGGAGATAGTCCACGTTTCTGAGGCATAAAGGAGAATTGGTCAAATAATTGTTTTGTATAATAGAACTATTGTGTCTTTAGTCAATGCACGGTTCCTAAAATATGGACTGAGGCCATAATAACAACGGTTGGCGCTTAGCACTCTTCGTTTAATTTCTGAATCCACAACATTGTCTTGGGTTATGAGGGACCCGAGATGGATAAACTCGGAAACTTTTCCAATAGTATACTCTCCGATAGTGATTTCTTCGCCAGGCCTGGGGATTTCCTCTGTGACCATGCATTTGGTCTTTGCTGCGTTTACTGTAAGTCCCATTTTAAGGAATCCATCAGAGACAGCCTGGAAGGATCGTCCGGCGATATCAATATCATCAGCATAAGCCAGAAGTTATACTGTTCGGCTGAATACTGTTCCGCCCACTTGAATACCAGACTCTCTAATGGCCTTCTCCAGAGCTAGATCGAATAGGAAGCATGCCAGTGCATCCCCCTGCCTCAGTCCTTTCCCAGATGTGAATTCCTCAGATCTTGCTCCTCCAATCTGCACCATACATCTCACTTCTCCCATGGTGAGTCTTACCATTCTAATAAGCTTTTCCGGGATTTCAAGCTCTCTCATTGCCTTGTACAGTTGTTCCCTGTGGACACTGTCGTAAGCTTCTTTAAAATCCACAAACAGATGGTGTGTTTTAAGCTTATATTCGCGCCCTTTCTCAAGTATGATGCGTAAGCAGAATATTTGGTCAATTGTGGATCGTCCTTTTCGGAAGCCACACGAAGTTCTAGGAAACGTTGGATCATGTAATACTTGTTGTTCCATCTGGTAGGAACATCTGAAATTAGCTTGTGTTTAGTGCCACCTTCAGTGGCTTTTCTTAACTGGTCACAGGCAATAACATTGTGTTTAAACCACGTTGTAATGCTACGAAGATTTCTGAATAAATCTTCCAACTCTGGCACAGACACCAAGGTCTTTTCACACACTAGATTTAACAAGTGAGCAAAACAGTGTACATGTTTGGCTTGTGAGAACGTATCCACTGCTGCCTTCACAATGTTTGCCCCATTGTCAGTGACAATTTTTGTTACTTTATCATTCGAGATGTTCAAACTTCGGCACACATCTTCCAAAACATGAGATATGTATTGCGATGTATGCTTGTCTGTGAGTTCTCGAAGTTCTAGGAATACTGAGGACATCTCATCATTTTTTTCTAAAATTTAATGTACATTGACACCAATGAAACTTTTCATCTGGTTTGGGCTCCGTCCATATGTTACAAGTCAATGTCACTGAATTTACTTCATTCAAATGTTTTTGAAAAAGAGATCGCAGTTCTGAGTATTTTTCATTCAACAATTTTTTGAAAGAATTTCTTGAAGGTATATAAAGGGGCTAGAATTTTAATCAAGCTGAGAAAACTTTCATTTTCAACTGTGTAGAAAGGCATAGTATCCATACAGATAAAATATAAAATTGCATCATTAATTTTTCTTCTTCGTTCGCCTCCCTCATCAAATGATGCTATATTTTGGAAACTACTTCTTATGTCTGAAGTTTTTGATGGAGGAACTGTTTAATTAGCTTCTGATTTAGAAGTAGATGGTGTTGCAGAAACACCTGACCCTGATGGAGACGAAAACATTTGTCCATGGAAAGCTTTGAGGTGTGACCGTAGGTTTGATGTGTTTCCCAAAGTCCGAAATATTTTGTGACAATATTTACACGCCGCACTTTTACTGACTCTCGATTTAAAATGTTTCCATACTTCACTTTTTGGTGGCGACATTTTAGTTTCTCTTTTCACTTGTATCACCACACTAACAACAACAACAATGAACAACAGGCAACTGACCGTTAGTGACGCCAATGAGTTATAACAGTAAGGAAGTTACAACAGCCAGAGAAAGAGTCTTAGATTGATTAAATAATTAAGCTGTAATGTTAAGTACAGCTCACGGATAAAATTAAAAATATGATAAAGAATAAAAGAAATTTCTAATTATAATAAAATAATAAAATTTAAAATATCAATATCACCGATATATCGGTGCAAAATATCGATATCATCGATATATCGGGTGTTAGGATAACGATATAATATATCGGTTTTTCAAATCCGATATATCGATATATCGCGTTCCGATATTCCAACCCTAACTGAGTCGAACGCTTTTGAAAAGTCGAATAGAACAAGAATAGTAATTTTTTGTTGGTCTATGGAGGATTGGAGATCTTGGGTGATTTTCAACAAGGCAGATTGCGTGGAATACAGAGATCAGAAGCCAGACTGGAGAGGGTTGAGGAGAGCTTTTTGCTCTAGGAAGTTATTTAGTTGGGAGTGGACTATTCTTTCAAGTGATCTTGATAAGTTGGGGAGAATGGCGATAGGCCTAAAGTCGGAAACTGTGGAGGGAACCGGAACTTTATTCAACGGGCGGACTATGGCTTTTTTCCAAGTTGATGGGAAAATGGAATTTTGGAGGGAAAAATTATTTTTTATTTATTTTTTTTTTTATTTATTTATTGAAATTTACAACTGTATTACATAATACAACAAGTAAATGGGAATTTGAAGTACAAGACATGAGAATTACTTGTGAAGGAGCCACCCATTGGTAGCACTTCAATGTCTATTTTAACTTAGAAGGTCCCGTGGCCATCTTCTTTTCAGACGCCTCAGAGGATTATCAGGAATACATGGGGATGAAAGGCTACGAATAAGAGGGTTGGTATGGGCAAGGAGTTTGGAATTAAAGGAGGTATATCTATTTCGGGCTAAATCTGCAACAAATGGGATATTGAGGTCTTTATGGATAATTTTATTTGTGACAAAATAAGGAGCATTAAGGATTTTTCGAAGGATTTTGGATTGCAAGGATTGGATGCGGGAGGAATTTGATGGTTTGGTGGTACCCCAAAGCTCTATCCCGTATGTCCAAATAGGCCTGATAATGGTGATGTAAATGAGCTTTTTGTAGAAAATCGGTAATTTGGAGCGTTTGTCAAGTAAGTGTTGCAGTAATCGGAATCTTCGAGCAGTTTCTTGTCGTTTCAGTCTTGTGTGAGGATTCCATGTAAGGCGTTTATCAAGATGGAGTCCTAGGTAGCGGATTTGTTCGACTGGGATAAATGGTATATTATTAAAGGATACTGTAGGACAGGATGTAGTGGGTTTACGACGTAGGGTAAAGGTGATTTGATGGGATTTGTTAGGATTTATTTTGATTCTCCAGTTTTGACACCATTCTTCAATGGCTGTGATGTGTGACTGCAGGGTTTGAGATGCGGCAAATGGGTCATTGTTCACAGATAACACACATGTGTCATCAGCGTAAGTAGTGAGGATGGGTTGGGATATCAGCTGTATATACCGTGTAAAGGATGGGGCCAAGGATACTACCTTGAGGTACACCGGCGGACTGAGAGAATAGTGATGAGTAGGCAAGATTATGGTTTACTTTGAAGGTTCTATCGGTGAGGTAGGAACGGATTAATAGAAAATATGTCGGGGGAAGGAATTGACGGAGTTTGTAAAGCAGTCCCGGGTGCCAGACTCGGTCAAAAGCTTGTTCCACATCGAGAAAGGCTCCCGTGCAGTACATTCCGCGCTCCAATGTGGAGGATATCACATCCACCACACGATGACACTGCTGAATAGTAGAATAGGATGTTCGAAATCCAAATTGATGGTCAGGAATCACTTGATTTAATTCTAGGATTGGGTACAGTCTCTTTAATATGAGTTTTTCTAGGATTTTGCCCATAGTGGGCAAGAGGGAAATAGGACGATAGGAGGATGGATTTTCAGATGGTTTTTTTGGTTTTGGTATCATTTTTATAATAGACAGTTTCCAAGGATCAGGGAAATAGGTGGTTCTGAGTGATGCATTGTATATATAGGTTAGGAATAGGACAGCTTTTCGAGGGAGGTGTTTTAGGATGTGCGATGTGATGAGATCATGACCAGGAGCTTTTTTGGAAGGTAATTTCTGAATGATGTTAGTTATTTCGGAAGGATGAAACGCTTTAGGAGGAAGGGACATCTGACGTGGAATAGTTAGTTCTGCCTCAACATGCTCAAGATGGGCTGGGTTAAGGATATCAGGATGAGGATTAAAAGTTTTGAAAAGGTGTTCACCGAATATTTGGGATTTTTCCTCATCTGATCTAGACCAGGTCTGAGATTCAGTGAGAAGCGGATGATTAAAGGTTTTGAATTTTAATAGCTTTGCTGTAGTTATCCATAATGATTTATCGTTAGAAGTTAGGTTCTCTGTTATTTTCTGGAAATTTTGAATTTTGTATTTTCTGATTTCTACTTTTAATTTTTTGGTCAGTTTTGAATAATGAATTTTGTCGGATGGATCTCTTGTTCTATGCCACCTCGCTCTTGCTCGGCGTTTTTCAGTTAATAAAATGCGAATATGATGTGGCAAGTTGGTTTCTTGCATATTTCTAATTTTGTGGTGTGACGTGTTGCTGTAGATAGTGGTACCTATTGCTCTTGTGAATTCCTCTATAGCAGAATCAATCTGATGTTTAGTTTTTAACGGAATTTTTAAGTCAAGTTTGTTTTCTAGATCGTACCGAAAATTGTTCCAGTTTCCTTGTCCTTTAATCAGGGAAGGAGGGGAGGGTTTCGGAACAGGATTTGAATGCAAGAAAAGCAGAACCGGACTATGATCTGAAGATAGGTCATCTATGGATTTTATTGTACATTGGAAGGAGGGTATCTGGGAAGTAATGAATATATCAAGGATATCAGGATGTTTTTTAAGGGATGTAGGCCAATAAGTAGGGTTCATGGGAGAGAGGATGGAATAACTGTTGGAGGTTGTGATACGAGAAAGAATTCTGCCACGAGTATTGGAAGTTCGACATCCCCATCGTTGGTCTTTGGCGTTGTAATCCCCTCCAGCAACGAAACGCGGACCAAGGGATCGGAATAAGGAATCAAGGTGGTTACAGGAAAGGGAATTTCCAGGAGGGCAGTATACAGCTGAGAATGTAGTGTTTAAAGGACGGGAGGATAAGGTTATTGAGGTTGATTGAATGGTGTCAGTTGGAGTGGAAGGAATTAGGGAGTGAGGTAGGGATTTGTGAATAAGGATGCAAGAACCTGCGGGGGATGTGTTATCTGGATGATCTGATCTGTATGTAATGTAGTCTCGTATGTAAAAGAAAGAACGCGTCGTTTGGCTAGGATAGGAGTAGAAGGAAGAGTCGTGAGGTGGAGGGTTATTCTGTCTTGGTGGAGGTTGAACCCTCGTGTGGGATCGTTGTGTGGATTCCACATTTAATGGAGCTTCTTGTGAAGGATAGGGGAACTGGGATAGTTCAGGATGTTTGGGATAGTAAGGAGGTGGAATCTGTGGCGATAACTTCACCCTTAGGGATGCGCTTTTGGAAGAAATTTCATTTCTAGTTATTTTAGGCTGAGGATGGGAGGCCTGAGGTTGAGGATATGAAGACTGCGACTGAGAATGGGAGGGGCGAGGCTGAGGATGAGAGGTCTGGGGTTGAGAACTGGAAGTCTGAGGGTGTGGGATCTGGGGTTGAGAATGGGAGGTCTGAGGCTGAGGTAAGGAGACTTGAGGCGCCTGTGGTCGAGCCAGATGTCTTGTGGTGACGTTGGAATACGTTATTCTACTCCTGGAGCTCATCTGTCTTCGTTCTGCATTGTTTACCGGAGTTCCCAGGTTCATAGGATCATTCCTCGTTGAAGGGCCAGGCATTTGGTCTTCATGAACTTCGTTCCTTGGCAAATTTCTTGCAACTAGAACTTTTTGTCGTTGCATGTTTTTATAAACAATGCAACCTTTGTAATTTGCAGGATGGCTTTCACTGCATAGAACACATTTAGCTGGAGTATCCCGAGGCTTCTGGCAAGTGTCAGACGCATGAGGGCCTGCACATTTAACACACCTGGCCTGATGATGACAGTAGGCTTTGGTATGGCCTAGACTTTGGCATTTAGTGCACTGGACAATTTCTGGTCTCTGCCTCAGTTCTTCGAAACGTATACACGAGTATACTAGTCTATTTACTAAAAATATTTCTGTATTATTTGGTCCTGGCTCAAGGTCGACGAAAAATAGTGGCAATGGATATCTTTCAGTAGGGTGGAAAACGTTGGAAATGCTTCTAACATTTTGCCCTAACTCTTCTATATCCTTCTTGATAGCGGTAGTGGGGGTGGTGGTATGAAGACCCCTCAAGACAACTCTGTATGCTTTTTCTTGTTTTAATTGATAGCAATGGAAGTCATATTGCTTTTCTGTCAAATGGTTGACTAGTTTTTTATAGTTGTCTTTGTTGGTTGTATTAATTCTGATGTCCTTTAATCGGGAAAAACATTTGAAATTTGTTTGTCCAATTATAATAATATAATATAATAAAAGGCTTAGCGAACCCGGAGGTTCGATGCCGATACCACTAATCGCTGTCTACAAATCTCGGTCCACCGACTACCTTCCAAACCCAAATTCATTAGATCACTCTTAATACTATCCTCCCACCTACGTTTCGGTCTACCCCTCGGACGTTTACCAGTCAGCTCAGCGTTTATTAACTTTTTAGGAATTCGTTCGTTACTGAGCCCAACAACTTTGCAAGCCCATTTCAACCGCCGCGATGATATCACTTCGATTATATTAACAGGGTGCATGCTCCGCAATTCCGCGTTGTGTAATCTCCTAAACTCTCCAGTTGACTCATCCTTTTTCGGACCAAATATTTTACGCAGTACCTTATTCTCGAATACCTTAAGGCGTTGTTCGTCCTTCAAGGTTAGCGGCCACGTTTCACACCCATACAGAACTGTAGGCAAGATAATAGTTTTGTATATTCTAAGTTTTAAGTTTCTGGACAAAATGCGCGACCTAAGTAATGTTGACACCGAAAAATAACAAGCATTTCCCGCCTTTAACCGCGCCTTTATTTCCTCTTGAATTTCGTTTTTTCTAGTAATCACAGACCCCAAATACTTAAATTTCTCAACGTGTTCAAACCTATTTTCTCCTATATCTATATCCTCAAAATCGTCTCTGTTTCTATTGCTAACCATATATTTCGTCTTATCCGTATTTATTTTGAGGCCAACCTCTTTCCCAGCTGTCATCAACGTTGCTGTATTCAGTTTTATAGTTTCCGCGTCCTCACTTAATAATACCAAATCATCCGCAAACCCCAGCACGGATATTCTACCACCCAGATCTAAACCCCTTTCGGTAAGCATTACCTTTCTAATGACATACTCTAATGCTAAATTAAATAGGACAGGTGAAAGGGAATCGCCTTGTTTTAACCCCGAGCGAACTTCAAATTTCTCCGAAAAATAATTACCTATTCTAACTTTATTGAATGTTTCGGTCATGCACATCCCTACTAGATTTACTAACTTCTTCGGTATTCCCTGCTCAATCAAAATGTTATACAGTCTCCGGCGATCAATGGAATCATAAGCCTTTTTGAAATCCACAAAAAGCTGATGAACTACACCGTTGAATTCTAATTTTTTTTCTAATATTTGCCGTAAGGAAAATATTTGATCGATAGTTGATCGGTTCCGTCTAAAAGCACATTGGTAGTCTCCGATAATTTCCTCGGCATATTCCGTGATTCGACTAGTTAGGATCAACGAGAATATTTTATAACATACCGGGAGGAGTGATATTCCGCGATAGTTATTACACTCCGTCCTCGGACCTTTCTTGTGAATCGGAATAAGTATAGATTCTTTCCATTCTTCGGGCATTTTTTCATTTTCCCAGATCTTTTTAACCAAAAAATGTATTTTAGAAACTCCAGCTTCACCGCACGCTTTTATTATTTCACTGGGAATGTTGTCGATTCCCGCTGCTTTATGAGATTTCAATTTTCCGATGGCTATTTCGACTTCCTTCTTACTCGGTTCTCCAATTAACGGGTCAACACTCTGATATTCAGAAGGAGGATATTGACTATTATTTCCCGAATTCAAAATACTTTCAAAGAGTTTTTTAAATTTATTCACAATGTCCCCCGGATTGGCCAAGATATTGTTATTTTCATCTCTAATTCCATTCATTGCTGGTTCAAACTGTTTACGCGATCTGTTTATACCCTTGTACATGTCTCTTACGTTGTTTTCAATTCCATTAGTTTCTATCTCTATTATTTTGTTTTTAAGATATTCTCGTTTTTTATTTTTGAGGAATTTGGACGTTTCATTCATCAAGGCCCGGAAATTAGCAACATTGTTATCGCTTGGATTATTCAAAGCTTTTAGTTTCGCGGCTCTTCTTTTTTCGCACAAGTTTAGACAATCATTATCGAACCACGGTTTATTCTTTTTATTGTCCCTTTTTCCAAGACACAGATTACTTACCTCTTCAATATTATCCCTAATTCCGATCCATAGCTTGTCTACATCTTCGCGATCCTCATCTAAAGATTCCAAGGCTTCAAACCTATTCTTGATTTCTACCGCGAATTGATTTATAATTGAAGGGTTTTTCAATTTATCTAGATCAAAATTTTCGGAACAAATACGGCTTTCTTTCCTTTTTTTTATATTTAGTTTTTGTCGAAGTTTCGCGATTACTAATTCATGATCTGACCCACATTCTGCCCCACGATAAGACCTCACGTTAATTATACTATTTTGCCATCTTTGTTGTATCAAAACATGATCAATTTGATTGCGTGTTTGTGAATCCGGCGATGTCCACGTATACTTATGAATATCCCTATGTTTAAACGTAGTACTTTTGATTGTTAGGTTTTTCGAGATAGCAAAGTTTATTAGACGGATCCCATTATCATTGCTATGTTCGTGCAAACTTTCTTTACCGATCGTCGGGTAGTATACTTCTTCCCTTCCCACCTTTGCGTTTGCGTCCCCTACTATTATTTTCATGCAGTTTCGAGGTAGTTTATCATATACCCACTCTAGTTTATCATAAAATTCGCATTTAACTTCATCATCACTGTCTTCGGTAGGGGAATGTATGTTTATCAGCGCGATTTTAGACCACCGCCCCTGAAATATGGCCACAGATATCCTATCACTAAAAAATTTTACGTCCCTCAATGCGGAGAGCAATCTATTCCTTATTAGAAATCCAGTACCAAAACAATAATTACCGCTCCCACCGTACCAAATAGAATAGTTCCCTTCTGTTAATGATCCCTCCCCTGGCCACCGAATCTCTTGCATTGCCACGATATCTACATTGTATCTCTTAACCTCGTTTGCCACCGATTTTAACCCACCCGCTGTATTCAAACTTCTTACGTTCCACGTCCCTATACCTAAATCTCTAATTTTCAACTTGCGCCATGAATCCCCTGAAGCAGTCCCCACCCGGAGACCCGAACGGGGGACTAGTTTACTTCCGGATAATGAGCGTTTTACCTCAGAGAGATCCATGACTTTTTGTGGTATTTTGTGAACTAAAAATATGTGAGTAGGGCGTTCAAACCTACGTCACACCCTCCAGCAAGCCTGGAGGGACGCTCTCATTGTTGGTCAGCGAGTCCATCGGACTTAGCCGGGAGGAACTTCCAAGGAATTTCCACCGACCATCCCCACATCCGCCACCCGTGGGACGCTCCCCTACGCGGTAATGAGATCCGCGCGAGGGTTTGTCCAATTAAATTTGCAATTTCATGGCCAAACGACATAAAGTCTTGAATATTGCTTACAAATATTGGAGGTGGCTCTGGTTCAGAGAACTGCCGGTGAGTGGTAGATTCGGTTGTATTACTTAAGACTGCAAATTGGTTGCTTATTGGAATGGTAGGAACTGTTGATGTAGATGCTATTTCAATAGGTGCTGCAGTTTTACTGCGGGTGTTAGGTTGGGAAGTTTGTTTGGCTTTTACTTTTTTATTTTTTTTTTTATTCGGCGAATTCCCAGCAGAGCCAGGTGCAGCGTTTCGTTGACGCTTCTGGAGGGTCCTTCTCTTCAATCTGTCTCGCTTATTTCGGAAAAAGCCGTCTCCTCGTCTGTGTCCATATTCGACGATTTACCATATTAATTAAAATAAATAAATTTTAGAGAATATAAAATTAAAATTTAACTTCTAATTATTTATAATTATGTGCATGAAAAAAAAATAATACAAAATAAAACATTCTATGAAATTAAGGGAGAAAAAAAAAAAAAAAAAGATTAATAAGTCTATGGATTCGAACTCGTGACTAACCAGAGGAAGAGATCTGGTGTACAGCGCCTAGTCCACTGAGCTACCTGGGATGTGATAACAGACTGTTCCACGCGATGATAGCCAGTAGCCAGTAGCGTGCAGGTTACAGATTGCCTTGCCACGTGGGTGATCTCTCTGGCCTACGAGTACATCTTCTCACTATTAAAGTTAATTAAGGAGCACTCACCTCACTCAATGTTATTGTAATATTGTTCACCTACGTATAAAGTCAATATTTACAAAGTTTCTGAGCACAACTTGAGCTAATACCACTACGATTACAGAATCAGTGCAGAGCGATAACTAAGTCTAACTTCAGTTGCGGCCATGACACTTTAGTCGGAAAAATTATAAATATGTAAAAGGTAGGGAAAAATGACAGGGAGACATAGTTTGATGATTTTCACAGGAATGTGATCAGGGCCAAAGTCATTCGTTCTAGACTTGAGAACTGAGAAGAGTAAATCTTCCGGGGAAATATTTGTGAAGTAGAAATTTTCAGGATCAAAAGATGTTTGGGGAGTGAAGCATGAAGGAGAGTGCGATAAAGGAAGAGAATCAGCAAAATAGGAATTAAGTTCGTCAGGAGCAACCGGGTAATACGTGCAGGATTTGGAGTTTACTACGGATAGGTTTTAAAGGATTTTCCATCTGGACTTAGAGTCGTTGGCTTGTGATAAGGTGATGTGGAAATATTGTGCCTTGGCACGGCGTAAGGAAGATTGGGTGAGGTTTCGTAGGGACTTAAAAGAGGAGTAGTCATCGGCGGCACGTGTTCGCCGAAAACGTCTCCTGGCAGCATCTCTTCACCTCATCAACTCTCTAATTTCTGCATTAATCCAAGTAGCCGCAGGACGTCTGAAGGTGGAGGTCTTTAGGAGTGCGTGGTGATTTAGGAAAATAGAGAGATTCGAAGAAAGGCATTCCACCATTTCATCAATGGAGGAAAAGGAATAGATAGGTTCCAGAGATTGGGTAAGTGAATCGAGGAAAGGTTTTAGTTTTTCAGAGGTTAATGAGTCGAGGTCCCGCCTGGAAATTTGTTTGGGAATGATCTTGGGGGTTGGAATATTGTAGGAGATCTTGATAAGATCGTGACATGAAAGGAAGGGGACTGGATTCTGTGGGGAAAATAATAAGTTTTGGAAGGAATCTATTATAAAAAGGTCCAGTCATGTACTAGTAAACTGAGTGTGGTGGGTGGGTTGAAAGGGTACTATGAAAAGGTCTAAGGAGTGGATGAGGTCCAAAAGATATGTTTTGTCATAATAGTCGGAGCACAGATTAGTGTTGAAGTCGCCGGTTATAATCACTTTGTTGTATAGAGGCACGTAGGTGAAGAGGGAGGATTCGAATGTAGGATCAAATCGGACATGAGGAGGGCGGTATACTATCACATAGAGGATGGAGGATGAATTAAAGGAAATTTCCAAGAAAAGATATTCTAAATGAGTTGTGTCAGGGGAAGGGGATTTGAAAAGGATTTTTACCCTCAAACTATCATGAACGTAGATACCTACACCTTCACCAGTTCGGTCCTCCCGATCATGACGAAAGAGTGTGTAATTGGGAATGGATATAGAGGAGGAGAGAATATTTGGTTTGAGCCAGGTTTCTGAGACGGCAATAATGTGATAGAAATCGTGAAGGAAATAGTCAAGGAATTCATCGAAATGGGCTGGAAGAGATTGGGAGTTAACGTGGCACGTCAATAGGATACTAGTCATAATAGGAAAAGGAAGGATTTTTATCAGAGAAAAGTAAAGGAGAGTTGGGATTGGAGTAGAAAGGCACAATGATTGATATTTGTAATAGAATTGCAAAAAAACAAAAGAGAAAAAGAAAAAACGAAAAGAAACCATTACTTTCAACATGAGTAGTCAAATTTTCTACGAAGAAATTTACGTATAAAGGGAAGAGAATACCTAGTAAACTATGATAAGCAATCAAAAAATAAAAATAAAGACATATTGTGAAAAAACAATAAAAGTAGAAATTGAAATTTAAATAATAAGAATATATACCTAAAAATAAGTTACAGAAAAAAATAAAGATAAAATTTCTAGGTACGCTGGAACGGTGAGATACATGTCATTGAAAAGTTTCAATGTCTTCCTCTTTATTGATGATAATTACTGGTGAGCCGTCCTCTCGCCTGCATCGGACACGCCCTCGGGCGAACCAAACCTACTTAGCTTTGCCGGCGGCCTTCTTCTGCCTCGCCAGCCAGTAGAGATGACGTTTAGTAGTGCTCATCTCCTCACCAACGTAAATACGCTCGTCGCTCTCCCAGCCGAGGTGCCTAGTCGTGAAATCTCTTTTCACCTTCCGTAGACGGATCACCTCGGCGTACGAAGCGCACGACGATTGCGGGCGGACGGGGATCCTCTCCTCTGGGCTTTTTTCTTTCCGCTGAGTCCAGGTCTTCAGCGCTGAGCTTGATGCCTAGGGCAGCTCCAACTGAGCAGACAATACCTTCAGGAGTTTCACTATTTTTTGCAGGAATACCCCTAATTTCTAAGGAATGCGAGAGCTGGGCTTGTTCAACGTGATTGAGCCTAACTAAAACTTGTACCTAAAACCATTGCTTTCCGTAACCTGGATGCCCTCATTCGTGAAAATATCTTGCAGGATCATCAAACCCCAGACTGGAAAAGAGTATATTCCTGTTCCTCAATTGACTCTATGGTTGACATTCTCACTTCCAGCCTTCTCAACATCCTTAATACCCCTGCCCTCCCCTACTTTCCGTCACTGTCCTTCCTTCACCTTGGATGTGTCATGAAATTAAGCATTTGCAGATGAGGTTTGATGCTGCACGTAGGCGCTTAAGGCCTCGTCCGCACCCGCGCACCGTCCCTAGTGCCTCGCACCAAGAAAAATATAAGCACACAGTTTTCTACGGGACTGGCCTTAATGAAGCCACGCCCCGCGCATCAACTCCCTAGCCTTACACTAAACTAAGGAATTGCCTCGTAGATCCTTTTACCCTGGACCGTCTCACATCGCTGCCTGAGAACTCCGAGATTTATTAAAATCTTTTTATGTTATCTTATTTTCACAACAACCAATCATAATTGATTTTCTTTGATTGCTCATATAATTATGTACTTTACAAATATTAATTTTTTTTATCATTCTTCCTAATAAAATAGCAAATAATATTTGTTCAACTATAAAATCGAATAATTGAATTATCTAGAGTTTGTATAATGGATTAAGAAAGGGTTGATTGTGAACTGGAAGAGAGAATCATGGAGAGGTGAGAAAGTAGTTGGATGGATAAAAATAAGTAAAAGATAGAAAAAGAAAATGGCGTGCAATCGAATAAAGACGAAAAGGCTATGAATTATATGTATGAATGAAAAAAAGAAATAAATGTAAAGTGCGTATATATAAATATTTTATCCACTATGGATTGATCAGTACGCTGTGTATTATAGCAACCCAATGTATTTGGGCAGCACTGATTTTCAATAAATCATTTCTCTCTCTATTCGGGCCAACTTTTTACTCAGTTTTTCTCTCAATATTTCGTGAAGGGATGAATGGATTTTCGCTCTTTAAACTATCTTTCGGCTATTTAAAGGCAGATTTAATGGTAAAACAGGTGTGACATTTTTTGGAATTTTCATTCGCTTATCCTCTCAATATTTTGTGAACGGATAAATGGGTTTTCGTCGTTCGAACTATTTTTCACTATTCAAAGGTACATTAAAAGGAAAAACGAGTGTGAAATTTTTCCGACTTTCCATTCGCTTTTCCTCTGATGTCTCACGAACAGATCAATGGATTTTTCCTGTTAAAATGATTTTTCGACTATTAGGTTAAAGGTAGGTTAAAAGTAAAACGAGTATGAAAATTTTTCGAATTTTCCTCTTATATCTCGTGAACAGGTGAATGGATTTTCTTAGTTTAAAGATGGATTTTCCGGCTATTTAGAGGTATATATAAGAGGAAAAGTGAATAAAAAGGTGCGATTTTTTTAGTGAGGTAAATGGCTGGGGAGAGGGATTTATAATTTACGTGGGCAACTTAATAGATTAAACACGGTGTCTCAAAGTGAATTATTTGAAGTCATTAATTATTTACAATTAAATGAGATGATTAATTTAAATAACGAATATTAGATAATGGATGATTCAGAATTATCTGTTGAATAACGAATAAATTAATTATAAACAACTAACGAATAATTTATAAAAATGTATTCTTTATTCGTTAGTTAGATAAAAACTTAATGGAATAAGGTCCTACACTGTCATGCAAAAATCAATTGATTATATTTTAATTAAACAAAACTAACTGGAAGTGATAAGACAAGTGAAGAGATACGTGGTTAGTTCCTGATTAAAATTGTACTACTGTTGTAGGATATGGTTTTTGTCAGTTGTTTTTCAATTCTGTGAAAACAGCTGGAAGAGACAGCTCGAAGTAAATGAAATAAGCAATTTCTTGAAAATTTGGCTGTTGGTAGGCTATCTCCAATTCTTAATACAATTTCTTATAATTTTAAAACTAAATTAAATTAAGACTAAAATTTCTTCTAATCCTGCTACAAATTATGGAATTAACCATACAGACTATACCTCCTATTCAAAAAATGAACTCCGGTTCTTTTTCTTTTGCGGTAGAGATAATAATAAGTGGGTGACGTTGACATCAGCGGAATATCTTGGTCAGAAGATGTTCCGTTCATCAGGATGCTTCAAACTCTTCTGAAGTGGCAGAGAGATATGTTTGGTGAGGGCGATGGTTAGTGCTCCGTTGTGGACAGACCGGGGGCTAGAAGAGAGGGTGCAAAGGGTGGCCTTTTTGGACGAGGCCTTAAGTTAAGAGCGTGCAGCGGGGACTGGCTGGCAACATTTTCAATTATAAAATTGATATAAACGCACCTGTTCTCGATCAGATAGGCGGGGAGCGTGCTGCTTACTGCCTACTGTAGCGGGCAGAGTGCATCTCAAGCCAGTTGTATTCATAGAGCGTTTGTATAGCATGTAAAATGAAATAAAGAGATTATTATGGAGATACAGAGCAAATCTGTATTGTTATTCATTTTATGAATAATTTAATAATTACAATTATCAAATAATTAATAGCATTTCCAAGTCATATTTAACCTTTTTTAAGAAAAACTCAACCTTTTTTGAGTTCAATAAATTAATATAAATCATGTTTACATAATTATGTTGTTTCTGGTTATTTAAATTACCAATTTTGTTTTTTCGTATAACTTGTTTTCAGGTGAGATTTGTATCTATTCATTGTATGTATTCATCAGGTGAGTTTTGTATCTATTAACGTTTCGGATATTCTCGATATTGAGATCCATTACTGGGTTATCGGAGGCCCCTATTGCAAAAATACAATTGATTTTGAAATCGCGCGCTCACGTGTCGATTTATTTAAACTTCTCGGATATCTTCGATATTGAGATCCATTACTGTATTATCGGAAGCCCTTTTTATGAAAATACTATCGATTTTAGGATTGCTCATTCAAGTATCGTATTTTGACTTTTCGGATATTCTGGATATCGAAGTCCATAGTTGGGTATTTGGGAGGCCCTATTACAAATATACTATAGATTTTGAATTCGCCAACTCACCTATCGATTTATTTTAACTTCTCGAATATCCTCAATATTGTGTCTATTACTGGGAATAGCCCTTGTTATTAAAATACTATCGATTTTGAAATAGTGCGCTCATGTATCGATGTTTGAATTAAGTGATATCAGTAAATTGAAATGCCCATGCGCGATAAAAAATATAGTTCGCACTATCGATTATGAATTTGCGTCCTTAAAAATGTGAAAAATTATCCCTGTTCCAAATAATACTATAAAAGTAGTAATAAATGCAATTGAAAGCAAATTCATAATTTTTATCTTCGAAAATTATTGCGCACTTTATGCAGTTCGACGAAACTGCTACTTCAGTTATCTAAAAATCGATCTCAATATCGAAATGATCCAAAAAGCAAAAATAAATTATACGTAAGCGCGCAATAATAAAGTCGATATTATTTTCATAAAAAGGACCACAAATAAACCAATAATGAACCTCAATATCGAGGATATCATTAAAGTTTAAATAAATCGATACTTAGTTGCGCGATCTTAAAGTAGATAGTGTTTTCATAATAAGGGGCCTCGATACCCCAAGAATAGAACTCAACATCTAGGATATCATTAAAGTTTAAATAAATCGATACTTAGGGGTACGATCTCAAAATCGATAGTGTTTTCATTATAAATGACCTCGATAACCCAAGAATGGGCCTCAATTATGAGGATATCCGAAAAGTTGAAATTAATCGATACGAATACCACTTGAACAAAGCCACGTTTTTGAAATATCTAATGTGACACTACACGACTTCCTTTTATGCCTGTTGAACTATAATTCGGTGGTTACAAAAAAAAGCCGAGAAGTAGCAAAAAAAAAACAGTTTCAGAGAAAGTACCACTCTCGGCAAGCCAATTTTAACCAAAATGTAGTATGTTATTTATTTATATTGACATAAAAATCTTATTTACCAAATAGAGATGTTTTTCACTATATTTTAATATATTTTTAATGAGTTTATAATGACTCATGTAAATTACCAATTCCGGCAAGCCAATTTTAACCCAAATCTATCATATTATTTTTATTAGTACCAAAATATTACATACTAATTTTGAGATGTTTTACTATATATTTTAATATAATTATTGATGAAAGTTTCTATGGCGTTCTATGGCCGTCTGGTTTACCAATTTTTACCAAAATCTAGTATTTTATTTATATTGATGTAAAATTCTTATTTACCAAATTTGAGATGTATTGCATTGATGGGTGGAATAATGTCTATAACAAATGGTATATTTAAGGCCATTATGTAGGGTAATGTTAGTTACATAATATGGAGCGTTGACTGTTGTTCGAAGGATTTGGGATGCGGATGCGTTTGATGTTCGAAAATTTAGCTTTCCCCCTGAGTCCGAGTCCATAGGTCCAAATAGATTTCAGAATTGTATTGTAAATCAAGATTTTCTATTTAGCAGCCTATATAATTGGCCAAATCGTCGATTAAGTTCTAGTCTTTTAAGTCTAGTATGTGGGTTCCATGTTAATCTTTCATCAAGTAGGAAGCCAAGATACCGGACTGTGACTGACAAAGAAAGCAGTATGACCGTAAGTAGGGAGGAAATGGTGGTTCTGCTCACCTAGAAAAATATAAAAAATGAATGAGTGACATTTATAGTGGAAATGCACTTTTTGAGACTCGAGTTATGGGCTCTTGTGGACTTCGGACCCTAGACCTACCCGACTTAATTTTAAACACTTTTGCCCATTTTACTATCTAAATTAATCCTAAATTGTCATTAATCCTTAATCCTAATCCTAATTTAGATTTTTTTGATAACAGGTTCGACCTGTCCGAACCTGTCTGAGCCAGTCTGAACAATCTCAAAAAAATAAATATAAATTCGTAAATCACACACACACACACACACACACACACACACACATATATATAAATATACACACACAAACATATATATATATATATATATATATATATATATACATATATATGGACGGTCTGCTTCGGGGAAAGCAATATAGCTTCTAGTGCGCCTGCTGACCTCGAGCAGCCATAATCCATGGATCTTGACCGGTTAATCACTGTCCTTGAACCCGAGTGATTCGGTGGGAAGGACACTGCCGAATTGGCCCTAACGGAACTGGCTATGGAGCTATGGATAGCCTGCCGCAGCACCATGGAAACCATGGTTCGTAGTAACTTAAGGTTGGGTGACCCCCTGCAGGCTGTCTGTGCTCCCGGAAGCAATAAATGCCTGTAAGAATACCGCATCGCAGGGCCAAAGATCTTCATGGTCTATAGTGCTAACAGAAAAAAAAAAAAATAATAATAAAAAAAGTTTATATACATGTATATATATATATATATATATATATATATATATATATATATATATATATATATATATATATATATATATATATATATATATATATAACTTAACGAGTCCGGGTTAGAGAATTTAAAAAAAAAGAAAGGTTTAAGAGAATAATAACGCAACAAGAGCTGGTTAATAACTGACTTTATTCACCAAGTAATCCTACTTATATACTCTTAGGGAGTTGTTTATATTCCTAGTAGGATTAAGTTCTATTATTAGCTAGGTCTGGCTCTTAACTCCCCCTTCCCAGTTTCGGATACATCCGGAAACTCAAAAAAAAATTCTTAAACTAGCTAAGTCATAGAACTCGCTCCTGTACAATACGGACACTCCGTAAGTACAAGTTAAGAAATACATCGTACAACAAAAAATAATAATAATAATAATATATATAAAAACAAAAATACAACTTTGAAATATGTACAGTCCTAATACACAGACACAATACACTATGTGACTACAAAGGAAAAGAAAACAGCCTACAAAAAGAGAAAAAAAATATACACTTCAATATATGTACCGCCAAAATACAAAAACGCAATACGTGTCCACCTGCAATTCGCGCAGCGGCTTATCTCCTGTAGGTGTCTCTTCCTGTGCCTGCCCGGGGTGGATGACGGTCATACTTAGTAGACATGCAGACCTCGCAAGATCCGATAACGTTCTGTATCGTCTGTTTCATGCATACCCAAAAATATTTCCTTTTCAGGGCCTGTAGGGTCTCACTGACTCCCCGATGATTGGTTTTGTCTTGATGGTATGCAGTGGTCAATTCGACTTGGCGGTCCATTTCCCTAACTGTTTCCACCAGTCTTCTACAGCGAACAAAAACTCGATCCAGGATTTGCTCCGTTTTCCACACTTGCTTCACCTTTTCCCAAATCGTCGCATTGCCCACATATAAATGATGCGTGCGCCCTGGGACCGAAGCATCCTTCAACGCCTGGCACACTCTGTCGACGCGAACTCCCGGTGGCGATGAAATGATATTGATACGCGACCGACCATAACGGAGATATTCGATAGATAGTAGGCCCGAGGTTTTGGTTTTCCAAATAATTTGTCTCGGTTTATCATTGACGATCTCGTCGATCTCCTCCATCTCCGCCAGCCTCTCCCCCGACGAACTCTCTGTACCCGACGATGCCCCTTCCTGTCCTACTCCCGTAGCAGCCGGCGTCCCTTCACCATTCGACGACCAGTCCTGCAGAAATTGCCGAATGTCGCGGGATGGCCCTGCGGTAGCATCCTCGATGGCATTGACCGTGATTGCTCTCGACAGCCAGTCCGCGACTACGTTCTCTTTGCCGGGTTTGTAAACAATATCCATGGAATATTGACTAAGGAGCTCTTTCCATCGTGATACACGTGCGGACGATTCCTTTAGTTTCCCCACCCACTGCAAGGGACGGTGGTCCGTCTGAACCCGAAAACGATTCCCAAATAAGTACGGCCGAAAATGATCGATCGCCCACACGACCCCAAGGAGTTCCCGTTCCAACGCACTGTATCGCGCTTCGGCGTCGGTCAATCTTCTACTTGCATATGCGACGGGACGATCCCCACCCCCGCTCTCCTGAGACAACACCGCACCTAAAGCGTATTCGCTGGCATCGGTAGTCACCGTGAACTGCTTGGTGAAATCTGGAAATACGAGGACCGGTTCCTCCTTCAACCGCGCCATACATCTCCGAATGTTATCTTCCATATTGGGCGTAACGATCAGACGCGCCCCCTTTTTTAACAAACTATTAATGGGCACCAAGTATTGCGCCATATCCGGGACAAACCGCCTATAGTAATTAAGAGCCCCCAGAAGCCGGCGGATTCCTTTGATATCGCGGGGAATGGCCATCTTAGTAATTGCCTCGACTTTGGCAGCATCCGGACGAACCCCTTCCTTGGATATAGTATGGCCTAAAAAAATTATTTTGCCCTTTCCCAAAACCGACTTGTCTGGAGATAGCCGTAGTCCGAATTCACGAATCCTCGCGAACACCTGTCGCAAATGGTGAACATGCTCGTCTTCGGACTTACTGAAAACAAGCAGATCGTCCATATAAATTTGACAGATTCCCTCGTCGATGCCCCTGAGGAATTCGTCCATTAAGCGCTGGAATGTGAGGGGAGCATTCTTCAGCCCGAAGGGCATCCGCGTAAATTCAAAATGTCCCCGCTCGAACGTAAACGCAGTCTTAGCTTGATCACGCGGGTGAAGTTTGATTTGATGATATCCAGCTTTTAAATCTAATGTGCTGAACACCGTGGCCCCACTCAGTCTGTCTATGATATCATCGAATCGCGGGATGGGGTACGCCTCATCAACGGTATTACTATTTAATTGGCGAAAATCTACCAACGCGATACGCGATATTTTTCCGTAGTTTCCCCCGGCACTGGTTTCTTCTTAACTGCCCATAAGGGGCTATTATATGGGGAGGAACTGTTCACAATGATCCCCTGCCGCTGCAATTCCTCTAACTCCTCGCGGATGTGACGCCGCAGTGCTTGGGGGTACCGCTTTCCCTTCACGTATGTCACCCGATCATGTTTGAGGGGAATTTCGTGTACCGTTCTCCCCGTGGTTCCTAGCACGTCCCCTTCCTTATAGAAAATGTCATAAAATTCCTGCATAAGCGACTTTCTCCAATTCTCGACCTTGCTAACTGCCCCGACCCTGGTACCCTTGACAGCCCGGTGACACACGTATGTCCTACGCCCTAGTTTAATATGCCACTTCCCTTTTTCGTTCCTCACCTTGGCGCCTACCCTTTCTAAAAGATCACACCCGACTATCACCTGGTATTCTCTCGGCATGCTATCTACCACGTGTGCTCGTAATCTGCCCCGTCCTTTTCCCCATTGACGCAACCCTATCTTTATCTCGCCTATTACACTACATGGCCCACCCAACGTGAGCAACTTACAGCCGCATTTTTGAACCTGAAGCGCCTTCCCTTTTCCGCACAAGTTCTCTACAGCAGCTCTTGACAACAGGGTGCTCGAGCTCCCCGTGTCCACTAAGCACTTCACCCCACTCTGAATCTCAATTATAGGCAACCAACATTTGAGCTTACCTTCGATGGTGTTGCACGTGAAAGCTCGGTCGCCTCTCTTCAGGTACCCTCCTCATGCCGAAGCCTGAGTCTTCCTCCCTGCCATCGCCAGCCGCTGTCCTCGTGCCTGTGTCGCCCGACGTCGTTGCCACTCCCGGCCGCTCCGACTGTCCTCGCCGCTGCTGCTACCTGGCTCCTCCTCCGTCTCCGATGATAGTCCCGTCGATTCTAAGGACGCTCCCGCTCGTCTGGAAATTCTTTCTCTTCCTCGCACCTCCTGCGCGTTGACTTCCATGGGCTCACCATGAGACACTTCTTTCCGCCGATAAATATACGGACACTGCCGGGCTATGTGCCCTTCCGTACCACATTCGAAACATTTGGTTCGGGGACATTGTGCCACCAGATGTCGTGGTTTACCACATTCATGGCACCTCCTCTCGTCCTTCCTACCATGTTTCTTCTCCATTACCGGTCTCCTGTCTCGGTTCGTAGGTCTTTCCCGCCGGTAGCTCTCTGCCTCTCTCTTCCTACTAGTTTCAAACCGCGGCCGATTTCTGCTCATCTCCGGCCTCCGGAATGGGACTCTGGTCCAGCCTACCTCTACTTCTCCGATGTACTTCGACTCCTCGTCCCTGGCGCTCGCATCCACCATGTCTTGGGCGCATTCTAGAAAGCTCTTTTCTTGGGGCAGGCCGTCTTTCCTTCCTGTATCGCGAGCCAATTGCACCTTCAGGATTGTGGCCAAGAATGCCATACTTGCCTCCGCCTGCTCCGCACTCATGGTCTCCCTCAGCTTCTCAGTGATTTTATTAAATCGTGCTAATAGTATGCCCGCATATTGGCCGCTGCTCTGGTGGGGCTTCCGCATTTCCCTAAACATTTGCAGCATGTCCTCTTCCGGGGCCCACCGACCCCCTCCAAACGCCTTCTTAAGCCGAGCCTTCACCGTGTCCCACGGCGTGTCCTCATCTGCCTGAATCAGGTTCAGCACACTCCTTTTCACTCGACACACCAAAGCCGCTCTCAAGGCCGCAACTCCTCTAACCTCAATCAAATCTTCCGCGGCCATTGAGTCAATTAGGGATATTATCCGGTCACCTCCTTTCAGGAAGTGATTCAATTCTCCCACTTCCCCACTGAACTTGTCTAACTCGCCTATCGTGTACCTAATGTCCTGGGCATTTGCTCTCTTTAATTTTAGCCGCTCTATGGCATTAGCTTCTGCCGCGGCAAGATTTGCGTGTCCCTGCGCCAGCGTGGTTGTCGGTTGAGGCGGAACGTCATTAGGTAACGTCAGCGTGGGCGCTCGAAGAATTCCTTGTTGTCCGGTCTGAACTCCTCCCTCCTGCATTTCTCCGTTCATGATTGACCAGTAACCAAAAAAAATCTTCCGCTACGAACACTCCGCTCCGCTCCCGGGTTTCGGCACCACTTAACGAGTCCGGGTTAGAGAATTTTAAAAAAAAGAAAGGTTTAAGAGAATAATAACGCAACAAGAGCTGGTTAATAACTGACTTTATTCACCAAGTAATCCTACTTATATACTCTTAGGGAGTTGTTTATATTCCTAGTAGGATTAAGTTCTATTATTAGCTAGGTCTGGCTCTTAACTTATATATTCAAGGGGCTTGGGGTGGGCGAGCGGGTTAACGCTCATGCAAAAGTGAACCTACTTACAAACCCAAAGGTTGTATGCCCGGTCCGGGCATTAATTTTATTCCTCAAGAAATTTATCGCCCCTCCCCCGGGTATGTGAGGCCCGGCAGGCTACTGGAGGTAACCCACACAGACCGGGCTTAGAAGTAATGACCCGTTTTGTTTACTAAGACTCAGATTTATTTATTTATTTTTTAAACTATTTATTTATTATTGTCATATATAATTTAAGTGTGTCTTTAATTATGGGGACAATATTTGAGTATTCTGTGGTGCAGCCGGTGCGTGGCAGCACACCGTTTATTGATGGGGAGAAAGGACGAATCAGGGAGAAAGGACACAAAGGTGTAGTGTCCTTTCTCCCTGATTCGTGTAGTCAGGTCTGGCTTTGATTTGTTACCCTGAGGCTCCTCTCTGCACAGCCCAGAGCTGCCACTAGACATCAGCTTCTTCCTATGACTCCTCCTCAGGCTGTCTCAGCGGCGGCAGCCTCCTCTTCTTCGGGTGGACGGCCCCTATTAAGAGTGAAATGTGTGGGACCCACGACCTCTCTCCACCTTCCTATATATCCCATGAAGAAATCGGTATCGTCAAAGGCGTACAGTCCGGTTTTTCTGGATGTCCACCCCGTATGCCATAAATGGCAAGTAGGGGGAATTAAAAAAAAAAAAAAAAGTCAGGCTCGATGTTCATCCACGGCGGCACAGGATATCACTGCGTGCTCGGTTATATCAGGCACACCGCAGGTGAGGTATCTGGGATCGATAGTCTTGTCATGCTTCCGCAGCTTCTACCGGAAGCCCCCATGGCCTGCCAAAATCTGTGAGGTTCAGTAATCGGGATGGATCCACTTCGCCGCTTGTCTAGAGTAGACGGTAGGGAAAAGCTTTTTAAGGGCTGCACCCTTTTCAAAAGTGACCCACCGTCTGTTCCACTCATCCAGTGAGTCCTCCCTCAACACCTTCTTCCACCTCACAGGCTCCTCAACTATCCTCTGCTCCAGTCCCTCCGGAAGTGCATCAAGACCTTGCTTCTTAAGATCGAATTTGATGGCGTACTCTAGCAGGATGAGATCCAAGGGCATCTCTCCGGCCAATACCTTCACCGCCTCATGATACAGAACCTTACTTATTACAGGTAGGAGGCGTATGGGTCCGTACACCTTAGGCTCTTCCTTCTCCTTACCTCTCCCTTTGTATATAAGTCGCAGGTCAGCGATCTTCCACTTTCTCGGGAATTGCCCTATGTCCAAGCGTTGATTGAAAATGCTAAGGAGCTCCTCCTCGACATGGAGGGCACTATTCTTCAAGATTGCAGCGTCGACACTATCAAGTCCTGGGGCTCGTGCAGTCCTCGGTTTGAATAACGCCATGCGAAGATCCCAAATGTCTCATGGCGGACACAAGTCTGTTCCCGGCGGATATTGGCAGGTATGCCTTACCATTCTGTATGTATGTGTAATCCACATAAATTATCGCCCTCTCCTCCAGAGAGTTTGTCTGGCCACCTCCCATCCTCATAGCTGTCATCATCTGTGACGGCTTCACTTTGTCCAGTGCCACTCTGTACGGTATCCCCCAGGGATTCTTTGTTGACTTCTCCACAATAAACTCGTCCCATGACTTTTTCTTCTGGTGTCACAACCCGTTTCAATTTGCTCGGTACATGTGCCTACTATCTTCTCGGAGCACAGCCTTCGCTTTCTCCTCTCTGCACCCCTGGTATCTTCGCCTCACTCTTTGAGTAGAATATAAATGAAGCTTCTAGGACGTTTCTAGGATTAGCCAATCAGAAGCCAGCATTTGGTCACGTGACCTATGGCGGGAAACTTGAATTTGAATTTTCACCTCGGCCTAACCTTAACTGCCACGTGGTCTCACCTCGACTTAACCTTAACTATTAGGCCACGCCCCTTTCCAGTCACGTGACCCTTATGCCCCACCCCTTTTGAGTCACGTGACCCGCGGCACTTCCTGGTCTATGTTCCGCTCCCATGTTTTAGTCACGTGATTCAGTCACGTGACTCCTTTGTACCCTCTGGTCTACGCTCCGCCCACAAGGATTAGTCACGTGATACAGTCATGTAACCCGCGGCACCTCCTGAGCTATGCTCCGCCCCTAGGCTTTAGTCACTTGATTCAGTCACGTGACCCCTTTGTACCCTCTGGTCTACGCTCCGCCCACAAGGATTAGTAACGTGATCCAGTCACGTGAACCATGGAACCTTCTGACCTATGCTCCGCCCACAAGATTTACCCCCTCCACCCATTGAAGGGTCAGGTACCCACTTTATAGAGCATGAGTGTACCCGGCCGCCATTTTGTTTTTCTACCGTTTGAGAGACTTAAGGTTTTGTCGAAGGGTCATGTACCCACTTTATAGAGCATGAATGTACCCGGTCTCCATTTTGTTTTTCTTGCACCGCCATTTTGTTTTTCTACAGTTTGAGAGACTTGAGGTTTGGTTGATGGTTCAGGTACCCGCTTTATAGAGTATGAGTGAGCCCGACCTCGATTTTGTTTTTCTACCGTTTGAGAGACTTGAGGTTTTGTTGAAGGGTCAGTTACTCACTTTATAGCATGTAACCTTCCCAACGGTTATATACTCATAACCTATAAGATGAAGGGTCAGGTACCCTCCTTATAGGGCATGAGTGTACCCGACCGCCATTTTGTTTTTGTTTTTTTTCTGGGTGAAATGTAAACATGAACTTTGAAAACATAAACACAGGGTAGGGCCCCTTAATCCTATGACATCTTATGGACTTTGAACTGTTTATCTCTAACATATAAATAAATTGTAGAGTACCTTAATCCTATAACAACTGCTAGACTTTGAACTGTTTATCTCTAACATATAAATAAATAGTAGAGTTCCTTAATCATATAACAACTGCTGGACCTTGAACTGTTTATCTCTAACATATAAATAAATAGCATAGTCCCTTAATCCTATAACACCTTTTGGACTTTGAATTGTTTATCTCTAAAGCATAAATAAATGGTAGGGCTTCCTAATATTTAAATAGCTTTTGGACATTGAACTGATAATCCTTAAAACATAAATAAATAGTAGGGCTCGTTATTCCTATAACAGCTTTTGGACTTTGAGCTGTTAATACTCTTATCTTTACTTATCTCGCTGAAACATAAACAAAACAACTTTTCAATGTACTACGTATTTTTAATATCTGATAGTATAAATAATGGTCTTAAAAAGATTAACTTTTAATCCTTTAAGTTCCTATCGAACTTTTAATCTCTAAAATACATCGACAAATCGAAACGACTGTATCACGCTGGCTAAAGAGGTTATACCTTTTCATAGCTTTGAACTCTTTTCAAAGTACACGAGTCGGTATTAATAACTACGAACACGATGCAGTAAATTTTAATTGATGAATATTAATTAATCATTAATTCATACTCGAACTGTAAGTTCCTATAACTAATTTTTAATTATTACCGTTGATAGGGCTTCTTAATATTTGAATAGGTTAAGGAGTTAACTTGAGAAACCTAAGATTTTGTCGAGGGGCCAGTTACCCACCTTATATTAGGTAACCTTCAAGTAAACAATGGACTTTGAACTGTTAATATACAGCTTCTTAATCCAATAACAACAGTTGGACTTTGAACTGTTAATCCCTAAAACATAAATAAAATGTAGAGCTCCTTAATCCTATAACAGCTTTTGGACTTTGAGCTGTTAATACCGAAAATATAAATAATGAAATAGGACTTGTCAATCCTTCCGCTAAAAAGTAAACAAATTTAGATTTCGCAATAATGCGCTACCCCATAATCCTTCCTTTGAAAGTAAACAATGGACTTTGAACTGCTAATCCTTAAAAAGTTTAACTTTTATACACAAACTAAGATATAGGGCTTCCTAATCTATTTATGATATCCTAGGTATATCATGTGTGTAACAGTATTAAAATATAATTAATAAAAGAAAAATACAACTTTATAAAATAAAAAGATTTATTCCATCAAAATATTAGATACAAGAAATAGAATTTTTAAATAAATGAAACATCATCTTTATAACCAATTCTTTCATTATACACTAAAGAAATGATTTCATCGCTATTGTTAAAAGCCTGGATGTCTTCAACCGACATCTTAAAACGTTTAGGAAGATACACTCTGATAGAATTATCATGATCCTTTAACGTAGCGACCAACGCTAATCCCATTTTCGTTTCAACATGTTCCAGTTCTCCGATGATGTATGGCCGTCCGATTTGAATATAATTCAATTTATGCACATTGCGAGCGCCATCGTTTAATCGGTTGAAGAGAGCTTTAAAATCTCTGATTAAACTAAAAATAAAACAGATTTACATAAGAAGAAAGCAGGTTTAGATAAAAATAAGAAATGGCTAAAGCAATAAATATACTTACGAATTCATGATGATTGAAAATGCAGGATCTGCTATGATCGGATGCTAGAACAAAAATGAATCCTTAGGTAGTCGCTCGCTGCGGAGTATTGATGGAGGGTAAATCTACGCTAGTTGCGCATGCGTTACCCCCTCCATCAACCATACTCTTCCTTACCACCACTCCCACAATTTCAAGTTATCATTTTCGACCTTGTCAATTCCTCCACCACTAATTTTTTTTTTCGCTGATATATAAACAAAAAATAGCATACGCAATATTAAAATTTTATGCAACTGGACCTGTTAATCCTCTATCTTTACTCATCTCACTAAAACATAAACAAAACTACTTTTTAACCTTATACCAGTTCTCAATGTTTATATTTCATGCAATTTTCCCAATTTTTACCTTTATCTATCTATTTATTTATTAAAATGTTCTATAACCTTCTCAATGTTTATACATTTCTGTCCACTTGAGCGCAGCACCTTACTCCACTTGAAGATTTCCCTGGCTACTTTACATAATCTTCTCAATACTTAACGGTTCTCCATACTCACTTCATAATTCAAATTGTTTGTTTTCTTTCATAAAATGATAACATTTTATTAGATATTTCTATATTGTCTCCGGGTCAACATGTCTTGTTTTGTATAGGGGACTGTCAATATTAGAATGTTTGCTATCATCGGATGATAGATAATGTTAACAATAACTAATATGAGCAAAATCGTAGCAGTTGGAGCACAATTCTGACCACGCTTTCCCCCTCCCCCCAAAATTCCAAATATTTACATTTTTCATAACTTGAAGTCCAATAATTTTAGTGGTTTTTAGTAATTTTAGCGGTTTTTATTGATTTTAGTTATTTCTCATCAACTTCTAATGGCAAAATACAATTCGGCAATAATACTATGCTTAATATTTGACCGAATCCATCATTTTCTTTTACATCATTGATAATATCCTTTGAGTAGGTCTTTTACTGCTAAGACTTCAACCTCTAATTATATATTATATTTTTTAGTATATTTTAACCAATTTTAGATATTATTTTTTGTTTTTATAATTGATTTTGCCAGTTACTTCATTGATTTTAGTAAATTTTAATGATTTTAGAAATAAAAAAAAATATTTTATTAGCAAATATTTGTATAAAAGACTTGTTTTGTATAGAAGATTTGTTTTGAGATGATGTATTATCTGTAGTTGATATTATTATTTCCTCAAACTTCGATGAGGAAACAGGTACTGATAGTGGTGCCTCATAGGCGAACTTATGGAATTCTTGGGAAAAAGTGTGGACTCTCTTGAGCGCCGTTAGAGTCGGCGTCCAACACGGAACCGGGCGCGCACTTGTTCATCTGCGAGGGAGAGAGTTCTCCGCCTCCTCAGTGATTTCCTCTTTTGCTGACACTCTTCAGTATCTCCACTCTACCGTCAATGGTAAGCTCATCACTGTCGGTCACTATAACTTGACATCTTGCGACCGTCTTATACAATCCTGCCTCTTTCATCTTTGCGCGCCGAACCACGGGCCGTGCTCCATTAGTTGATGTCAGAGCAAAGCAGCACATTTCGATATCGGAGCACTACAGCCTCCATGCTGTCGTCAATATTTTCTAGAGGCGGCATGTAGGATGAGACCAGGGTAAAGGAAATGTTGCCCCATCTGCCATAACATGCCGCTTGATCCGCGGTTGTGTTCTGTTTCAGCTCCATTGCGTCGACTGCAGGTTTGACAATGACTATGGTTGTCGTAGGCCTCCTTTCTCCACTCCCCAAGGCCACCACTCTCGACGCTACGGCAAATCCAGCCACCAGGTTCTTGTGGTACCACGGTTCTTGGACAGCCATTAGGTCACATTGCCGTGCGAAGGTCCTCAGCTCGTCAGCCACCACTCGCCTCCGAGCTACCCTCAGTTAAGTCATAACCGGTCCTCTTTGACAATTTCCTCATCTCATCGTCCCGACTGCCCGCACTATGTTTTCCTTGTCCCTTCCTCTTCATTTTTCTCCACCGCTGCACAGTTCTTACTACTCTTCGTCCAACTCTCACTTTCACTCCTGATGGTGACGTATGTGGTCCCTTCTGTTATTCTGGGGGCAGTTCGGTCCACTATTTCTCCCAGAATATCAGCATGGGTAAGCTTACCCTCCTTCTTACCTTTCCTCTTCGCCTTTCCTTCTTTCCTTACCGACTCCTCCGGTTGCTGTTGGATGGCAGGGTCTTTCTTCTTCTTCTTCCTCTTCTTTTTATCCATCACTGTACGAAAGCATTCTTCTTCTTCTTCTGACACCTCCGTTTCGTCGGGGAAAATGCTCCCCCCTCTGCACATAGCCATACTTCTTCCGATTTTACGCATTGGGGCTGGCTTGAAGTTTCAAGTTACTAAAAATCGTTAAAATGAAATGGAAAGCAACATTAAAATTAATAAATAATACTAAGATATAAAATACTAACCCAATGGATACATAAAACCACTAAAATAAATAAAGAAGGTAAACTCACTTATAAAAATTATCTAAAATTTATTTACATTACTAAAAAACGCTAAAAACAAATAAAAAGCAGCTAAAACCATAAAAAACACAAGAAATTTTTGTTGGATGAAACAAAATTTAGAGAATTGATAAAAACCTATTCAAATAATAAAAAACAAAGGTACAATCAACAAAAATTATTAAAACTCGCAAAATTAAATTAAAGCAGCAGTATGATTATTAAATAAAAACTAAAAAGGATTAATGTAATTGATATATCAATAAAAAAAAAAATCTTAAAATAATTTTGAAAAACGCTAAAATAAATAAAAAATACTAAAAATCGTTAAAATGAAGTGGAAAGTATAAATGAAGTGGAAATACCCGCTAAAATTTATAAGAACCGCTAAAATTACAATTGTTGTTGGAGAAAACAAAATATAGAGAATTGATAAAAATCGTTAAAAATAATAAGAAAACAGCTAAAATTAAATAAAATGTAATAATAAAACCATAATGAAAAGTATTAATGTAATGGATACATAAAAAAAAAAAACCCCTGCTAAAATGAATGAAAAAACAGCTAAAATCACTAAAACCACTAAAATTAAATAAAGGTAAATAGTAAAATCAAGAAATAACAACAAGTAAATGAAACAGTGAAGCAATTTCATTGAAATAGTGCTAAAAAAATTAATAAATAATAGAATAGAAATAAATTATCCAAAAAAAAAACCCAAAACTAATAATGTACTCGATATTATAACTAAACATGATAAAAGCTATAAGAATCCAGTGAAGATTAAGTTAATAGAGTTAAAAAATAATTAAAAACAATCTTAAATAAAATCCTGTTGAAGGATTGATATAAAGAAACATGATTTTTTTTAGATTGAGACGTAGTGTCATATTATAAATAATAAGAATAGCTATCACCTCTCACATTCACACTTGCTTTCGGGTAAATTAATACCACTTCAGAGACCATTCACAATCGCTTACAGGTAGTTTGATACCACGCCAAAGGCCGTTGGTAATAACTAATCTTTTAACTTATAATGTCCGAACGTCAGAGTCGTCTCTCCTTCTTCTAATATTACACGTCTGTCGCCATTAGACGAGAACGACAATTAAACAATTTAGAGCGTTAATAAAATATCCTGACGAGACTGTGGTATTCTGCTTCATTGTGTTTCAAAATAGTTTAATTTCTTTTAAACTGACTAAATAATCATCAAAAGTTATTTTATTTTTTTCACTACATTTTTATTGATCCCTTTGACTGTTTTTATCTCCCCCCCCTCTGTTTCTACACGGTATACTTTTGATCTGTAAAAGTGCTGATGTGTTCCTCTTTCACCTCATCTTTTAAATTTCCTCCACTACCAAGTGTTTAAACAAGAAAATAAAAAAAAAACAATACACGTGCTTGCGCCAGACGAAAGCAATAGTAGGCCTCCAGGAGATTCGTTGGACGGATAACGAGGTGGTTAGCCTGAAGGAGTATCTTCTCATTTACAGTGGGCATAAACGAAACCAAGTTGGGACAGGTTTCATGATAAGTAATAAGCAAAGACATCAGTTGACATCCGCATGATGGTATAGAAGGATCAATCTAATTAGGGATTAAATTATTTGCCGCTTCTATAAATTTGTTTTATTGAAAACTAGTTTCGAATGTTATACATTTATCCTCAGTTCTAAAAACACAAAAAAAATAAAAAAATAATCAATTCAAAATATAGTTTGATATTATTATGCATATTAAATTAGATGTAATATAAATCAGTATTATAAATCATTTATGAATTATGAATATAATTAAGACAAAAATCAAATAAATGTTGGTACTAACCAAGGTTTAAATGAATTATATCAAACAGAAAAGTTTGTACTGGTTACTTCTCGCATTGAACTAACAATGAACGAAAGGTAGGTAGGATGTGTATAGGTAAACGGTTTGAGGGTCAGGGTTTCCCAGTAATGCCGGTGAGTAATTGGTTTTTCTGTTATAGATGGGAATAAATTTAAGATTGGACTTTTGGAGATATTTATTTGGTCACTTAAGCAAAAATTTGGATTGGATTTGAAGGATTTTATTATTTCAAATGCTTCATATATATTTAATTTGAGGCTGTTTTCAACGTGATGTATTGATTTAACTCCTTAGTCTTTGATGAATTTATGATTTTTTTTTATTTAAATGAATTGCAAAGTTGGAATTCTCTGTCTTATTATTATATGCACGTATTTGTTCCTTTTATCTCTGATTTAGCGATCTTCCAGTTTTCCGCGTGTATTTGGCTGCACAATCATTAGAATTTAGTTCGTATACTCCGCTGTTTTGGAAAGGGTCTATTTTGTCTTAAGGAGAAGAGAAATATGAGGATAGGGTTTTTTCTATTTTAAAGCAGGATTTAGTCCTAGTTTTTTCAATTCATGCAGCCAAATGCACAATCATTACAATTTAGTTCTTAACTCGCGGACTTCGGTGGCAAATTTATTCACGGGATTTTTTATATTAGGAAAACCGTTTTTGTTTATAAAATCATAAACTTTCTTTCTATAGTTATCTCTTTCTAGAATTACTGTCGTATTTCGTTTATCTGTTTTTATGATTACGAGATTATTTTCGTGAGATGAGTCCGCTACCTCTCCGACTGTATGGCCTACCAAAAATACACAAGCCGGAAATCCCCATAAGACCAGTCGTTACATCAATAGCCCGATCTATAAGGTTGCCCATTACTTGAACAATTTATTCAAAACCAGAGTCACATTTTCCCCAAAACGCGGTAAAAAAACTCAATAGCGTTAGTCAACAAAATTAAGAACATATTAATTCCGGATAACGCTAAATTAATATCATTCGACATCACAAATCTTTTCACAAGTATCCCGCCACTAGAAACAATAGAAATTTTAGAACAGTTAATTTATTTATTTATTTATGGGCAAATTAGAACAAATAATTCTTGACCCAAACAATCTCAAATAGCTCAAAATATCATATACTGGTATCGGTATGTAGATGACATTATATGCCTATGGTCTGGTACGACAAGACGAATAAATAATTTTTTAAAGGAAATAAACGAAATTCACCCTTCGATTAAATTCATAGTAGAACTGGAAAAAAACAAAACCATAAACTTTTTAGATTTAGAAAACACAGTAAAAAATAAACAGCATGAATTTGGAATTTACCGGAAACCCATACACACGGATGTCGTTACAAACAATGAAGCTAGGAGACCGATAGCACATAAACTCGCAGCCTTCAATAGCACGATTAACCGTCTTTTGAAGGCACCATTAAATAAAAAGAACTATAATAAAGAAATTGAAATAATATATTCCATAGCAAAAAATAACGGGTACAATAAAACCACTATCAATCATATTTAAAAAAAACAAATACAAAAAAAAAGACAATTAATGATATCTATTCAACAACCCCCGAAGATAGGCCCATCCCTAAACATTATGTTTTGATTCCATATTACTGCCATATATCCACCAAAATAGACCCTTTCCAAAACAGCGGAGTATACGAACTAAATTGTAATGATTGTGCAGCCAAATACACGGGAAAAACTGGAAGATTGCTAAATCAGAGATTAAAGGAACATATACGTGCATTAATAATAAGACAGAGAATTCCAACTTTGTAACACATTTGAATGAAAAAAATCATAAATTCATCAAAAATTCGGGAGTTAAATTAATACATCACGTTGAAAACAGCCACAAATTAAATATATATGATGCACTTGAAATAATAAAATCCTTCAAATCCAATCCAGATTTTTGCTTAAATGACCAAATGAATATCTCCAATAGTCCAATCTTAAATTTATTCCCATCTATAACAGAAAAACCAATTTTAATTTACTTTTAATTTACCAATTTAATTACTCACCGGCATTACAAGAAAAACCTCGATCCTTAAACTGTTTACCTATAATCATCCTACCTACCTTTCGTTTATTGTTAGTTCAATGCGAAAAGAAACCAGTACAAACTTTTCTGTTTCATATAATCTATTTAAACCTTGGTGAGTAGCAACAGGTATTTGATTTCTTGTCTTAATTAAATTCATAATTCATAAATATTTTATAATACTCATTTATATTACATCTAATTTAATATGTATAATAATACCAAACTATATTTTGGATTGATTATTTTTGAATTTTTTTTGTGTTTAGAACTGAGGGTGAATGTATAACATTCGAAACTAGTTTTCAATCAAACAAATTTATAGAAGTGGCAAATAATTTATCAATCCCTAATTAGATTAATTCTTCTATACCATCATGCGGATGTCAACTAATTATTTTGATAAACACTGTAACTATAAGTAACTTAAAATTAATCTAAAAGCTCTTCGTCAATATTTATGTCAAAACTATAAAAAGAAATACATTAAAAGCCTGTAAAATCTAACAAGTAAACAATTTAAAAACAACTATCAGGTTCCTGTATTAAAATAAATTATAAATATATCAACTATATCATATGCTGTTCAAGCAAAAACATTTCCCAACTGTTATTTAATTTTTCATGGACAAACTACTTGTGCTCTTTGCACTGAGGCTTGTCGAACAACAAACTTAGAGCTATCAACTTGTTACTTAGAGCCAGTCGGCACCCCTCGATAAGCAAAATAATTCTGGAGAACAGGTCCGCCGAACAAAATATTTTTTTCTCAACTCACTATATTTATTGGATGTCCCTAGAAAGCAATTAATATCCTCTTTTTCGACGGATTTACGTAGAAGGCAGTTATGGATACTGCCATGCATACACGGTGTTTGTCTAAGATTTAGTAATTCCCTTCTACAACAAATCTTCCTTATTGATAAAAGATTAAAATGATTATTTAAATAGGGTGTGACAATACCCACAACACATAACCCTGTCAACCTCCCGCGCTGATTGGTGACACTTGAAGTATCGAGGTAAATTCCTGTCCGGTCAAAATTTCTGGGATAGCCGGAAGCTAGCCGACTTAAAATGAAGTGCTTCCCTATCTATGCAATTAAAAGCCGCTTTAAAGTCTATGAAAAATGCATAGATTTTACGACGTTCTTTTGCTAATGTTAAATTAACGACGCTGAACAAATTGAAAATGTGTTCTACGGTCAAGTAGCCAGGACGAAATGACGTCTGGGAATCATTTAAAATTTCGTTGGTGTTGACCCAGCAACTAAAATAAAATACCAGCCAGTAGTTTGCTAGTAACATTAATGAAGGCTATCCGTCTGAAATTTTCCAACCTATGGACATCTCCTTTTTTGAACAACGGGTAAATGACTGACTCAGCGAAGCTTCGCGGGATTCTAACTGCATTAAAGTAACCATTAAATAAATTAACAATTTGCAACAAAACACATTCCGGCGAATTTTTGAAGAATTCATAAGCAGAGCCCGGATACTTATGTTATTGCATATTTTGTTTGCATGCACTTTTAACTTTTTAAACAGTTAATCAAATATCTTTACCAATCTGTGTGCTCAGATGCAATTAGCCAAATTTTATTTTGCATATTTTATGATAAATGCATATTTTGATAATTCCAATTAAGTTAAAAAAAATCAAGATCAAACATTAAAACGCAACACTGAAGATGAAATGCCATATTACAAACGTTGGTTCATTTTCAATGAAAAACTATAACAATGCAAAAGCATATTGCTGCCTTCAATAATCGACTTCTTAGAATATGGATTTTTGCCATTTCTCGGCTTTTCATTTCACCCTTTTTTAAATAAAACACTCGGTTTCAATTTCAGTCTTTCGTTTCAAATATTTTTATTATTTAAAATCCCAAATGTAAATGCATTTTCTTCAAAAGTGAAATCTTGGATCGACCATTAAAATATCACAGATGAAACAATTTTTACAGCTGACGGAAAAGTACTTTTTTTGCAGCATTGTTCAAAAAATGTTTCAAGTGAAAGGAAATCACAGGCTGATTAACATTTCAATACAGGTGAGCTCTATTGTCATTTTCCTTGCTTTTAAGCATATATTGTGGTTAGGAAAAGAGTTATTTTGAACTAGTAAAGCTTTGATTAATCGGGATTAAAAAAGTGAGCGGTAGACAAGGATAATGGAAAAAAAGGTCAATTTAAAAAAGTGTATTTTCTTAGTAACAAAAACATATATACAGTAATCGCAATTATTACGTTCCGATTTTCGGTCGCGAATTTCAAATTCAAGAATGTTCACTCTATATTCCAATACGTTACAGATTTTTTAAAACAGTAAATGCATCTGTACAAAACAATTTTCTCACTGAAAATACCCAATTTTAATTTTAATAATTAAATTATATATAACCTGATAGCAGAACATTTTTCTTATTGAGGTTATTTTTAGATATTACCACAAATTGCCTGACCAATGACGCAATCCCTCCAAAATTTAAACGTAATATTATTTTTGTTTTCTTACCAAGAAGACAAATGAAGTAGTGGAAGAACACACAGAAATATAATTTGGATAGATTTGATAAACTAAATTGATTTTAAATTCGTAAACTGAAGAAAATTAAATGTGAACTTTTCTAAATCGAGAACTCGTATATTTTTTATGTTTTGGTCAGAAACCACTAGAGCAAATTAATAAATAAATCAATGATATGATATGAGCAACTATTCCGTTCCTTTTTCAACACCTGGATACAATGGCAATCTCAATTATTATCCCCAGCTAAACAACAACTCATCCATATCATTTTTACAGTATATATAATCATACACTTACCTTACGGCTCTATGAATTCCTAGGATCGAGGACCATTGCCATTACGTTTACCTGATGTCTTCATATAAATATATCATCATCGTTGATTATGACGCTTGATGCTGCAGTTCCAGTATTTATTTTTTAGGTTGATAAAGGCAATCCTCAGCAAGGGAGATGTTTGCCAACATATAATACTATTGATGTTGAATACATTGCTAATAACAGTTTATGATTAATATGTATATGTGAGCTAAAATACATCTCTATATAGACAGATATACCTACACATATACGTATGCATATACATGCACACACATGCATGCCCATAGATACATATGTACACAGATATACACATACACATACATGCACTTACATAAATACACACACAAGCATATATAAATACCCACATAATACGTGCACATACATAAACACTCATATGCACATACACTCATCCACACACAAGCATATATACATAAACTAATATACATGCATACACACACACACACACACACCCGTGAGGAGTTAATAGCCTCCCATCGGGCGCCTCCCCAGGTGGCAGATAGGGGAATGCTCAACAGATATGGTGGGTACCGGGGAAATAAAATACCCGGGGTGGACCAAAACTAAACAAATCCAGGCGCGACGGTTCCTTGATTAGGCGGTGACCTGGTCAGCGTCTGTTCCTCAGGTTAGAGGCGGCTGTATTAAACCTGGCAGGAGGTATAAAATGCAAATTAAATTTATGAAATGATAGAGCAGTAGATTAGCCTTACGGTGCAGGGGCTCGGAACCCCAGTACCGGCGTCGGAAGAGGTTGCGAAAGCGGGACCCACGTCGTCGTCATCATACCACCACAAAACCACGTATAGAAACCCAACTTTAGCTGAGACAACTTCAGGTACACCTTTGGAGTTTTGCCAGGCGGAGTGGACGAAACTTGTTAAAGAAGTCCAGGATTTACAAGCATACATCCAGTCGCGACATAATGTCCACGGTGAGATAAAGGAATATGCCTGTAGAATCCAGAACCACCTGATGTCACTGGAGACCAAATTAAGTGAGGAAAAAAGCAGAAAGTTTAGTGGATGCTGGTACCCAGACCGTGACGCCAGCACCAACAAAAACTACGAAAAAAAATAATCAGTTGGATAAACAGCGTTCAACTACTCAAGAGGAAGACTTGAGAAAGAAGCAAAAAACAAAGGTGGTTGTACAGGGTAAACATACCAAGATACCTAGGGGAGAAAGAGCGGAGCAGCCTCGGCAACACATGATGGCTCCTACAGCATCCACAGAGGGGCAGTGGCAAACAGTCACGAAGAAGAGGAGGGACAGAAAAGGGTGCCAACGCCCAAAACCACCAAAGCCGGACGCTCTGATAATCAAGATCCCAAAGGCACCACCTATGCAGATACCCTTCGTAAGGTTCGGGCCGATTCAGCGTTGCAAAGGCTGAATCGGCCCAATGGGCTCAAGTATCATCAGGATTCGCAAGAATGAGGCCGGGAATCTTCTGATACAGTTGAACCGAGAATCAAAAGGGGCTCTGGAGAGCATGAAGCAAACCCTAGAAGGAGCGTTGGGATCAGAGGCCGAAGTAAGGTCTTTGAGACAGGATTCATGGATTGAAATCAGAGACCTGGATGCCCTTACATCAGAAGAAGAAGTCGCTGAGGCACTCACTACCTTATTAGATGGAGAGCAGATCCAGAAAACTGCTGTGCGATCGATTCGCCTGGCATACGCTGGAACAAAGACGGCAGTTGTTGCTCTTCCAGTCCTACAGGCCAGGAGAGCAATTGCTGAAGGAAGAATCAGGGTAGGACTGGTCATCGAGCAGTGGACTGCAAGAAGAGTCCTATTTGCGCACTATGCGATGGAGTAAGCGGTAACGGACACCCGTGCGGTGGTAGCAAATGCCCGGCATTACAGCGAGCTCTAGAAGAACAAAGAAGGATAAAAAATCGTTGCAGATGAGAATCCTCCAACTTAATCTCAACCACTGCGAAGCCGCCCAGGATCTCTTATGGCAAACCATTAAAGATCTACGAGTGGACGCCGTGATCTTGAGTGAGCCGTATAAAAGCTTGGACGGCAACTGTTAGGTATCCGACGTCACAGGAAGGGCAGCAATATAGGCATGTGGACAAAACTGCATAGAGGAAACGCCGCAGGCCCCTACAACTGGTTTTGTCTGGGGTAAGATACAACATCTGTACCTGTACAGCTGCTATGCCCCGCCGAGCGCCACAATCCAGGAATTCGAGGATCAATTAGACAGCATAGTACGAGACGCCAGAGGGCGAAGGCCAATAGTAATTGCCGGAGACTTTAATGCCTGGGCGACAGAGTGGGGCAGCAGGTTGGCGAACCGACGCGGAGAAGTCCTATTAGAAGTCTTTGCCTATATGGACGACTTGGTGTTGGTAAATACAGGGACGAAACCAACATTTGTGAAGGGGGGCAGGTCTTCCATCATTGACTTGACATTTGTCAGTGATAGCCTACGTCCAACTACTGATTGGCAGGTCTGCGACCTATACACCCACAGTGATCACCAGGCTATACTTATCACCCTGGGAAACCGAAAAACAATTTCAGCGAGGCAAGAAAGGAGTAGAGTTCGCTGGAAAGCTAGGGCTTTTGACAGAGAGTCATTCAAAATTATGATGGAGGCATCTTGTGAGCTTTCAGGCTCCGCAGAGGATAAGGCACACCAGGTAATGGATCTGGTCACCACGGCGTGTGACGCAGCTATGGTGCGCAGCAACGCATGCATGGGCCGAAACCCAGTCTACTGGTGGAACGACCAGATCGCTGACTGTCGTAGACGGTGTCATGCATCGAGAAGAAGATACCAGCGAGCAAAAGGCAGCTCTCAGTTCCAAATATTCCAGGAAGAGTTCAAAGCTATGAGGCGTGAACTACGGCGAGCAATCAAGATGAGCAAGAGGCGGTGCAGGAAGGAACTCTGCGAAGAGGTAGACGAGGATCCATGGGGACGGCCTTACCGGACCGTCATGAAGAAGTTAAAGAGCAACTCTTCGAGATCACACACGTGCCCGGTTGTTGTAGAGAAGATAGTGGCAACTCTTTTTCCAGAACAAGAAGAATTAATGCATTCAGGGTTGTGCCAGCCATTTGACGTACCATCCGTGACAGCTGAAGAACTCAAGGATGTCTGCACTAGCCTTCTGATAGGAAAAGCATCAGGTTTGGATGGTATCCCAAATGTGGCTCTAAAGGCGGCAATGGAGACTAGGTCAAATCTTTTTCAGGAAATCTTCAGTTCTTGTTTAAGTGAAGGATCCTTTCCGCGGCCATGGAAACGACAGCGCCTTGTGCTGATCCCGAAAGGCAAGGGAAACGCATCGGACCCTTCAGCATATCGACCGATATGTCTGTTGGACACAGCTGGCAAGGCTTTGGAGAAAATTATAGCTGGTAGAATACAAGAGACCACAGAAGGTGTAGGGGGCCTAGCACAGACTCAGTTTGGCTTCCGGAAAGCAAGATCAACTCTGGACGCAATCACCATGGTGGTAGAAACGGCTCGGAAGGCTATTGCGGGGAAGAGGTGGAGGAGAGGTGCGAAATGCTACTGCGCAGTTGTCACGCTTGATGTTAAAAACGCCTTTAACTCGGCTAGATGGAGCTGTATTCTGAATGCCCTGCAGGAAATGGGTGTCCCCACTTACCTGACGAGCATCATTCGAGATTATTTCAGGGACAGAACCCTGATTTATTCAACATAAGATGGGCCATAAAGATTTAAGGTGACTGGTGGAGTACCCCAGGGCTCAGTGCTTGGGCCACTACTGTGGAATGTCATGTACGATAGGGTCCTCAGGCTTCGCCTGCCAGAGGGTGCCAAGACGGTGGGCTTTGCTGACGACATAGCAGTGGTGATCGAGGCAAAATACAAAGATGAAGTGAACTTGAAGGCCAACCAGAGCATTTCATTGCTCCGAGATTGGCTGGCATCAGTGGGGCTCCAGCTGGCAGACAGGAAAACAGAGGCCCTTCTTATTAGTAGTCGCAAAAGGAAGGAAGAAATAACCTTGAGAGTGGGTAGACAAGAAATTAGGTCCCAGTCTTCCCTGAGGTATCTTGGGGTTATAATCGATGAGAGGCTGCGGTTCAAGGAGCATATCCAACAAGCATGCGATAAAGCGGCTAGAGTGAGCACAGCGTTGGCCCGACTGATGCCCAACATAGGCGGACCCAGAAGTAGTCGGAGACTATTGGTAGCAAGTGTGGTCCCATCTACTCTGCTCTACGCAGCCGCCATATGGAGTGAGGCATTGGACATACTGGCCTACAGGAGACCAATGGTATCTGTCTACCGACGGAGTGTTCTCAGAGTGATCAGCGCGTTCCGCACAGTTACCTACGAAGCTGCATGTGTGGTGGCCAGGATGCCGCCGATAGAGCTGGTCGCAGAAGAGAGGCAACGCTCATATAAGAGAGTTGGACGCATCTCCAGTACCGAGGAAAGGAAGCAGACGGCCGAGAGATGGCAACGTAGCTGGGATACGACATTGAAAGGGAGGTGGACCCATAGGCTGATACCTCAAATCCAACCTTGGCTGGATAGAAAACATGGGGAAGTAGATTACTACCTAACACAGATGCTCACAGGACATGGCTGCTTCAGAGCCTACCAAGTGCGGTTCAAGCTGGACAATACCGCTGTATGTCCAAGGTGTCCAACAATAGATGAGACTGTAGAGAGTGTATTCTTTAGCTGTCCCCGCTTTCAAGAAGAGAGGGGAGAATTTCTAGGAATCTGTGGCTCAGGACCCACAGTAGACAGCATCGTCAGCCTGATGCTGCTTTCACAGGAGTGTCGGATGGCAGGCCAGCGCCTAGCGGCAGAGGTCATCAAGAAGCTGAGGAAGGAGGAGAAGCAGAGGCGCGACTAAATAGTGACAGCCTAAAACAATGAGGCGGCACACAGCCAATCACCCTCCATGAAGTAATGCCTAACGGTGGTCCCGTGGAGGGTGGGAAAGAGGTGTAGGGAGGTGGTTTTAGTGGGTAGAAATCCCACACGCGAATAGGTACGGGCCTATCCGTGTCTTTTGAAGATTTCCACCCACCCTCGTATTAAAAAAAAAAAAAAAAAAAAAAAAAAAAAAAAAAAAAAAAAAACCACAGACATACATACATATCCATACTCAGTCATTTTTAGTCTAGTACGGATGTTATCCGTCATATTTATGTATTTAAACCATAAATTTACAGATTTTCACTCTATTTACACACACACACACACACACACACACATATATATATATATATATATATATATATATATATATATATATATATATATATATATATTTATATATATATATTTATTTATTCCGCAGGTAGGCATTCCAAATACATCAATAAGGAGTTGAGATTTGTGAAAATAAAGCATTTAGTGTCCAAGGAATCGTGAGGTCATTTGAATTTGACGAATATGAAGGTGTTACTATACCTAACATATTTTCTAACTTTTTGATTGAAAATATCTTGTTCTGTAAGATTTATTTTCCACAATATGAATTGCAACGCATTAAAAGGAGTATACTTTTCCGATCGAGTCCTTCAAATTTCATAATATTGTACAGACAAGTTTTCCTATACTTTTTCATTTTTTGCACCATGAGCAATTATAGAACGAACTTATTTTATATTATTTTTCATAAAACCATAATATCTTGTTCTTACTTTTTCATTTTTCGTACCATGAGCAATTATAGAACGAACTGATTCTACATTATTTTTCATAAAACCAACGTTTTCATCTCTTCACTTATTTTTCGCTTAGAATGAACATTTTTTTTTATAACATGCAGGACGAATTAATGAACTAGAATAGTAATTTGGGTAGGAGAGTACATTGAATATAATACAGAATTAATAAAAAATGTGATGATAATTAAAAATAAAAACCTTGAATTTTAATATCACACTTATACATGTGAATTTTAGAATTATTGTTCAGATTATGGACATTTTTAAGACAATTCGTCAAAGGTCAATCAACACAAATATAACAAAGTTTCAAAATTCTTATTCCTGTACCGTATATATCTGGAATTTTGCATCATTTATGAACCAGTTTGTTGTGATATATTACACATTCTTAATTAAATGAGAACTACTCAAACTATACACGTCTTAAAATGATTTTTAGTATGTTGTAACCTATTTCATTTGTTTTACGAGGAGTATGGAACATGGAGTACACAACTCTTTACGATCACCGTTTTTTTAAACAAATTTTTATTTTATTTTAGCGGTTTCGATTTATTTTAGATATTTTAAAAATTGATTTTAGCTGTTATTTAAACCGTTTCTATTAATTTTACATATTTTTATTGAAACTAGATAATCTTTATAAGTTATTTTAGTAATTTTTAATGATTTAAGTTATTTTATTTATCGATTTAGACGTTTTTAGGCAATTTTTGTGTTTTTTATAGGTGATTTTCGTTGTTTTTATTGATTTTAGCGTTTTTTGTCAGTGATTTTTGTTTTATTGATTCTAGAAATTTTTTATAAGTGATTTAAGTAATTTTCAATGATTTTAGTTGTTTTTTTATCATTTTAGTGGAGTTTATTTACTACGCTTCAACATAGTTTGTAAGTTTGAAGAGGTATATGGAATATCCCTGCACTAGTTTGAAAGTTTTATGGATTGTGTTGGAATATAGAGAACACACACCCATTTCCAGTCAACTCGATTCCTGCAGAGAAATATATATATATATTATAAACACCAGGAACCCACATGGACAACTTAAAACCAAAGATATGGTTTTCTATCAGCATACATACAGGATCCTGACAGTATTAAGTCAGTGAAAAAGCGTGAAGAAATCTGTATTGCTCATATACACACATGTACTTAGGGGTTGGTATGGCCGAGCGGGTTAAGACATGTGCAAAAGCGCGCATAGTTAGGAGCCTAAAGGTAATTTAAAGGGATTCCTCAGGTAATTAATCGCCCCGCCTTCCCCCCTTGGTGTTTGAGACCCGTCAACCTACTGATGGCGATTCATGCCAAACGGTATTAATTTATTTTATGACTAAAGATTCTGTGTTATGGTCACTGGCGTGGCTGTGAACCCTCGTAAACCAGTACTTCGAAAATTAGATATATGAATGATGGTTCCTAGCGCGGCTATAACGCCGTTAAGCCATAGAGCGTACGTCTGTGTGAAAAGAAGATTGCATAAGGTTAAAAAAAATGAATCGTCATACTGAAGATCGAAGATGATAATAAATTTCAGAATTTTAGCCCACTACGGTACGGTAAATATGTGCTCACTGACTGCCCGTAAGGATTGTTTGCATCTAAATAGATAATATAACCCGATTCTTCGTTTGAATTGAAGGTAATTAAGCTCAGGCGTATCTTATCATTTCGGATAGATTCTTGCACCAAGTAGACGAACATTAGTTTTAACGTAAACATGCGTATAGTCTCCTAAAGATTGGCATTTGAAGTGTTCCCATATGTTTTTATCGCGTGTATAATCTTCTGCTCTGATTATATAATTTATTGTAAAAAGCTTCAATTGTTGTGAAGTTCATTTAATTTTTCTGCAATGTCTATATAATCGTAAGAAAACACGACCAAATATCAGATCCGATATCATTTTGTATATATGTTAAAGGAATTGAAGGATTTCTAATAACTGAAGCGTTCGTTTATAGGAATGCCAATGCCGCTATAGAATTACAGAATTACAAATCTAGCGGAAACAAATAATTTATAAGATAAAGAAACCAATGTGGATCTCATCAGAAGAAGAGAAAGATTGGACTGAAACTGAAACCAGTTACATGTGCCAAAACTTATTTACAAAAAACAATATAAAAGTTAGAGATCACTGCCACTTAACAGGAATAAATTTACGTAGGACCGTCTTGTAATAATTGTAGTTTATGATGTGTAAATCCCTCTTTTGTACCTGTTATAATGCATAAGCAATCATGAAGCAGTTTTCATAAATTAAGGAATTGGGGAATATTACTGAGGTATGTTGAGGTAATGGGATATTCGAAATTGATATTAGTTATCGTCAAGAACTTCATCATATACACGATAATTTGCTTCTTTATTTTAAACACTCCCCTTTTCACACACACGCGCACACTCTATATGGTAGTTTACGGAAGTTATTGAAATCCTTCAAATCCTTTAACTTATATACAAAATGATATCGGAGGATATCTCTGATATTTCGTCGTTTTCACTTACGATTATATAAACAGGGCGGAAAAATTAAATTAACTTCACAACAATTGAAGCTTTTTACAACAAATTTTATCATCAGGGAAGAAGATTATACACTCGCTAAAGACCAAAGGGAGCACCTTAAATGTCAACCTATGCGGATGTTTATGTTAAAACTTATGTGCTTCTACTTTGTATTGGAATCTTTCCGAAACGTTAAGATAAATATGCATGAGATTGAGTACCTTCAATTCAAACAATGAATCAGTTAAGATTATACAGTTATGTTATCAGTTAAGATTCAAACAATCTTTACGGTCAGTCAGTGGTATTTACCGTATCGTAGTGATGTAAAATTCCGAAATTTATTATTATATTCGATCTTAAGGATCATGATTTACTTATTTTACCTATATCGATCTTTTTTTCACACACACATACACTCTATGGCTTACGAGCGTTATAGCCACGCCAGGGACCATCATTCGTACATCTAATCTTCGACATACTGGTATACGGGCGTTCATAGTCCCATGTGATCATAACACAGAATCTTTAGTCATGAGGTAAATTAATACCGGTCGGCATGAGTCGCCTCCAGTAGGCTGACTGGTCTCAGACACGCAGGGGGAAGGCGGGGCGATTAATTACCTGAGGAATCTCATCATCATAAGGGATTCGAACTTTCAACCTTTAGGCTCGTTATCATGTGCACTTTTGCACATGTCTTAACCCGCTCAGCCACGTCTATCCCCAAGTACATATATGTATATGAGGAATACAGATTCCTTTACGCTTTTTCACTTTGGACTGTCAGGAACCTATTTGTACGCTAATAGAAAACCATATCTGTGGTTTTTCGTTGGCCATGTGGATTCCTGGTGTTTATAATATATATATTTGTCTGTAGGAATCGAGTTGACTGGAAATGGGTGTGTGTTCTCTATATTCCAACACAATCCATAAAACTTTCAAACTAGTGCGGGGATATTCCATATACCTCTTCAAACTTACAAACTATGTTGAAGCGTGATAAATAAACTCCACTAAAATGATTAAAAACTACTAAAATCATTAAAAATTACTTAAATCACTTATAAAAAATTTCTAGAATCCATAAAACAAAAATCACTGACAAAAAACGCTAAAATCAATAAAAACAACTAAAATCACCTATAAAAAACACAAAAATTGCCTAAAAACGTCTAAATCGATAAAAAAATAACTGAAATCATTAAAAATTACTAAAGTCATTTGGAAAGGAATTTAGAATCTAAAATCAATAAAAATATGTAACATAAATAGAAACCGTTAAAATAACAGCTAAAATACATTTTAAAAATATGTAAAATAAATGAAAACCACTAAAATAAAATAAAATTTGTTTAAAAAAACGGTGACAGTAAAACATTGTGCACTCGATATTCTATAATCCTTGTAAAAACATATTAAACAGATTATTACATGCTAACATAATTACATGAATTCGGTTGAACGTTAACCACTGTGTTATTAGCGAAGTATATTTTGCTATTGGAAGTTGATAAAAATATTCTACTGAAATAAACATAAACCACTACATTTTATAAAAAAATATTAAAAACCGCTAAAATAAATAAAAACAACTAAAATATTTAAAAAATACTAAAATCACTTATGAAAAGCATATTTTTTAAACTTATTTATTGAAATTTACAACTGTATTAACAAAAAAAATATACTACAAGTAAATGTGAACCACGATATAATGACATGTAAGATATGTAGAGAAACTAACCATTTGTAGCACTCCAATTACAATTCTAAAAAGAACGTCCCGAGGCCATTTTCTTTTCTGACGCCTCGGAGTATTGTCGGGAACCGAAGAGAAAGCAAGGTTTGAAACTAGTGAGTTTGAGTGAGAATGGAGCTTGTACCTGGTTCGGGCCCGATCATCAACATATGGAACATTAAGGTAATAAAGAATGATTTCATTCGTTACAAAGTAAGGAGGATTAAGGATTTTACGAAGGATTTTGGATTGTAAGGATTGGGTACTAGAGGAATTCGATGGTTTAGTGGAGCCCCAAAGCTCAACTCCGTAAGTATAAATAGGCCTTATTATAGTCATGTAGATGAGCCTTTTGTAATTAGCTGGAAGCTTAAAGCGATTGCCTAGCTAGTGCTGAAGTAGCTGAAAACGGCGAGCAGTTTCTTGTCTTTTCTGTCTTGTATGAGGATTCCAAGTTAGACGTTTGTTAAGATGGAATCCAAGGTATCGAATCTGCTCCACAGGGATAAGTGGAATATTATTAAAGGTTACTGTAGGGCTGGAAGTCATTGGTTTACGACGTAGGGTAAAGGTGATTTGATGGTATTGAATGGATTTTATTTTAATCCTCCAATTTCGACACCATTATTCAAGGTCTGTGATATGTGATTGAAGAGTTTGGGATGCAATAATAGGGTCATTATTGACTGATAGGCATTGACTGATAGCATTTTGACACATGTGTCATCAGCATACGTGGTGAGGATAGTGTTAGGATGTCTGCTGTATAAACTGTATAAAGGATGGGTCCGAGGATACTGCCTTGATGAACACCTGAAGACTGAGAAAAGAGGAATGAATAGGCACTATTGTGATTTACTTTGAATGATTTGTTAGAGAGGTAGGAACGGATAATAAGATAAGACGGGATAGGATGTTACCACGGGAATTGGATGTTCAACAACACCATCGTTGGTGTTTAGCTTAGTAGTCTCCTCCAGCAATACAGCGCGGTCCGAGGAATCTGAATTGTGAATTAAGGAAGTTCTAAGAAAGGGTATTACCCAGAGGACAGTATACAGCTGAGAATGCTATATGGAAAGGACGAGTTGAAATGATAACAGAGGTCGATTGCATAGCGTCTGTTGCAATGGAAGGAATAAGAGAATGAGATTTGGATTTATGGATAGATATACAAGAACCAACGTCAGCAGTGTTGTCTGGGTTGTCTGATCTATATGTGATATATTCACGTAGGTATAAATGAGAGCGAAGAGTGAAGTGAGTTTCAGTCAGTAATGCAATATCTATGTGATTGTCATGTAGAAATATGTCGTGTTCATCGCGGTAGTTATGTGGTCCGTTAGCATTCCACAAAACGATAGTTAGGGGCTTAGTATTCATCGTGGGAGATCGAATGGAATTTCGGTAAGGATTCTTGTAGGAAGAGCGATAAGCGGTTTGATGGTCTCTTGGAAATCCGCCAAAAAAAACGCGAGGATAGAACTTATATCGATTTGGTTTTGGATGTGAAGTGGATATTGATCAGGAGCTTGAAGGGGATAATTTATGTGACTAGAAATGCTAGCTGGGTTTTGAAACCGTCATGGGATACGAGAAGCTTTATCTACTTTTGATGGTTCTTGGTATTGGGGGCTTATCTGAGGGTGATTATATGAAAATGTACAAATCATATTTCCGGTCACTTTTCAACCTGAAATGTGCATGCCAGTCATTGGAAAAAAATCAGAACTATTCAGCTCCTTTTTTTCTACTATGGAGGCTATATTCTACCTCCAAAATAGATTTATAAGTAGTAAATAAAAAAATTAAAAATATTGTTTTTTCAATCCCTCACTGTGTCCGATTCCCTAGGTAAGGCACTTTAAAAATTCGTATTTGATCAACAATTAATTTTTTGTTTCAATGCACTAACTGATCTAGTCAGTTATTATAGCAGGATTTCATAAAAAAATACGCCTGTCAGTATAAAGAAATAAAATAAAAATGGCATTTCCGGACTTTTTCCTTCACTCCCTCACTGAAAATGTTGGGAGGTGTAGCTTGGAGGAAAACATGGTTCAATGAATAGGGAGAAACAAATCTGTGGTATATTACAGCTTCACTCCCCCACTTCTAAAAATGAGGTGAGTTTTAAAGTAATTCTTTTATTCTACTCTTATTTTTTTATGAGAAGTTATAAAGGCTTTTGCTTTCATGCTCATTTTCATTTGTAAACGAATTACAGTATTTAAAAAAAAATAAAAACCTTGACAATTTCACTTCCTCATACTTCACTACCTCCTTTTTTTCAAAATGTTCAATAATGAGGTAGTGAATAACTCAATTCTTTGATGTTTGGAAAGAATTCGGCTCTTCGTTTTTAATGAATGGAGACTGTTTTTGAAATTGATATCATTGGAATGAAACATAAGGTGAAAGATCAGATGTCAGAAGTCTTTGCTATTTAGGTGCCTACTTACTAACTACCTAAGCTCGTAGGTACAAACTACACTGATAGTCTGACGAAAAGTTGTTACAAGTCAGTATAATTGAGCTTGACCAGTTTTAGAAGCCTTTCAGTTCCAAGCCTTTGGATTTCAAAGGTCTTTTAAAGATTGGGGTCATGTTTTTCTAATTCTTACCAGGGCTAAAGGCTAAAGTTTTGCCTTGCTGTTGGGGGAATAGTTTAAAAAATCCAATATTTTGTGGATTTAATACGTTAGGCATACCTAAATAAACAGCAATAAATAAAAAATAATGAGGAGAGGAAGTGGAGAGAGGAAGGGTGGTCGGGTACTTCGATTGATTGGAGAAGAGGTGGAGTATGTCAGAGAATTCAAGTATCTGGAAGCCCATCTGAACGAGAACGGCTGGATTGACGAAAACATTCGGAAGAGAGTAAAACTGGCCAGCAAGTGCTTCCACTCACTTAGGACAGGCTTTCTGGGAAAGAGAGAAGAGTCCAAATAGGTGAAGAAAGCGGTTTTCAAAAACAAATTCATCCCCATCCTGACCTGCGCCAGTGAATCCTGGACTGGAGAGGGAAAAACAAGGAGGGACAAAATTAGAAACACCACAATAAGAAGCAATATGGAAGTTAAGCCAGCTGAAAATGTAATAGAAGAAAACAGGTTACGCTGATTTGGCCATGAAAAATGCTGATTCAAAAGAATGCAGGAGGAAAGATTAGCCAGGGTAGTGTATGAGGCAAGAGTGGAAGGAAGAAGAGCAAGAGGAAGACCCAGAAACACTTCGTAAGGCGACGCCAGAACAGCTTTCTAGAGAAGAGGCATGGGCTGGAGCAGGACGTCAGCTGATCCTGGGCCGAAATGCATTGATCGGACTATATAAACGGGATCATCAACACTGAACTACGGTAAAAGAGGATAAGATTAAGAAGAAGAAGAAGAAGGCACATTCATACATTAGCTAGCTATTTGTACACAACTTTCTCTAAATTAAGCTGATTCTTCTCTTTGAAAGGGACAATACGAGATATTTACAACTGCAACAATGGTTCCCTAGCCTAAGAACATGATGGACAAACAAGAAAAAAAAAACAATATGATAAACTTCGCCGCGAAATTATGAAACGAGATCCTCGAAAAGCTTCCTTACTCATCCTTCACTCCCTCATTTTAACATTTTTTCACCATTTTTTTCGTCACAATTAAAGGTACTCCTATGTGGCCACTACGTGAAAAGTGAAGGCACTATGTCGCTAAGTAGGAATAAATTTTCGCAGCTCGAAATTATGACTTTTTATTATAGAGATTTTAGGAAGTGAAATCTGGCCATCTTCAGATAATCACCTGTGAACAGTAGAATGGGGTATTATTGGGTGTGTATTGTGTAGCGGTAGTTTTACCCGTAAGGTTAATTGATGGAGGGGAGGGGCATTTGTGGAGGACTGACGTGGAGGTCGAGACTGATCATGGTAGGCCTGGGTCTTTGGTGGGAGGTCTGGGATTGGGAGGTTTGAGACGCCCAACATTGAGGCTGCTGAATTTTGTTGATGCTTTAAGAGAATGGTGTTCTAGTGTCCTGACCAGGATGATCTATGGCTGTAGAGGTAGAATATTACCAATTTTCAAACACAGATGGCTGCATGAAACTCTTCTGATCAAGGCTTTTTAAAGCCGAGTTATGAGGTCTCTGCTTTTGGTGATTGTAAACTGCACAGCCTCTGTACCTCGCAGGGTGGTTTTCACCACAATTGGCACATTTTGCAGGTTCATTTCTTGATTATTGACATGTATCTGATGCATGTGGGCCGGCACATATAAGGCTCCTAGCCTGATGATGACAGTAGATCTTTGTATACCCCAAGTTTTGACACTTAGTGCATTGTACAATGGTGTTTTTCTGCTTGGGCTGCTCAAATCTGATGGATAAATATACCAGTCTCGTGACTTCGAATATTTCATCGTTATTTCGTGCTGGTTCCAGTTCTACGAAAAATAGTGGAAATGGATCTTTTTCGGTGGGATGCAAAACGCATGATATGTTTCTCGCATTATGGCCTATTTTTTCCAGGCCTCTTTTGATAACTACTGTGGGGGTAGTTGAGTGAAGACCTCTTAAAACAACTGCATATACTTAATTGCTAACAGTGGAAGTCATAATTTTCAGATGTAGGATGACTAATGAGCTTTTTATAAGTTTCTTTGGATTTTGTATTTATCTTTATGTCATTAATTCGAGAGAAAATTCTGAAATTAGTCTGTCCAATCAAATCCGCAATTTTTTGACCAAACATCATAAACATTTCTATTTTAGAGACAAATACAGGAGGTGGCTCAGGATCAGAGATAGCGTTAGGCTCCGGGATCGCATTGGATTAATTATTGACGGTTACTGTGTTACGGTGTTACTGTTAGTTGAGGTGGTTGGTACATCTATTATAAGTTTTGTGGCTGCAGTGGATTTACTGCGTGTTTGTAGTTTTGTTTTATTCTGAACGATTGGCTGTTTTGATTTCGCCGATTCTTTTTATTTTTATTTGGTGAGTTACCTCCAGACCCGGGGGCAGAGTTTCAGTGGCGCTTTTGAAGCATACGTTGCTTTAGATACTGTGAGTCATACTGATTTCAGGAAAGGGTGTCTCTTCCTCCAAGTGATCACAAGATGTATTTTTATCAACATCCATGATTTAAAATAAAAATATTTATATACCTATATAATATAACAATTAAATAGAAAATTTAAGAAATAAATTCTTAAAATCTAAAATGTCAACATAATAATATACAAACATTTAATAATACATTTCTGAAAAATAAATAAACAAGAGTTAGGTCTCGGGGAAAAAGAGAAAAAAAAATATATATATCTATAAGTCTTGGATTCGAACTCGAAGCAGGATAGATAGTTGAACAAAAGCTCTTGACCATGAAGTTACGTGAGTATATAAGATAAGCTCCGCTGCGGGGGATTACCGGCCACCTCAGCTACCTGTCTCTATTAAACGAACGCCAGTTTATGAGCTAATTGTTAATGAAAATTCACTCGCCTCTCTATATATGAATGTCAAAGAATGTTCAACTGTTCATAGAGTCAATGCTTACACAAAGTTTAAAAGTAAGATTCCAGATAATTCCTTAATGACAAAGTAACAAACACAGAGCGATAGAAACATAGTACTATGGTTGCGGCCATGACACTCGGAACTCTGAAAATAAAAAGCATCTAGAATTAATAAAAAACACAAACATTACTAATTAAAAAAAAAACGCCGAAATAAATAAGATATAGGTAAAATCACTTATGAAAAACACTATCATTGTCTAAAAATCGATACAAAAAAAAAAAAAAATCTGAAATCATTAAAAACTACTAAAATCACTTACAAAGAATATCTAAAATCAATAAAAACAGAAATATTATAATAAAAGTACAACGTAAAAATCAATGAAGCAGTTGAAATTACTTATCAAAATATCATAAAAATCAACAAATAAAACTCCAAAATTACTAAAAAAACACAACTAAAATGACACATGAAAAACAAAAAGATTGTTTCAAAAACGCTAATATCGATAAAAAAAAAAAATGAAATCATTAAAAATTACTATAATCAATTTTAAAAAATATCTAAAATGACTAAAAACCGAAAAAATACTACAACATACCGCTAAAATCAATAAAACAGTTTAAATCACTTATGAAAAATATCTATAATCAATAAATAAAACATCAAAACTACTAACCGCTAGAATCACAAGAGGTTGAACCCCAATACCTGGTGAGTAAATATCTAATAAATATTAAAAATCGATACATAATAACAGAAAGTCCTTACGATGTAGGACAGTTACAGTAGAAGGAAAAAGAAATGAACATCATATTGCATAACAGAATAATAGACTAAGAGATGAAAACAGGAGAAAAATAAATTTATGTAAAATAAATTGAAACCGCTATAATAAAATAAAAATTTGTTTAAAAAAAACGGTGAGAGTTGTGTACTCCATTTTCCATACTCCTCGTAAAACAAATGAAATAGGTTACATCGTGCTGAAAATCCTGTTAAGACGTGTATACTTCGAGTAATTCTCATTTAATTAAGAATATGTAATATATCACAACAAATTGGTTCATAAAGGTCCAGATATATACGGTACAGGAGTAATAGTTTTGAAACTTTGTATAATTTGGGTTGATTGACCTTTGACGAATTGTCTTAGAAATGTCCATAATCTGAACAATTCTAAAATTCACATGTATAAGCGTGATACTAAAATTCAAGAAACATTTTTTCTTATTTCTATAATAGTATGTATGTGCATGTATTTGAATGTGTGTGTATGCATGTATATTTGGGTATGTATATATGTTTGTGTGTGTATGTATATGTATATGAGTGTGTTTATGTATGTTCATGAATGTGTATGTGTATATCTTCGTACGTACACGTCATTTATTTTTCTATACGATAGTGGGTGGAAATCTTCAAAAGACACGGATAGGCCCGTACCTATCCGCGTGTGGGATTTCTACCCACTAAAACCACCTCCCTACACCTCTTTCCCACCCTCCACGGGACCACCGTTAGGCATTACTTCATGGAGGGTGATTGGCTGTGTGCCGCCTCTTTGTTTTAGGCTGCCACTATTTAGGCGCGCCTCTCCTTCTCCTCCTTCCTCAGCTTCTTGATGACCTCTGCCGCTAGGCGCTGACCTGCCATCCAACACTCCTGTGAAAGCAGCATCAGGCTGACGATGCTGTCTACTGTGGGTCCTGAGCCACAGATTCCTAGAAATTCTTCCCTCTCTTCTTGAAAGCGGGGACAGCTAAAGAATACATGTTCTACAGTCTCATCTATTGTTGGGCACCTTGGACATACATCGGTATTGTCCAGCTTGAACCGCACTTGGTAAGCTCTGAAGCAACCATGTCCTGTGAGCATCTGTGTTAGGTAGTAATCTACTTCCCCATGTTTTCTATCCAGCCAAGGTTGGATTTGAGGTATCAACCTATGGGTCCACCTCCCTTTCAATGTCGTATCCCAGCTACGTTGCCATCTCTCGGCCGTCTGCTTCCTTTCCCCGGTACTGGAGATGCGGTCAACTCTCTTATACGAGCGTTGCCTCTCTTCTGCGACCAGCTCTATCGGCGGCATCCTGGCCACCACACATGCAGCTTCGTAGGAAACTGTGCGGAACGCGCTGATCACTCTGAGAACACTCCGGCGGTAGACAGATACCATTGGTCTCCTGTAGGCCAGTATGTCCAATGCCTCACTCCATATGGCGGCTGCGTTGAGCAGAGTAGATGGGACCACACTTGCTACCAATAGTCTCCGACTACTTCTGGGTCCGCCTATGTTGGGCATCAGTCGGGCCAACGCTGTGCTCATTCTAGCCGCTTTGTCGCATGCTTGTTGGATATGCTCCTTGAACCGCAGCCTCTCATCGATTAGAACCCCAAGATACCTCAAGGAAGACTGGGACCTCATTTCTTGTCTACCTACTCTCAAGGTTATTTCTTCCTTCCTTTTGCGACTACTAATAAGAAGGGCCTCTGTTTTCCTGTCTGCCAGCTGGAGCCCCACTGATGCCAGCCAATCTCGGATCAATGGAATGCTCTGGTTGGCTTTCAAGGTCACTTCATCTTTGTATTTTGCCTCGATCACCACTGCGATGTCGTCGGCAAAGCCCACCGTCTTGGCACCCTCTGGCAAGCTAAGCCTGAGGACCCTATTGTGCATGACATTCCACAGTAGTGGCCCAAGCACTGAGCCCTGGGGTACTCCACCAGTCACCTTAAATCTTTTTGGCCCATCTTCTGTTGAATAAATCAGGGTTCTGTCCCTGAAATAATCTCGAATAATGCTCGTCAGGTAAGTGGGGACTCCCATTTCCTGCAGGGCATTCAGAATACAGCTCCATCTAGCCGAATTAAAGGCGTTTTTAACATCAAGCGTGACAACTGCGCAGTAGCATTTCGCACCTTTTCTCCACCTCTTCCCCGCAATATCCTTCCGTGTCGTTTCTATCACCATGGTGATTGCGTCCAGAGTTGATCTTGCTTTCCGGAAGCCAAACTGAGTCCGTGCTAGGCCCCCTACACCTTCTGTGGTCTCTTGTATCCTGCCAGCTGTGTCCAAAAGACGTATCGGTCGATATGCTGAAGGGTCCGATGGGTTTCCCTTGCCTTTCGGGATCAGCACAAGGCGCTGTCTTTTCCATGGCCTCGGAAAGGATCCTTCACTTAAACAAGAACTGAAGACTTCTTGAAAAAGATTTGGCCTTGTCTCCATTGCCGCCTTTAGTGCCACATTTGGGATGCCATCCAAACTTGGTGCTTTTCTTATCTGAAGGCTAGTGTAGACATCCTTGAGTTCTTCAGCTGTCACGGATGGTACGTCGAATGGCTGCCACAACCCTGAATGCATTAATTCTTCTTGTTCTGGGAATAGAGTTGCGACTATGTTCTCTACAACAACCGGGCACGTAGGTGATCTCGAAGAGTTGCTCTTTAACTTCTTCATGACGGTCCGGTAAGGCCGTCCCCATGGATCCTCGTCCACCTCTTCGCAGAGTTCCTTCCAGCACCGCCTCTTGCTCATCTTGATTGCTCGCCGTAGTTCACGCCTCGTAGCTTTGAACTCTTCCTGGAGAATTTGGAACTGAGGGCTGCCTTTTGCTCGCTGATACCTTCTTCTCGATGCATGACACCGTCTACGACAGTCAGCGATCTGGTCGTGCCACCAGTAGACTGGGTCTCGGCCCATGCCTGCCTTACTGCGCACCATAGCTGCGTCACACGCTGAGGTGACCAGATCCATTACCTGGTGTGCCTTATCCTCTGCGGAGCCTGAAAGCTCACAAGATGCCTCTATCATAATTTTGAATGACTCTCTGTCAAAAGTCCTAGCTTTCCAGCGAACTGTACTCCTTTCTTGCCTCACTGATATTGATTTTCGGTTTCCCAAGTTGATCAGTATAGCCTGGTGATCGCTGTGGGTGTATAGGTCGCAGACCTGCCAATCAGTAGTAGGACGTAGGCTGTCACTGACAAATGTCAAGTCAATGATGGTCAATGATGGTCAAAAATGTTGGTTTCGTCCCTGTATTTACCAGCACCAAGTCGTCAATCTGGGCAAAGGCTTCTAATAGGACTTCTCCGCGTCGGTTCGTCGACCTGCTGCCCCACTCTGTCGCCCAGGAATTAAAGTCTCCGGCAATTACAATTGGCCTACGCCCTCTGGCGTCTCGTACTATGCTAACTAATTGGTCTTCGAATTCCTGGATTGTGGTGCTCGGCGGGGCATAGCAGCTGTACAGGTACAGATGTTGTACCTTACCCCAGACAAAACCAGTTGTAGGGGCCTGGGGCGTTTCCTCTATGCAGTTTTGTCTACATGCCCATATTGCTGCCCTTCCTGTGACGTCGGATACCCAACACGTCCGTATGCGTCTATAGCATCTATGTGTGTGTGTATGAATATATGTATATGTGTATGTGTATATGTCTATACGGATGTATTTTAGTTCACATATACATATTAATCATCAGTAACGTATTCAACATCAATAGGATAACACGTCTGCAATCATCACCCCTGCTGAGGATTGCCTGTATCGATCTAAGAAATAAATACTGAAACTGAAGCTTCAAGAAACATCAGCTAAACTCAATGTTCAATGATCCTCGATCCCAGGAATTCATTGAGCCGTAAGGTAAGTGTATAATTATAGATACTGTAAAAATGATATGGATGAGTTGTTGTTTAGCTGGGGATAACAATTGAGACTGCCATTGTATCCAGGTGTTGACAAAGGAATCGGATACTTGCTCTAATAAAAATCGAGACTTATATACCCCACCGACAGCATAAGATAGATAGGAAGTTTTATTTATATATGTACACTTTAACAATATTTTCAAATATTTTATCATGATTTCGGATAACTTATCCTTAAAATCAATAAATTTGGTTTTTGAGGATAAGTCGTATCTCATGAGTGAATTTATATATTGGACAACAGTAGGAAAAATTAATCAAAAACCTACACACACAAAACAATATTAATAATAATTATGAATGAATAATAAACATAAATTAATAAAATAGGAAACTGATGACAATAAATAATATATACGATATATATAATAATCTAAACATTTAAAGTTATAATTAAGTTAATGAAAACATAATAAAAATCTTGAATGAAAATTATTGTTAGTTTAACAATAAATGTTTTGTCCTTTTATGAGTGTATCGTTTGAGTGTACATTTGTTATAATTACCGATCTCTTTTATCAGTGGGTTTTCACTGGCTGTTTTTTTTACCAAAACATGTAGCAGTTTGTGATAAAACAAATTCTTGAATTAAGGGTAGCTGCAAGTCTTGTAACATTGTGGCTATTTTTGTGTAACGAGGGTAGTTATTGATTATTCTCATGCATAAGTTTTGGACTCTTTCGAGTTTTTTGTAATTGGTTATGCAACTTGAACTCCACACGGGTGATGTGTAAGTGATTTGAGAACGAATGACTGATTTATATAAGATAAGTTTGTTTTTTGAGCTCAGTTTGGATTTTTATTGAAATAAGGGTACATTTTATAGATTAATTTTTTTGCTGAATCGGTTTTGTTGTAAATATATTGGGTGGAAGTAAGAGATCTGTCTAGAGTTAATCCAAGATATTTTACAGATTTAGACTACGGTATGTGGGCTGAGTTTATGTAAATTTGGTGGCCTATTTGTGGCCGACGTTTTGTAAAAATTATAGCCTCAGATTTATAGGAGTTGATTTTTAATTTCCAATTTAGGCAATATTTGTTGATTATTTTGAAGTTTTGTTGTAAACGGTTTACTATTGTGTCTATGCGGTAGGAGGATTTGTAAAAGGCTGTATCGTCAGCGTATAAGGACCTCATAACATTAAGGTGAGCCGGAAAGTCGGATATGAAGAGGTTGAATAGGGTTGGGGAAAGACAGGACCCTTGAGGAAGGCCAGCAACGATAGGAAGTGTGTTAGAGGAAGAATTGTTGACTTGTATGGAGGATGTAAAATTTTCTATTGGATAGGTAAGAGTGAGCGATTAGGATTAGGTACGGAGGAAATTTCATTTTAATTAATTTGTGAACGAGCCCAACGTGCCAGATGGTGTCAAATGCTTTTTCAAAATCTAATAAAAGCATACCTGTGTGTTTTCTTTCGTTGAAGGCTTTAGTTATGTGGTCCGTGAGGCGCGCCAATTGATCGACAGTGGAGTAGTGAGCCCTAAAACCAAACTGTTCGTCTGGGATAAGGTTGTGTCTGCTGATATGGCTATTTATTCTTTGTAGTATTAGTTTTTCTAGGATTTTGGATATTATGTTTAGTAAGCTTATAGGTCTGTAATTTGAAACGATGGGTTTAAGTTTTCCAAGCGATGGGAAAGTGATTAAATTTTAAGATCGAATCATATTTTGTTATGAAATAAATTGATTTCCGGTTCAGATTTTTAATAACTATGCAAGGAATGCCGTAGTCGCCTGGGGCTTTCTTAGATTTTAATTCCCTGATTATTTTGGCAGTTTCTTTGGGCGAGATAGATGAGAAGTTATTACTGGAGGATTTTTTTAAATAGTCATGAACAGATTTTGTGATTTTTCGGTTATAATGGTTTGAACCCAACTTAGAAGTTATTGTGTGGCTTGCTTGAAAATAGTCGGCCAGAAGTTGAGCTTTATCATTGTCCGTATAAGCATAAGCGTTTTCTTGTTTTAAAGGTGGTATTTTCGATGCCTGGTTTGTGAAGGTTTTGTGAATTTTCCAAATTTTTTTGTCACCAGGTTGACAAGAATACAAAAATGATTTCCAATTTGCGTTTTTCCATTCATTGGTACGAGCTCTGACGTAATTGTTAAGTTTTTAATAAATTAATTTAGTCTGTGGGTTTTTGGTGCTATGGTATCTTATCTTTAGTCTTTTTTTATATTTATTAGTGCTAACAAAGGAAACGGTAGTTTAATGGAATATTTTTGCTGGATGGAATGTTGTGGAATGGACACTGCGATGGATTCTCGGATATCTTGATTCAATTTAATTATAGTGCTATCGATTTCATGTATATCACTAATTGTCGGATTTATGCTAATTCTGGAATCCAATTCTTTTCGAAACAAGAGCCAGTCCGCTTCCTTAAAAATGAATTTGGTTAATTTTGGGATTGTTGTTATGGAAGATTTTATACAAAAAATCACAGGGTTGTGATCCAAATTTAGACAAGGTATTACAATGAGAGGTGATAGTGCATGAATATTTTTAGTGAGGGCTATATCGATGATGCTTTGTTTGTAATTGCGTTGTGTAGGTATGTGGGTTGGTTCGAACGGGCTGTGTAACTGAATTTGATTTTTTACTATAAAGTTTAGAATTGTTTTACCGTTTTTGTTAGTACTGTGACAGTTCCATTGAGTATGTTTAGCATTCATATCACCGAAGATGATTACTTGATTATCCAACTGAAATAACTTATTAATGTCCGGGATATGAATTTTATTAGGTGGGATTTAGACGGATATTATTGTCGTGGATTTATTATTAATTTTAGCGTTAATTGCTACATCTTCGATAAAGGCTAAGGTGGGTACTTGAATGAAATGATGATTGACATCAGAACGGACTAATATCATGACGCCCCCTCCCGCTCTATTGCGATCGCGTCTGTAAATAAAATAGCCTGGAACCGAAAATCTATCTTTTGGAGAAAGTCGGGTTTCGTTTACTGAAACTATATGAGGCTGATTACTTCTTAGAAATAATTTGAATTCTACATAATTACCTCGGATCGTTTGGGCGTTCCACATCATAAATTTTATTTTAAAATTGCTAGAAGTCATTTTGTATTATAGCCTTTTACGAAAGTATGTTTTGAAAAATAAAAAAAGATGAAATCTGAGTGCTGTTTGGTGTTTTTGGATTTAATAGACTGTGGGACAATCACTATTGTAGTTGCATAAGCTAGAGTTACTTTAGCGACTATTGTTACTAAAATAAAAAGCTTTATGAAGCGTGAGTTAGGTAAAGCGTTTTTAAAAAATATTAAGTAATATATGTATATTGATAACTTGTTAGAGACTGGCTTGAGATTACTGGTACAGGGATAGAGGATTGACATTGCTTGGTAAATAATGCTTGGTGTACATTTTTTATCAGAGGAAAACAAAGCTAAGCCATAATGTGTTAGGTCGCGAGTGCGTGTGCTAGTGAAGGTCAAGTGCGTGTTGCAGTACGTGAGTAATGCATTTGCCTTGGTGTAGCTTTGAACTGTGAACACTTTAAATTCTATAACATATATAGGATTATCAGAGCAAGATGTAAGTAATAATATAATAATAAACAACAATATAAAGGAAATTAGATAGTGACATGCACCTATTATAAGCATTATGACCTTTAGAATATTAATCAATTAAAGATAATAAACCTTCGATCACAATAAATATTTTAGACATGCTGTCTTCTGCATGTTTTACATCAGCAACAAAAATTTTATATTTGGATATTATCTTAGTTATATTAAATAGGTTAAAGATATTTTTAAATTCTTTGAAACATTCCGTGATTGAATGTTCGTCTTTGGATGATTTATTTTCTTTGGTATTTTCAGAAAATGTTTTTTGAAACCATTTAGATTCAGTCTTCGGCAGGGAAAGAAAGTCATTCGGCTTCGGCATAAAGATATTCCGTTGCGAAGGGTTAATTCTTGGGTTTTTTTTGCTAAGATTTAATTGTTGATTTCTAATCTAGAAAGGGCATTTATAGAAGTTTGAGGTTCTTCATGGCAATTACTGCATTTTGGGACGAAACCGTCTTGTAAAATATTTGGGCAGTCTTTAGATAAGTGCTCTTCTGAGCATTTTAAACATTTTGGTTTTTTATAACAGTTCCACGCGACATGGTTAAATTCTTGGCACAAGTAACACTGTGTTATTACTTTTTTGCTGCCATATTTTTCCCATGTTATCACAACATCGAGACAATATCTGATTTGATTAAGCTTAGAGAGCTGTTCCTTATTATTAAGAATTAAAACGGATAGTGGTAATTTTGTTTCTTTTCCGTCGGTTTTCCTAACCTTTTGGAATATTTTAAAAATATCTAAACCTTTATTAGTGAGGTCGGCTAGTATATCTTGGACCTCATAGTCTGGTGGCATGCCTTTAAGCACCACTTTAGGTTTTATCTCATGTTTTGGAGTGTATGTGTGGAAACTTTGGTTTAGAACATTTTATTCATTTTTTATCAATGCAAAATCTTTACTGTTAACATAAAAAATAGTTTTGTTTCCAGCATATTTCACATTTAAATATTTTATTTTTGATTTAAGTTTTAATATTAATTCTTTGTGGTTGGTAGATGTATTGTTTACTATTATTGGTGGAAATTTATGAGCTTTAGGAATATTTGTGGTTGGGATATCGATTTCATCATCTTCATCTTCGTCTGAAAAAATCGAGAAGCTATTTTTATAGGTATATTATACAAGGTAGACTCACATATTTTCCCTTTTGCAATTGAGTTATTTGTACCAACGTTATTAGAGGTAGAAGGTAAGACTTCTTGTCCTTTCATACTTATTGCGTCCCCTCTAAGGGCATTCATGAATGGATATTGGTTGTTGGAAATAGCTTATGTAAGTGATATTTTAAAACTTAGACGAAATAAAAAGAATACAGTTCCACTGGTTGGAAAACAAATTTAAAAACAAAACAAAACACTTCAAAATGAAAACACTAAAATTTGAACAGTTACGTTGTCTACACTTGGCGGCTGCTAGAGCTAGACTGACCGACAGGATAATTTTAGCCAATACGCAGTAGATTTCATTATAATATTTTGTCACCTATGATCACCTATTAAAAAAAAAAAATCCATGAATCTATCCCGTTAGATGTCTAGGCTGCATTTGGACAGCATTAGTAAAAGTTGAAGCAGTTGAATTGAAAAAGAAATTAAGCATGAGAGAAAATTTATGCCAAAGCCATTGACAATAAATAATTACCGATAACCCCATTTTAATTTACCATCTAGGATCAGTACATTTCCATCACTTTTGCCTCATACGTCTGATATTGAATACGAACTTTTTGCCATCATAGTAAGATTTTAAAACCTGATTCTACACCCACACTTACAATAAACAGCGCTTATTTGAGACTATATTAATGAAATGGATTTGAATTCGAAAAAAACAAAACAATTTTGTAGCCGATGCAATCATCTTGTCATTGTAGAAGCATTGAATACAACAAAGCATTTAGAGATTTTACTGAAGATCCGAGCTCACTAAGGGGAAATTTGATAATGAGGGTCATCATCACTGCAAATCTGATCTAAAATAATGATATTGTAGTAAACCTCTTAACAAAACACATATCTGTTATAACCTTTATTAGAAATAATGCTAGAAACAGTTCAAAATAATACTTTCTATAATATAATAATAGAAATTCACAAAAATTGGATATAACAAATACATCCATCATCCGAACATTGGAAACTTAAGATAATTTCCCAAGAATGAAGTATACAGGATATAAATGTTTTAGTTGTACAATTATAGTCTACTGAGGCAATGTTTAATGACTAGTCGTTTGAAGAACTTCATTATGAACTATATCTAACAGACTATGCTAACAACACCTACTACTAATGGAAGAAAGCAATCTACCTGTTCGCAGGTAATCGAGGTAATCGCAGGAAATATTATATTACCCCAATAAGTCTTCCAAAATTTACGCATTACACCTCTAAAACCATATTTCTCCCTAGGAATGAATGATACAAGTCATAATTAATGAATGAAAAAAGATATAAAAGCAATATCAGGCACACCGTTCGAAAAATATCTAACAGGCAACTAACAGCTATACAAATGTAGAAAACACAATCTAGTAGTTCCCATGAAACATTATATTACAGAAATAGTCTTATCTACATTAACTGAGATTCTGGAAGATGAAAAAACTAGAAAAATAGTTTAACAGTATAACAATCATCATTTTTTCTGATGATTTTACTTTTGTAGATGTCATGAAAATTTTGATTCCATAGTAACCATGATCAAGTTACCAAGCAATGAATACATTACAATACACATAACACATGAATACACATAACAATAGAATGTGAATGATTAGATTTCACTTCCACACGACGCTCCAACTAAAATTGGTTATGATTCTCTGCGATCAACTGGTTGACAGAATGCTTGAAAGTAATATCATGATAGATTAAGTTAATTGAAAGAGCATTAAATAAAAATACCGCCAAAACATTTAACTTAGCCGAAATATATATATATATATATATATATATATATATATATATATATATATATATATATATATTATATATAAAATAATATATTATCGATACAATGATTATAAAAAAAAAATCTTTTCTAAGTAAAATAAAATAACTATTTGAAGGTACCTCTTTGGCAGAATCCGTTCTCCTTTACTGGGAAGGTTACTCTTGTAGGTTATTTTCAAGACGACTCTTGCTTCTAGTGTCACTGTTTTCTAAAAAGCATGTGAGCCGCTGTAAGTGCATATGGAGGGGCTGTTATAATTACGGAACTTTCTCGGAATTGTTTGGTTTGGTAAAACGAATTGTATAATCAAAGATATTATTTCTATTCCAACACTATCTTTCCTCACTAGAAAAAGATTATTGTAAATACTAACTTAATGATAGGTTATAACCGGTTATAAGATTATAAATTATGATAATTTAGCTGTAACCTTAGTATTTAACCACTACACTCTTATAAAAAGTATAATAGATAAATAATAGATAGAATTGAATAGTGTAACATATTAATCACTAGATCATATGAGAAAAACAAAACTTGCAAAGAAGAATACTCGAATCTCAATGGGTCACCTGATTCCTGAACGAGAATAATCGAATGCTATCGGATTCCCCCAATACCCATCAAAGTACTACCACCACCGATTCTACATCCAGCACGAGTCGACCGGGTGTGAACCGGCTCAGACAGGTTCGGACAGGTCGAACCTGGTATCAATAAAATATAAATTAGGATCAGGGCTAATTTATAATAGATGATAATTAAGGATTATTTAAAATTTACTGTGTCATGTTCGGTGTTGTGAGAAATTATTAATGACGACTCGTGTGCTATCTATATTTAAAAATTATGTCTTCTTTGAATAAAATGTTCCTTTGGCCTTAAAAACCTCTGTGGCCAGCTTGATACAGTCGTTTATATTTATCGATATATTTGTGATGAGGCAATTTATACATGTATTGGTTCAGAGAGGTAATTTAGTTCCAATTGTACCATCTAAAAGTAGGCAAAATTTCCTTTAAGGAATATGGTTGGACTTAACTAAGTTCCTTATACGTGAGCTATCGGAGAAACCAATAGCGAAACATTTTATTTTATTTTAAAAATCGTACTTTACTTGAGAATGTTTTTCTAAGCCCCTTGCTGGGCTACAGATATGCTACTCTCAGAAAAACTTCTCCATTTATTATGCATTACTTTTGTGTAAATGAAGTCGTGGTTTCCCTTAGGATTGTTCTAGAATTGGCACTTGACGTCAAAAAGTGTGGTGTGGAATTGGGTTACCCTGACTGAGAAACGTTTTTTTTTTTTTTTAAATTCTCAACGATTTTACATAAAAAAATATTCTATCTCTTCCAAAAATGATCTTTCACGAAATCTGATGATACATTGGAAAGGGTGAGAAATTGAAACAACCAGTTAAGAGTATCAGAAAATGTTTGGAAAAAAATACAGATTAAAAATGTATTGAAATATGAATACTGGTTATAATCGATTATTTAGGGCTGAATTTGTAAAGCATAGACCTTCTCCAGGAGAGATTAGTCTTCATAAAAATTTAACAAGCTTTAACTAATTTAACAATAAATAAGCTTTATCTTCCAACGAAAAGCACAGATTTTATACCACGGGACTCTTAAGTTTTGAGTACACTGAAAAAAAAGTTTATGAAGTAAAAGTAGAAAAGGACGCATCTATGCAAGTTGCGGCGTAATACTAATCGAGCCCAGTTGCGTAAGAGAAGAGGGAGGATATTTCGAACACTTATTGTGAATAACATCATTATTTAATTATATTTTATTGTATAACTATCCAATTTTTGTAATTATCCATTCTGATAATAAATAATAATTAAAGTTCATTAATTTTTAAAAAATTTCCATGAAGACTAATCTCTCCTGGAGAAGATCTATGCTTTATAAATCCAGCCCAAAATAAGACATTTTTAAATGATTTTTTATTTAATAATTTCATTATAATGAACATAGGTTTTATGCTGTACCACAAAAGACCAGTTTCTATATTAAAAATACATTTTACAACTTTATTCATACGACTAATAAGTATTCTAAATATAACATGAAAGAAAAAAAAACATATTAAAAAATTTCTAAAATATTTAAATTGGAAGGATACCGAGAAAAATGGTCCATGATATCCATTATTCCCATTTAAATACATTTTTAAGCCTTATGTTTTGAGCCAAACATTTTCTGATGCTCTTAACTGGCTGTTTTCATTTCTTACCCTTTCCAATGTATCATCAGATTTTTTCGGTAGAGATAGAAGATTTTTGTATGTAAAAAGGCCTAGAATTTAAAAAAAAAATGAACATTTCACTGTCGGTGAAACCCAATACCACACCACGCTTTTTGGCAAATTAGGTGCCAATTCTAGACGAACCCCAAAAGAAACCTCAACTTCATATACACAAAATTAAAACTTAGTAAACGGAGAAGTTCTTCTGAAAGTAGGAAATCTATAGCCTAGTGCGTGGGGCCGAGAAACATATTTTCAAGTAATATCTGATTTTAAAAACAAAATAAAACGTATGGCTATTGGTTCCCCCGAAAGCTCACGTACAATAGATCCAGTTTAGCCAAACCATAATACTTAATGGAAATTTTGTCTACTTTCAGGTGGATACTACAGGAACTAAATTACTTGGAATAGTTTTTGAGTGATCGCTTCCTATTCAACAAAAATCATTACACCTAAAATAACAGAAAAGTAAATTTCTTGCCTTTCAGTGAGGATTCGAACCATAGTTCATATGAACTTTTTTGTTGCTCCTGGGATGCAGAATCGGTACCTGAAGTTTCCTGGTTCTTACATTGTACACCCTATGGATGTTGTAGGTGTGAACTTATACCAAGTTTATTTCTGTGGTGAGATGTCAAAATGCTATGAGTCACTTTTTCCAAATTTTACAGGACAGCAATTTTAAAATTGAACAAGTCATGAAATATCAAGAAGTTGTTTTACATCAGTAGTTTACAAATATTTATGGCACAGTCACTTCAAATCGAAAATATTACTATAACCTAATTAATAACAGCTGTTTTCCAAGTGTTTTCCGACTTGTTTGCAGGTTTCGTCTGTTGACATCATCGCGACATAATGACATTCTGACATTTTCAGCCTTTGCACTATCTTCATGTTGTAGAATAATATTTTAGAAGGGTAATAGAAGGCAAGCTTAATAAAATTAATATGTGAGCGAAGGCCCTGGGTACAAATGGCATACAGCTTATCATAACCAAAGGAGACACTGACAGCAACATTGTCAGGTGTGGATTAGAAAATACGTTTCATTCAACTGTGGCGGTAGTTGGCGAAGGCGTAAACCTGCTCGTCTTACACGTGGCACTTACACCAGGAAACATGAATTTGATTTTCATGAAGCCTGGACGAGGCAACAGAGATGACAGGCTGTACTCCTCTCACTCCTGTTTCTTATACCTCTCATTCCTAGGTGGTCTTTTTTAACTAGAGTTTTTCTTGTTCCTTGGCACATAGGTTCCAACATGCATTTACAGTGGATAACGGTCATTGGGGAAACATTAGGTAGGAACCCGTGATATCCACATGACCCATTGTACCAACTATCACGTACAAAATGTGCCAGGAATAGTAATCAACACTTACTCATAACCCACATTGCACCTCTCGTAGAAAAAAGTACACATTTCATACAAACATACAGGGCTTTAACACTATATATCACGTTATTCATTGTTTATGTATGCATAAAGTTTATTACTCTTCTAATTAACAATATATGTGTGTGTGTGAATGTGTGTGTGTGTGTGTGTGTGTGTGTGTGTATATATATATATATATATATATATATATATATATATATATATATATATATGTAATTTATGCGACGGCGAACCAATTAAATTAAAAAAATGGAAAGAGCTCAGAAATAACTAACACGACTGAATCAAGACTATTTATTCATAGAAGTAATCCTCTTTTTATACAATCGGAATTTGTTTACATTCCAGGATAGTATTAAGGTTGATACTGCCACGCTCCGGTTTTTAACTCCCCCCTGCCAGTTTACGAGTATCTTCGTAAACATTATATTCAAACGTAACTTCTTAGCCTCTTCAGGGAAAGTAGAACGGAGCGGATAGTCAATCGAACCTTACTACCTTATATATGTTCTTTTAACAAAAAAACAAACAACAAAAAAACTCAAAAGTTCTTCTGCAAGATATATAATTTTTAACAAAAAACAAACAAAATGAAAATCTATATTCACTAGCCGTCACAGTAGCTTACTGGTTTCTACCATAGGGAGTTTCAACAGTTCAATATGTACCGTTCGTCTCTTTCTGGGTTCTTTCATGCTCTCTATGGTTAATATATTATGTTCCCTGATGACAATAACTCTGAACGGACCCTCGTACCGTGTCAGTTCTTTCCCTCTGTTAGACCCTATTCTCCGGTAGACCGTTGCTCCTAATCTTTTCTCTCCAGTACTTTTAAATTATCCCTCTCTACTCTTTTCCGTTTCTCGCGGTCAATTTCCCCTCTTAATTTCTCTCAAACTTTCCCTATCTCTAACATATTGCTGATGATCGCTTCCACTGTTTCCTCATTAGTCGCCGTACTGCCGCAATCTCGTCTCCACCCACGCACTCCGAACAAAACTTCGACGGCTGAGAATCCCGTGATGGAATGTATTGAGTGGTTATATGCCGCTATCGCTTTCCTCATAGCCACACCCGCTTCTAATCCCTGCTCTCCCTGATACACGCGTAAATGGCCTCTTAGTGTGTTTTTTTCTTTTTCTTTTTTTTTTCCCCACCCTTCCTAGCCATTTCTGACATACGGGGTTCGGGAGCAGTGAGAGATAACGCATGCCACTGCTCCCATAAACAACACTTTATTTTCATTATTTTCTTATTATACAATAATCACTCTGAGGACTGTTTATTTTAGAGAACAATATTTTCATGCTACTTCCAGACTATTGGTATGGTCCTGGGCGACTATCGGTCATACTGCTCCACCCTGTTTCTTCCACCTCCATCCTGGTTTCCTCTTCGCTAGCGTCGATCATCTCCTGGGGGCATTCGACGAATGAGCGGTCTCTTGGTAAACATTCCCTCTTTCCAGTTTCTTTAGCTTGCTGGACCTTAAGGGTGGTCAACAGAAACGCCATCCTGCCTTCTACCTCGCCCATACTCAATGCTTCACGCATTTTTTAAGTGATCCGATTTGCCCGCTCGTCTGTCGTGATGAACGCCTCTCCCTAAACATTTGGTAAATGTCCTCTTCTGGGGTCCACCTGCCTCCTCCGAATGTATTCTTCAGCCTCTCCTTAATTACCGGCCATGGTGTCTCTTCGTCAGCTGTATTTGGTTCAGAACACTCTTTTTTACTCTGTATACCAAAGATGCCACCAATACTTCGGCGTCCCCTGTGTTGACGAGATCTTCTGATACCTTGGCTTATACCCTTGCCATGTGGCGATCACCAACTTTCAAAAAATGACCTTTTTAACTCACCTATTTCGCCACCGAAGGGCTCCAGGTCGGAAATAGCCCTCCGCAGATCCTGCGATGTTGCGGTCCTTATCTTCATCCATTCCAGAGCGTTGGTATGCGCTTCCGCCATGGTCTCTCTTGGTAACGGAGGGAAGTCCGGTACGTTCAGCACTGCCGGTCTTAGCATGCCTTCTGATGTCATCTCGATTTTTCTTCGTTTCCGTCTGGTTCAAAAGGCCACAGAAGAAAAACGAGAAGAAAAGAAAAAAAAATCTAAAAAGAAAAGAAAAGGACATGCGTTACGACCAGCGTTCGGCACCAGTTATGCGACGGCGAACAAATCAAATTAAAAAAAAGGAAAGGGCTGAGAAATAACTAGCACGACTATTCATAGAAGTAATCCTCCTTAAATACACTCGGAATGTTGTTTACATTCCAGGATGGTATTAAGGGTGATACTGCCACGCTCCGGTCTTTAACTTTTATATATATTTCTATACATATCTTTCTATACATATACTATTATATATATATATATATATATATAAGGACAACAGGAAATGCAGGAACAACTTGCCACTGATATCATTAGCTACTCATTTCTACTTATAATATATCATTTCAGTAACATATCCTGAAGTATGGAGCACGAAAAGTTAATTAAATTAATTATGGTATTTTAATTGTGTTCTTATTCATCAATTATTGTTATTGTTTTCCAGAAATTTCTATAGGAAATACTGCTATTTGGAGTCCAGTCAAATCAGGCCGGGCTACAATAAGGTGGTTTTGCTGCTATAAACCATGTAGTTCCTAAGCATTAAGGAATGTGTAGGGGGAGATCCCTGAACTACATCGGAGAAATTCCCATCGATTTCAGTAACCACGGGAGGTGGGGGGAAGTCTCAAAGGTCCTTTTTTTCAGTTTTTGTGCATATCTTGAAAGTGGTGCATATCTCCCTTCAAATATCTATTTGAAATTTCGGAGTAGATTCCGAGATTCCTCTAGTAAACGACTCGTCATTTTATATCCGTTTTCAAGGGCTTTATCACAATGTATCACGTTACTCATTGTTTACGTAAATATAAATGGTATTTATTACTTTTATAATTAACAATATATATATACATATTCAGTTTCTCGTAAAATACAAGGTAAAATAATCGGAAGAGCATGTTTGAGGAATAAAGAGTGATATTAAACAAATTTGTGGAAAATTTGCATTTTTGCCAGCCCATATCTTGTAGAAAATAACACAGAGATAAATGTTAATGTATCATTTTGTAGGGAATTTACCAAGCTTTAATTTTGTAAACTGCAAAATTTTCTGTGCAACGAAACATTTTCAAGATATATGCTAAAAACTGAAAAAAGGGACCTTGGAGCCTACTATCGAGGTTACTGTAATCGATGGGAATTTCTACGGCGTAGTTCAGGGAGCTCCCCCAACATATTCATTTATAGCAGCTTAGGGTACTTATTGACCGTCGGGAAATTTGGGGATTAGGGGGTTTCCAGGAAAGGTTTTGGCTAATAATAATCTCTAAGTTTTTGACAGAGGAAGTGAAAGTGATAGGATATTCATTTAGGAATAAATTAGGAAAGGTGATGTTGGATCTGAGGAGGGCATTGGAACCAGTAAAAATGGCCTGAGTTTTCGTTTCGTGAATTTATTCAGGTTTGCCCAGACACTGATCCTATCTAGGTCTTCCTGAATATTGGCAAACGCAACTATTAACAAGGGGGGAATGATAAATAGATTTGGAAGTCATCGGCGTAGAGGTGGTGAGAATAGTGGTGAATTGAAACGGGAAGATCATTGATATAGGAATTGAATAGGAGAGGGGAAATGCTAGATCTTTGGGTTACTCCTGAGGACAGGGAAAGGAAGGAAGATAGCAATTGGTTAGGAGTAGCAAATGCATGTGACCGATCGGAAAGGAAATATTGAATCTAGAGAATACAGCTATATATTCAGAATACTGTTGGAAAAAGATAGAGATTTTAGTTTGTAAAAGAGGATGGAATGGCCCAGGGAATCAAAAGCTTTGGAGAAGTCAAGAAGTATAAGTACTGTTAACTTTTTTTCGTCCATAGCAATCACTGGTATGTATGTCACTGATTATTTTAGTGAGAGTGGTTTGTGTAGAGAAGCCAGGCCGGAAAACAGATTGGAAAGGATCAAGTAGTTTGGTAATTTCGAGTATTCTGTGATTTTACTATTGTTTCTAGAGGTTTGGAAAGGAAAGGTTAGAGAGGATGTATATTGGACGATAGTCTTTAAGAGATGTTGGGTTGGAGGTTTTATTAATAGGGTGAACTAATGCTCTTTCCCAGGAGGCAGGAAATACTGAATTTTGATGGAAAAAATTAGATATGAACAGAAGAATCGGCCGGATTTCGGGAAGGCATAATTTTATTAGTTTAACGGATATTCCATCAAACCCTATGGAGTTGGTATGAGATTTTAATATGGAGTAAATAAGGCCAGTTGGAGAGATGTTGGAAAAATAAAAATCACTTGAGTTGAATGATGGAACTAATGAAAAGTGGGAAGAAGGTGGTTGAGAAATGTTGAAGGCGGCTGATAAAAAGTATGAGTTTAACTCATCGGGTGAGACTTGGCTGACTAATGAGGAAGAGGATTTGCAAAAAGAGAGTTTGCAAAGCAGTTGCCATTTTGATTTACAGTCAGAAGCAGAGAAAAGGGCGCCGTGAAAATAATTAGATTTCGTCCGTCTGATTGTTGTCTGATTCAAATTGCGGAGTACCCTATACGCTTGATAGTCATCGGCTTGTCTTTTACGTCTAAAGCGTCTACGGGCTGCCTCACGCCTCTTTTGAAGATCTTTAAGTTCTTGACACATCCAAGGAGCAGGCGGGCGACGGAAGGTAAAGGTTTTGAGTGGAGCTTGGGTGTCAAGGATATTCATGAGATTAGATGTGAGGATGTCAACCATGGAGTCTATAGAAGAACTGGAATATATTTCACTCCAATTCAGGATTTCCAGGTCGGGTAAGATGTTTTCACGGGTGATGGCGTCAAGGTTGCGGAAAGTTATGGTTTTTGGAAATATTTCTGGAGTTTGGATATTGTATGGTATTTGGATTAAGTCATGCGAACACAAGAACGGAACGGATAATTGAGATGAGGACAGAAGGTTCTGTGGGGAATCAATTACATACAAGTCCAACCATGTTTCGGACCGGCAAGTATGGAGGGTGGGAACAAAAGGAACGATGAAGAGATGGAGGGGAAAAAAGAGATTTTCCATGTAGACCCTGTCATTGGTGTCAGAAAGGAAATTCGTACTAAAGTCTCCGGAGATTATTATATTATTGTTGAAGGGAACATAGTTGTACAGGGTTGCTTCAAATGATGGATTAAAAGGGACCAATGGAGGGCGATATACTACAGCATATAGGAGAGGATGGGCGTTGCAGGAAATTTCAACAAAAAGGAATTTAATGTGTGGATAGGCGGATGAAGATTGAGACATCTAGGGTTCCTGATTTCAGGCTATTATGGACATAAAGTCCTACACCTCCACCTGTCCGGTCAATCCGGTCGTTGCGGATAAAGGTGTAGTCAGGTAGGGAAACAGAAGAGCTTTGGGTGAAATACTTTAGGAATTCGTCATAATGAGCAAGTTGGGACTGACAATTAACGTGATTGATGGTTAGAACACTACATGTGATGGAGAGGAGATGGGAAAGCCTGCTATACTTGGTGGGAAAACGCTGTAATTATACCAATATAATGGATACAATCTTAAAGAAAATAAGTACCTACGAATAGAATAATAAAACATTACAAATAAAATACTAAAAAATGGCATATTAAGAAAAACAAAAGAAAATGAGAAAATTAAATATACTAAAATAAAGAAAAAATAAATATGCACGTAACCGTAACACATTGCCTTCGGTTTTGAGACCTTAGGGAACTGCCGATTGCGATCAGTAAGCCGCTGGGAGCCTAGAGGTCAGCAAAGGACGTTGAGGTCCTCGGAACGGTCGATGCAGATCACCGGGTGGCCATCATCCTTCCGGCAGCGCACTCTACCAGCCGCGAACCACACGTACTTTAATTTATCTGCAGAACTCTTCTGTCGGGCGAGCCAGTACATGTGCTTATTAGTAGGAGACATTTCTTCCCATAGACATATACGGTGGGTGTCATTCCCTTGCCAGCCGATATTCCGGATGGAAAAGTCCCTCTTCACCCTCCTTTGAACAAGCTCGTCTCATATAGACTGTCTCACAAAGCGAGCGATGACAGGAGGTGGTGGTGGGTTGTCTTTCCTCGGTCTTTGACGCTCCACAATGTCCAGGTCCTGGACACTGGCCACCGCGGGAGTCTCCCATGCTCGAACTGGAATGCCCCGAATCTACACTGATCTGCAAAGCTGGCCCTGCTCTGCCTTATTTAGTCGGACTTCGAGTTCGCCTACTCCATGTTTGAGGGTCTTGTTTTCAGTAGAGAGGATTTATAAATGCTTAGCTTGGCTCCCAAGGTGATTATCTATTTTGGAAAGCCTCTCGTTTAACTCAAAACTGAATTCCCCGTATCTTTCTAGGGAAGCTTTCAGGCTTTTGATGTCTTCATTCAGGTGGGCGCCGATTCGGCTCACTGCCGCTAATGTTTCCGAAGAAGATGGCTCACTGACTTGCTGTAGGCTGCTCTTGGTCGGAATAGACGGTTTTTCACTGCCTGGGCCAGTCTTTTTCCCTTGAATACGCTGTGGGCATATATCTTTATCATATAGATTGCAGCAGTTATCATGAAAAATGACCTTTACTGTAACAAAAATTGTTCTTCTCGTCTCTGGTGATCGCACCATTACATATAGGGCACAGGGATTACCTGGCGCTCTAGAAGCTGTATCAAAGTATAACTTGAACTTTCTTCTCTGATTTTTAGTAAATGTATGAAGAACATTGATACGTGAGAATCGCAGACGATTATAATGTTCAAAAGGCTATATAAAATGGCATTAGGGTTTTACAAAGTACAATTGATTTTGATGGAACAAAGCTTAATTTTATTCATGACAGGAAAAAAGAAAGTTGCAGTGAAAAATATAAAAAATAATTACAGTTTACGGCTTAATTATAATTGAAAACATTTTTATACACACACACATAAATAAATAAATAAATAAATAAATAAATATATATATATATATATATATATATATATATATATATATATATATATATATATATATAAAGCCCATTCATTAGGTACAAAACCATGAGCTATTTTTCATGCCAACGAAGTATATTTCCCTCGTACTTGAAATTTTTTGGTAGGAGAGATTTTTTATAGCAGCTGGGACCTTTTGTACCAGATCTCGTCTAAAGGGGTTGTCCACTTCCAGTACTTGCCACATTTGACCAGACATGAAATTTTAATGTCATCTTCATCTTCCTCAAGAATTAAGCCAGGATAACATAATGATTCATAGGAAACAATGACATAGTTACCAGTTTCAAAGTTACTAATAGCTTCCTGTGAAGGCAGATCATCAGTAGCCTCTTCCCTTTCCATTTTTTCATCTTCTGCTCTTTCTTCTTGGTATTGGGCTATATATTCCTCCGGATCAGGTAGATGTTCATCTTCAGTCTCTGCATAGGACTTTGATCTATCGTCTTCAGAATCTGAATGTTCCTTGATGCAACATTTCTTTCCTCTCTTTCCTTTTTTTGATCCTGAACAGGAGGAGATTGAAGGATACTCATCTGTGGGAAAATCATTGAGTGATCCCTTGCCCCGGAGGAACATTCACTTTTTTCCATCTCTTTTTTATGGCTCCAATTGTGCCCATCCTTACCTCTTGTAAGTGTTGCAGGAAGGAGTCGGACATGTGTTTTTTTTCAGATTCTCCTCTTTAGCCTCTAACTGGACAATTCTTAGTTTGTTCATAACATTATTTGGCTCAAACGGGAAGATTCCATTAGTTTGGAAAGTTGTTTGCCAGAGCTATTTTCTCCTTCAACTGGCTACCAAGTTTCGGAAACGTTGTTTTTGGTATGGTGGAGCACCTACTACCAATCTTTGTTTGCTTCTATTTTGTCCCCAGCAGCCCTTTATCGATCTGAAGACAGCCACATCTAGTGGTTGTCAGATGGCTCGAATTTAGAGGAAACCCAACAAAAACTGTGTTGACCTCCTTAAATTTAGTAACGACATGACAGCTCAAATGGGAACTCATATTATTCCTTAAAAAGAATTTTCTTCCCAGGGAGTTTCCTGAGTAACGGCATTATCGTCCCCTCAAACTAATCCTCAAAGGTTCTTAAGTACATCCAGCCAAACTCTAAACGGTTATAGCGGCATTTGCTGGGTCCACCCTCTGTCCACTCGCGATAAATACTTTCGGCCTTGTAATTGATGTAAAGGTGGGCCATGGTACTTGCTGCATTGCCACAGCACATAAGAGTCCTGCATGATTTTGTTGAGTTGCGAATCCTTTCTGGGTATTTTGTCCCTCTCTTCACGAGAACTGCCTTGACCCCAGGATCATCCACTTGATTTTTTTCTTCATGGTTATATATGTGTCGCAGAGATACCTTGAACTCCTTTTTTAGACTCTCGAAATAAGCTTGAATAACTTCAGGCCCTACAGCAACTCTTTTTGTAGTATTTGTAGGATTTCTCCCTGAAATCTTACCAGTTCTTCTTTTCATTTACGATTTCTCCCTCAAAAATTCAGAATTTCCTATCTCGTGAAAAAAATCCTTAGTCCATCCTATTAACAAAATCTCCAACCCTATTTCTCCTAAAGACTATCGCCCAAGTTCCATCCTCTCTAACCTTTCCAAACCCCTACAAAGAATAGTCCAATCACAAATATCAAATTTCCTTGAAAAATCCAAACTTATCGATCTTCTCCGATCTGGTTTCCATCCCAGTTTCTCCGCACAATCTGCTTTAGTCAAAATCACCAGTGATATAAATACAGCTATGGACGAAAAAAAATTGACTGTATTAATACTCCTAGACTTCTCTAAAGCTTTTGATTCCCTGGACCACTCTATCCTTTTTGCCAAATTAAAATCACTATCCTTTTCCAACAATTCTATTCAGTGGTTTCAATCTTTCCTTTCCGATCGGACTCAAGCAGTTACCATTCCTAACCAACCCCTATCTTTCTTTCTTACCCTGTCCTCAGGAGTAGTTCATGGCTCGAGTATTTCTCCACTCCTTTTCAATACCTATATCAATGATCTTCCTAATTCAATCCACCACTGTTCCCACCACTTATACATATATACACCGACGACTTCCAAATCTATTTATCCTTTCCTCCCTCTGAGCTATTATTAGCGTTTGACAGTATTCAGAAAGACCTAGATAGAATCAGTGCCTTTTCTCAAAAAGGCACTTAAAATCAATTTTGTCTTTTTTATTAGATTGAAAATTGCTTAGTTTATTCTCAGAATGCATTCCGAGCTTCATATTTTGAAGATCATACAAAATTAGTGTTTTATTTATTTTTTATGTTAAACATAGAATAGACCATAGTTCATTTTCTGATGATTCACTAATTGTTCTGTTTTTTTCTTCATCGTACTTATAGCTTCATTTTTTCTCCTGTTTTTCAATTTTATTTTTTTTTTGATCTGTATAAAAATCAGTAATCGTTGTTTGTTTTGCTTTTTTCTATCCTATTTTCTTCTGGAGTATTATATAATGGTGTTTTTATATTCTTTATATATTCATTATCAGTCACTTTATGCGCTCGATCTATCTAATTTTTTATTTTATTAATCTATTGTGTGAACTGATAATTCGAATAAAAGTTGAGTAATTTATTACTGGTTTTCGAATTCGCAGCCTCTGATTCCTTTACTTGCCTCAATTTTTCACATTATTTTTTGTCATATATATTTTAGGGGCCTCAGGTCTCATTTATTTGTGTCCCCCATCGCGACGCAGGCCGCGAGCCATCGAGGACGCACCAGGAGGTGGCCGCCCAGCGGGATTAAGCTCAACCTCATTAGAGCTTATCACTTCTAGAGGCCTTCCTCACCCCACTTGTAAGACAGCTGCCACGGGAGACAGAAGCTCGCGCAACACCTGAAGCATAGCTTTCGCTATAATCAGCTCCGAACCCTCACTACCATGGACGGAGGCGGCGCGGCACAGAAGCAAGTCACGGGACCTCAAGGCGACGTCTATTCCGATAAGACACTCTTTCGAGTATACTACGAGACATGACCCCCCAAATCCTCTGTTAACCAATAGAATAAATTAAGTTAATTAAATCACACTAAGATACTAACGTTAATTGCCCATTCAGGGATATAATCTGTCTACTGATAAATTATTTAGATGAATGAGATTTGTGGTTATATTTCACGTTCACGAATATTTATCATAACTCTCTTTTTCGACACACAAGAACGGGGTTTCCTGGTCATAAAGCATGTACGACCCCCCTTCCGCCCCCAGTATTGAATGCTGGTGATTGAATTGAGTATTGAATTTATTTATTTGCATTATCTATTATTGATTATAGGTCATATATCATCGTTGCTTTCATGAAGCTTAACTAATTCATGCATTCTTGGTGGTGTAAAATCAATTACTTGCAATTTATTTTTTATTTTTTATCTATATATGTTTTCTTAAAAAGCTTTGTTACATATGTATTTATTGGTTTAACTATTTCTTTGAAGGGTTCTATTCTTAATGTTCTATTGGTTAATTTGTCATCTAATAATATTTTCATTTTTTCTTTATATTCATTTTCATACATTATTAAACATGAGGGGGTATCTTTTTTTGATTTTTATGCTGAGACGGAAAATGAATTTTCACACTGCTTTTTTATTATAAAATACAATTGTTAGATAATATGTTCCATAATAAATTTTTACTAGCAGTAATAACCTTTTTATGAATATATTCAACAATATTATGGACTTAAAAATAAAAATAACCTATTGGATGATTGATAAAAAAATCGAACTAATCATTGAGAAAAAAGTAATCAATAATAACAGTAGCTTGAATATAGCTCAGAAAATTAATTAATTAATACATCGAGGAATGATTAAATATAAAAAAAGTAAAAATTAATGAGAAAATAAATAGGATCATAAATCAACCTAATATTTACAAAATAAAAATTAAATAGATAATTAATCAAGATAATTATAATGGATTAACTTCAATTGATGCAAAAAATATTTTTAAAGAGAAATTAATAACAAATATTAATAAAATTACAGGAAAATATACAGATGATATATATATATATATATATATATATATATATATATATATATATATATATATATATATATATATATATATATATAATTTGTATATATATTTTTATAATTTTGTTTTTATTGAAAACTAGCTTCGAATGTTATACATTCATCTTCAGTTCTAAAAACACACACAAATTAAAAAATTAGCAATTCAAAATACAGTTCGGTATTATTATACATATCAAATTAAATGTAATATAAATTATATAATAAAACATTTCTGAATTATGAATTTAATTAAGACAAGAAATAAAATACATGTTGGTACTCACCAAGGTTAAAGTAGATTATATCAAACAGAAAAGGTTGTATTAGTTTGTTCTCGCACTGAACTAGCAATGGAAGATTAGTTTATGATTTAATAAACAAAAACAGTTTCCCTAATATCAAAAATCCCGTGAATGTATTTGCCACCGAATGATAAAATGCGAGTTGATAAAGAACAGCATATTGATACCGGATAATAAAAAATACAATCTCACCGAGATGAATCCGCTACCTCCCCGACTGTATGGCCTACCAAAAATGTACAAACCGGAAATTCCTATAAGACCAATCGTTACATCAATAGCCTGATCTATAAACTTGCCCATTACTTGAACAATTTATTCAAAACCAGAATCTCATTTCCCCCACAACATACCGTAAAAAACTCTATAAAGTTAGTCAACAAAATTAGTAAGATAGTAATTCCGGATAACGCGAAATTAATATCATCCGACGTCACAAAAATTTTCACAAGTATCCCACCACCAGAAACAACATACATTTTTAAAACAGTTAATCTTCCGATCCAATCTATCACCGGTAGGGAAACTAGATATTTACAATTTGATGACTATTTGCATAAACCATAATTATTTTCAATTTGATGGAAAATTCTTCAAACAGGAAAAAGGCTCCCCTCTATTACCCCTTCTGGCAGATTGGACAAATTAGAACAAAAAATTCTTGACGCAAACAATTCTCAATTAGCTCAACATATCATATACTGGTATCGGTATGTAGATGACATTATATGCCTATGGTCTGGTACGACAAGACAAATAAATAATTTCTTAAAGGAAATAAACGAACTTCACCTGTCGATTAAATTCACAGTAGAACTGGAAAAAAAAAACACATAAACTTTTTAGCTTTAGAAATCTCAGTAAAAAATAAACATCATGAATTTGGAATTTATCGGAAACCCACCCACACGGATGTCGTTATAAACAATGAAGCTAGGAAACCGATAGCACATAAACTCGCAGCTTTAATAGCATGATTTACCGTCTTTTGAACGTACCATTAAATGAAAAGAGCTATAATAAAGGAATTGAAATAGCATATTCCATAGCGAAAAAGAAATGGGTACAATAAAACCACTATCAATCACATTTAAAAAATACAAAAAAAGACATTTGATGATATCTATTCAACAATCCTTGAAGACAATTGAAGCCCAACCCAAAACATTATGTCTTGATTCCATATTACGGCCCTATATCCACCAAAGCCGGAAGTTCATTGGAAATACTAGGATTAAACCCTGCATTTAAAATAGAAAAAACCCTATCCTCTTATTTCCCTTCTACTAAGGACAAAGTAGACCCTTTCCAAAAAAGCGGAGAATACGAACTAAACTGTAATAATTGTGCAGCCAAACACACGGGAAAAACTGGAAGATCACTAAATCTTATATTAAACGAACATATACGTGCATATAATAATAAGACAGAGAATTCCAACTTTCCAAATTTATTTAAATGAAAATAATCATAAATTCATCAAAGACTCAGGAGTTAAATTAATTTGACGTTGAAAACAGCCTCAAATTAAATACTTATAGAAGCACTTGAAATAATAAAATCCTTCAAATCCAATCCAGATGTTTGCTTAAATTACCAAATAAATATCTCCAATAGTCCAATGTTAAATGTATTCCCATCTATAACAGAAAAAACAATCACTCACCGAAATTACTGGAAAAACCCCGATCCTTAAACTGTGTACCTATAATCATCCTACTTCCCTTTCTTTCATTGTCAGTTCAATGCGAGAAGAAACCATTACAAACTTTTCTCTTTGATATAATCCATTTAAACCTTGGTGAGTACCGACATTTATTTGATTTCTTGTCTTAATTATATTCATAATTCATAAATGTTTTATTATACTGATTTGTATAACATCTAATTTAATATGTATAATAATACTAAACTATATTTTGAATTGCTTATTTTTCAATTTTTTGTGTGTTTTTAGATCTGAACATGAATGTATAACGTTCGAAACTAGTTTTCAATAAAACAAAATTATAGAAGTGGCAAATAATTTATCAATCCCTAATTCGATTGATCCTTCTATACCATCATGCGGATGTCAAATGATATTCCGATTTCTCTGATCAACGCCCAATCTCTCGGCACATTCGAAAATTTCAGTCGAATAATCGAACATAGATTGGAACAGGGGATCCGGCACATTTGACAGTCGCTGGGCACTGGACCAGTGTTGTAGAGGAGTCTACCATTGGCAGAGGATCAATCCTACTCTTCAATACCTCCTCGGAGCGTACAACATCGCCGTGCAGATGTTCGCAAGTAATCCAATATTGACCTTTACATTCCCACGAATGGTGGTGTCGATTCCTTCTAATATATTTGGACGTAGCTTTGTGAGGGGCGCTGTTTGGAGAGGGAGTAAGACCGGGAACAGATACTGGATGTTCAGCTTTTGCTCGGGCTTGAGAGGCTACGAGCTTATTTAAGTTTTTGTTTAGCTTCGTCACCGAATCATCGTTGACCTGTAGCTCTCCTGAGAACGAGCAACCTAAGTACTTAATGGTATCTCCGTGTATCAATGTTTGGATGCCATCTCCATTCACCTTATCTTCTCCAAGACCTAAGCTATAGTGCTATAATCATCCTGATGTTTGTTGCTACATAAGCGGAGAATACACATTAAAAGGTAACAAAAAGACTGTTAGTGACCTTGTAAACAGAGCTTATCATGGAAACTTTGGTGTCAAGCTCGGTGATCAGGATAAATCCTGGGCACCGCATCATGTTTGTAAAACTTGTACAGAACATATACGCCAGTGGACTAGCTGGAAAAGAAAAAGTTTGAAATTCGGCTTACCGATGGTTTGAAGAGAGCCCAAAAACCACATCGATGACTGTCTAGTAAACATTACTGGAATCGATCGAAAGAACCGTAGCAAATGGACTTAATCTTATTTAGTGTCTGCTAGACGCCCGGTCCCTCACTCAGAGGAAGTACCACAGCATTTCACCAGCTTCCAGAGCTTTCATAGGACGAATTTTTTCCCTGCAAACACCCTTCTGATACTAATGAAGGTGGCAGTGATTATGAGGGGATGTCAACAACTCCCCTACGTTTCAACCAGGATGAGTTATATGAACTCGTCAGAGATCTTAACCTGTCAAAAGAAAGTTCTGAATTACTGAGTTCCGGGTTGAACGACAAAAATTTACTGGAACAAGGAACAAAAAATGACTTTTTACCGTGCAATAGGAAAGAGTCTGCTACTATTCTTCTCTGAAGAAGAAAATTTTGTATTTTGCCACGATATTAAAGCACTCCTGGAAAAAATGAGTCTTCCTGATGATTGGCGCCTATTTATTGATAGCTCATATCAAAGCTTGAAATGTGTTCTTCTACACAATGGGAACAAATATGGTTCAATACCAATTGCTCACTCAATAAAAGAAACATATCCTAGGCAGGAAGAAAGTGGCTTCAGTAGACAGTTTTACTTTTTTTTTCACACTTATCTCAAAAAGTAGAGCTGATAGAAAAAAAACTGATTTCATATTTAGATTCTGCTCCCCAAAATATAGCTAAAATCAGTTCCGAAATCCTAGTCACAAAAAAAAAATTCTCTTGTAGGCCTGTGTAATTATTGCATCTATTAACACATTTCAACTTAAATATATTCCAACTAAAACATAACATACATATAGACCATATTAATAATTTCACATTATCTATAATTTAACAATACCACAGCTTTTATTTCTCTCCCATCGTCCATAATTAAAATTTCATCTTCTATTATTCTACATTTTGCTGGGAATCCTAGGTCAAGAGTAATTTAAAAATATGACTATTAGTTTTGTTAATATCAGCATAATGTGTTCCTAGGTATTTGCTGTTCGTTTTATAATTAACTATTGTTTTGTTGTTTTGGTAATATGGATGGCTTCTAGTAATTTTCTATTATTCGTTATATGTGCGTAACCAAGTATTTGGGGATTTTCAAAATCAAACTTGTGTTGCATTTTTATACCATCTAATGCTAGAGTGATTGTATTGATATGCTTACATTATTATAATTAGATTTATGCTGTGCTACTCTGGTTTTTAGTTTTTAAACAGTCACTTCAACTTAAATATATCCCTATAATAATATATATCCCTTGGCAATCCAGACAATCAATTTTTTTATCTTAAGATTTTATTTCGTCTTTCATATTAATCATATATTTACATAGCTTGTCACTACTATACATGCCTAAACCAATTTCTACCAGATCGTATGTTTTGATTTTTTTATGTTTTATTGTATTGTTTTGAATATAGTTTGTCCTTTTTTTATTTATTTCTGTTTCTTTATTTTCTTTAAAAAATTCTGTGATTACTTTTTGTGGAGTTTTTTTTGTAGGTATTTTCTCAGTTATATTATCTATTTGTTTTTTATTTAAGCCTTCAATCTTATACTCATCCTTTTCTTGTTTTTTATTATTAATCTGACTAAACCATACTTTATTTATTAATTTTATTGAGTAAAAAGTTTCTATTAATATTTTTTATATTTCAGATTTTTTTTTCTTTTATAAATTCTTCATCTGTTAATTTCTTAGCTCTATTTTTAAAATTGTTAGGCCTGTTTTTTATTTTCGATTTTGGGTGATTAGAGAAATCATTTAATATTCTGTTGCTACTTGGTTCCTTTTTCGTCCATTTTGTCAGAATCGTTTCCCCTCTTAAGATCATCTCTATGTCTAAAAATCTTAGCCTTGTTGTTATTGGCTCTTTCAATTGTAAATTTAATTCTATTGTTATATTTATTGAATATTTCCACAATTTTATTTCTTTATTTCTTTTTTATTATTAGAATTGAATCGTCTCTGTATTTTTTAATTAATATTGGTTCATTGGTGTTTTTTTAAATTTTATTTGAGTTAATATTAATTTATTTAAATAAATTCAACTTGATTCACGGCTATCACTCCTCCCATGGGCCCATGGGCTCCGTACAATTGTTTATAATATGTATCGTTATATTTAAAATAATTATATTTGGTACAAATTCTGATCCCTTCTAAAATATTGTAATAAAAAAAAAATCTGAAATTGAAATGATAAGCTTAGATGTAAAATCACTATTTACGAAAATACCAGTGAATAAAGCTGAGATATTGCTAAATTATAGATAATGTGAAATTATTAATATGGTTTACATATAAGTTATGTTTTAGTTCGAATATTATAAGTTGAAATGTATTAATAGATTCAATAATTATTGATTTTAGAAAAAAACATTCAGATGATGAGGAAGTATTACCCCGAAACATCAATTAAATAAAGGAGAAAATTACAATAGGAAGTCATATATTGCCCTTTAATAAAATTTAAAAAAAGTTATTTCATTGTATTTCGACTGTTCGTTCGTTGAAAAAGCTTTTAACCAGTTTAAATATAATTCTTGGACATTGGTAACGAATTCCTCAGATTCTCCATAATAGAGGGGACCCTGGCATTATCAAAAGCTCCAGTTATGTCAAGTTTCCACATCAAACAATGTTCTTTGTCATTTAGTGCTGATTCTATGTGTGATTTGATTTTGTACAGGACGTCCATGATGCTTTTTTGGAGTATGAATCCAGATAAAAAAAATATTGGAATAAAACAGAACATTCGGCCTCAACAGATAGCTACCATACTCCTTCTATGCTATTATCACCTCTCTGCTTAAGACCTTCCTATTAAGTTTCTTCTTTCCCCTTCCAACATCTGGAAGTGATTGGAGACAAATGATTAGTTTTGATTAGAAAAAAATACGATAACTGGCCATTAGTGTATGGAGTTGACAGTATCTTTAAAGGGAATTAATTATTTATACAAAAATATATCTATTAATAAATGGAAAATTAGAAAACTTATAAAAGAAAGATTTAATTAATTATGTATGCACAGAAAATTAAACATTTTGAAACAATAGTCAGTCTGTAAATTGATGCTTTGCCATCTGTTTCAGAGGGAAAGTCATTAGCAGCGAGTAGAGATTGTAAATACATCGAGACTTCCAGTGGGATTCAGCATAACGTTGACGAGTTACTCGTTGGTAAGTGCCTTTGTAATTCAATAATATAATAAAACTGTTTAATAAATGAGAAGTATAACTGTCTATATTGAACTTTTATTTTTTGAGAGTTAAGATCCAGTGATACACTTATCATCAAATAAAACGGTTATAAGTCAAATTAATTAGCCCGTAGTTTATATTCCTCAAGTATTTAAAAAAGAAAGTCTGATAGGGACTTGCACTATTTCTCTTGGGTTCTTTTCTCAATAGAAAATGTAGTCTCATTATATTTGAAGAATCGAATAGAACGGAGTAGTTTTACTCCGGTTCAAACGTTTTCTCGTCTATTTAGGGGTAAGTAAAAAAGAAAAATGTGTGTGAAAATTTTCCGACTTTTCTTTCGCTTTTCTTCTTATATCTCGTGAACGGTTGATTGGATTTCTGCAGTTTAAGCGATTTACGACTATTTAGAAGCAGGCTGAAAGAACAACAAGTTAACAAAATTTCTGACTTTTCTATCGGTTTTCCTCTTATATCTCGTGAACAGATAAATGAATTTTCAATGATCAAACAATTTTGCGACTGTTTAGAGGTTGAGGAAAAATAAATCAAGTGTGAAATATTTTCCGACTTTTCTTTCGCTTATCCTATAACATTTTATGAGCGAGTGAATGAATTTTCAGGGTTTATACATTTTTGCGACTGTATAGAGGATGGGAAGTAATAAATCAAGTGTGAAATATTTTCCGACTTTTCTTTCGCTTTTCCTGCAATATTTTGTGAACGGATGAATGATTTTTTTAGAGGTAGGAAAATTTAGAAAATATTCACACTCGTTTTCCTTGTAAGTTACTTCTAAACAATCGGGAAATCGTTTGAGCAGCGCAAATCCATTCCCTACTCGAAATATAGGAGGAGAAATAAAAGAAAAGTCGGAAAATTTATCACATTCGTTTTCATTTTAGCCTATTTCTAAACAATCGGAAAATCGTTTAAGACCCGTACACGAAATTTAAGAGGAAAGTTGAAAGATATGTCGGAAAAATGTTCACACTCTTATTTCTTTTGGCCTACTTCTTAATAGTCGAAGTTAATAGAACTACGAAAATCCATTCATCCGTTCACTAAATATAAGAATTGAAAAATTTTCGCACTCGTTTTTATTTGGCTTATCTGTATATAGTCCGAAAATCGTTTGAGTCGGGGAAATCCATTCAACCCTTCACGAGATATAAGAGGAAAAGCTAATAAAAAGTCGGGCAATGTTCACTCTCATTTCACTTTTAGGCTACCACAAAATAGTTAGAAAAATGTTTGTACCGCAAAAATCCGTTCACAGTTTCAGGGGATATTAGAGGAAAAGTTGGAAGATTTTCATTCTTATTTCAGATTTTGCTATTTAGCTTCACTATTTAGGTAACTCTGAACAGTTGAAAAATCTTTTGAACCTATGACCTTGAAGCTCCGTAGAGAATGGTATCGATCTCTGTAACTTTTAAATCACGGAAATTTTTATTTAATTGAAAGAAGTGGTTATACGGTTATCGACGAAAAAATATGAACATAAAATGTAACTAAAAATCTGGTGCGCGCATCACACAACTTTCATTTACCACCTTAGTTGAAATAACATTTATATATAATAATAATAATAATAATAATATATAATATTTTTTAAAGGATTAATAATTCGAAGTCCAAAAATTGTTGTAGGATTACGGGGTCCTATTCTTTGGTTTTGTTTTAGGGATTACATAGTCAATGTTTACATTTCACCTAGGCGTCATCCAATTTGTTAACCCATGATCCCACCTGTTTACACATGATCAAGCCTGTTTAGATGTCGGTACACTTAAATTTTGTAAAAGTTATGTAAACATTGAGAAGGTTGCAAAAACAATGTGAATGTTATGTAACCTTTGGGAAGGTTACATACTATAAAGTGGGTATCTGATCCTTCATCGGATGGGTAAAGGTTATATAACCGTCAACAAAGTCTTCGACAAATATTTCAAGTCGCAGGAAAAATCAAAATGTGGCCGGGCAAACTGAGCCTCTACAAAACCTTAAGTCTCTCAAACAGCAGAAAATACAAAATTGCGGCTGGGCACACTCAGCCTCTACAAAATATTAAGTTTTTCAAACAACAGGAAAATAATATGGCTGGTCAGTATTTGAGTGGGTAAGGGAAGGATGGACTACTATGATTGACTGGTTAGGTGTGGGTAAGGGTAAAACGGGGCGGAGTCTAATGGTCACGTGACTAAAGAGGGGTGTGACCTAATAGCTAAAGTTAGGCTGAGGTAAGGCCACAGGACAGTTAAGTTTACATTCTGATGTAGAGTTAATAACTTCATTCAGAATGATATCATAGTCTTCCTTACATCGTGGTAAAACATCAAGCAGTTAGTCCGATACTTTTTTACCATAATACAAAAGTCTTATTTACATTTGCTATTTAAATACTTGATCGATGCTGCAGGCTTTTCGATTCAACTATAAACAACTGTAGGTGGACGTTGTCTGGGTTTTAGTTCCGACATCTGTTGGTCGTTTATTCACCATCTCATCCAGATCAGATAGAGCTTGGAAACTATTATTAATTGAAATATTAAATTCATGACTTGGATCGTAAGTCATTTTAATTTTGATAGAATGTTTAGTTTTAGAATTTACCGTCTTCAACTTGTTGGGCGATATGACAGCGAAAAGCCTTTCGCTGGTAAATAACATAAAAAATAAATTAAAATAAAATCTCATATGAGGAAAGAACAACAACAATTAAATAAAGTAAAATCGCTATGAAAATAACTATTGTTGTTATATCAGAACGGAGACTAAATCTCATCCGCACTCCCAGAATGTCAGCACCAAAGGATTCAGTATATAATTATTAATAAGTATGATGATTAAGGCACCTTGTGATTTTCCTTTGTTCTTTGAGCCAGATTTTTTTTTTTACTTTCACTTATGTATATATTGTAAGGGTAAGTATTGCGATCGTGAAAAATTTAGAACTCGAGTATTCAACTGAAATACTCCTTTTAAGGTCCCCTTCACCAAGTTCAGATCACCAAGTTTTGCAAAATGTTGTGTGTGTTTATGTATTTAAGGTAGGTATATGGATGTTAGCTTGGGATATTAGGATGCAACTTTTCCCATTACATTTGAGGCAATAAGGGGCGTGGCCTATTAGTTAAGGTTAGGCTGAGATAAGTTCACATGACAGTTAAGGTTAAGTCGAGGTTTAAATTCAAATTTCCCGCCATGTGTCACGTGACTGAATCACGTGTCTAACAAAGGGTGTGGCCTAGTCTGGTTGGTTGCCCGAAAAAATACGCCATCTCGCCTGTTTTCTCTCTACTTAGTTCCTTTCCCTTCACTTACACCATCAACATCAACTTTTGATACTTCAGTTTGGGGCAGACCTAATAACAATAGAGTTAATAGCTATAATTCTTAGCACTGATAATAATAGTGAAAGTTCACGTAAGTTATCTCCTTATTCAACTAGAGATACTTGTTAATATTTTAAGGAATTCAAATCATTATTTTCTTCCTTAAACTTAATTCAGAATTTTAACATATCTATTGGTAAATTTAAAAGAGCACCCAATGCCTTATCGAAATTAAGTGTGGTAGCAGAATATTTATAAAAAATACTATATTAAATTATTTTAACAACTGTTAATTAACGTGCTGGTCAACAAAAGTAATGAGTTGTTTCAGTTTGCCATAGAAAATAATATTGATATCGTTGCCCGTAGCGAAACTAATCTAAATGTTAAATAGGAATTTAAAAGACCAGGTTTTAACCCTCAAACGCTAAATCTCGGGTTGGACTAAGCCAAGCCAAATCTATATTGAAGTGTACATGCACCTCTTGGATTTCTGCCATCAGACTTCTGAGATCCTTATCTTATCTGTAGCTATCGAGTATCAGTCTAGCTATCGACCAAGCGGCATTTATTAACAATACGATATAATTTACGACATATTAAAAACCTGGGCCATCTTGACCAAACCTTACCATTTATGAGAAAAAACGTTTACTGTGTAAGCAGTAGAATGATTTGTTCTTATAGGTTTCAAACTCGCAAAGTATCGACAATAACTACTTATCACCACAGAAGAGGTTTTTCGAGAAATTCCATCGCCAAGAGGAGGAATCAAAAGATTAAGGAGATACTTTTTTTGAAGATTCGAGTTCAAAGGTAGTGGATGGACCAATACCGAATAATGATCATGTGAGATATTTGGTACAGAAGAAGGAATAATCGAAGCTACAGATCCACCAGCCATCAACATAAATATATTTTTTAGAAAATTTTGTGGAACTATTTGGACAGATCAACAACATCGAATTATTCACGGAGCCCAGCTTCCAATTCCTTCTAAGACAGCTTCTGACGGCCATAATGAAGTTGAAAAATACGAGACGTACTTCCTAAAGAATTGCTACAAGGAAAAAAACTATCTGACTTATCAGACTTCTTCTAAAGCCGTTGTAAATAATGATTTTCAAAAATTGATTTCACGCCAAGCATTTAGCGTAGAATTATTATGCCAATAATAGGAACGGAAAATTGTTTATCTGCCATTTAAAATCGAATTTAGAATTTTAGGTCACAAAGAAGCTACATATAATCAATCCTGACCGTACTTACTGTTCTCCAGCATTGAATTTGCCCTTACAAAAAATCAACCCTACTCTGTATTACCCAAATCTATTTCTACTTTTCCTTCAGAGCACACTCCAGTCGTTTTTTTAATCGATCAAAATTTAAAAATATGAACCAGTTAAAAGGTTTTTGAACTTTAAACGTGCAAACTGGACTAAATTCCGTTCGATTATTGATAATCAAATAGATTTTAATCCCCCCATTAGTACTTTCGATATTGACAAGCTAATTATTATTTTCCATAACATTATCATTTCTGTCGCTAATCAATCAATATTTTTAATTCCGGAAAACTAAATACATTGGTCGACAAGGTTTTCTTCACTAGAAATCTGATTACTGATTGATACATTTTTTCATCCTCTCATTTAAATATTCATTCATTCAGATACGTAGTCAGAATTTTTCCAAAAGGCATAGTTTTTCTGTGACAGCCACTTATTAAAATCTGATTTTAGCGTTCTCTTTGGCCTGTCATTTGACTCTTTTAATGTAAACTTCCTTTCTGCAATAGGAAACTTTTAATATAACCTTCCTTTCTGTTTAGAAGTGCGTTAGGATGTAGTGTTTTGTTTTTTCATCATGCCAAGAAAGCGTGTAAATCGTAGAGATAATTACTGTAATATTTGCGGTCAGCTGACCTTCAAGTCTCAGAGGCGACTACGCCCATTCATTTCATGCCACTTGCAAAAAAGTTTTATGAGCTTTACTTTGGGTGTCAAGTTGGTGATTTTGATAAGAGCTGGACCCCAAATATATGCTGTCATTCGTGTATTAGACTGTTTACTGTACGGGAAACTGGTGCACATCATTTGCCATTTGGTATTCCCATGATTTGGAGAGAACAGAATGATCATTTAACTGATTGTTAATAATAATGGTTATAAATTAGTATTATTAATGTTTATTAATAACAGATATTAAAGGAATCACATCCAGAACAAAATATACAGTTAAATATCCGAACTTGCAATCTGCAATGAGACCTGTCTTCCACAATGAAGAGTTCCCAATACCAGTATATGCAGGTATGACCTTTAGCGATGACACTTATTCTATACCTGCATGCTATTCTATACCTAGCTCAAAATTAAAATGGTTCAGAAGAAAATACAAATGATCCTACATATGTAGCCAGTAGCTGTTCATCAGAAACATGCTTTCCCAATCAACAAGACCTTAATGACCTGATTCGAGATTTAAACCTGTCTAAACAGCAAGCTGAAGTTTCGACTTCCAGACTCAAAGGCTGGAATCTACTCCAGAAAGATGGAAGAATATGTAGTTATTGTAGCCACCCTAGCGTTTTAAAGGAAAGCTTCCCTGAAGAATATGGTTTTGTGTTTTTTAATAATATTTGTTCTGTTACGGAAACTCTTGAGGATCAACACCGGCCAGATGAGCGCCGATTGTTCATAGACTCCTCTAAAGTTAGTTTGAAGGCTGTGCTGCTACATATTCGCTATCAACTTCCATCAGTACCTGTAGCTTATGCCGCTGAGACGAAACAGACATGTGAAAATATGATTGACCTGGAACACCACTTGAGATCTTTAAAAGAAAAATGCATGGGGAAACTCAAACTATTGAAAGTCCTTAGCGGAACCAGTTGGGGTGGGGCAGACCGAAATACCCTGCTAAAAATATATCAAGTATTAATCTGCTCTAAGATATACTATTGTAGGTGTATTTATGGTTCTACTCGAAAAAAATATCCTTGCTCAACTCAATATAGTATATCATACTGGGATAAGATTTGCAACGGGAGCCTTCAGAACTAGCCCATAATTAAGTCTCTGCATTGAATTCAGACTATCATTTCGATGTAACAAATTAGCGATTTACTATTACACGAAATTATTCCTGCAAATCACTCACCCCGCTGACAGATATATATTTAGACCGAAGTTTTCTACTATATTTCAACGGTAGAACTATGCTACCCTACCCTTAGCAGAAAGAGTTTCCTTGGCAATCCAACACCTAAAATCACCATAAATACAATGGAAAATTATACACCTCCCTGGACTTATATACAACCTCAAATACATCTCCAACTATCTAAACTCACTAAAGAAAGTACTACAGCATCGGATTTCAGAGATCGATTTCAAAAAATGATTCATAGTTTGCCGAAAAATCACTTAATTTTCATAGATGGATCAATATCTGATTCAGCAACTTCATCAGCTTTTGTGGCCAAGGATTCTACACACAAATTCAAACTTCCTCAGCTTTGTAGTGTTTATAATGCTGAGGTGAATGCCATTGCAATGGCACTGCAGTATTCCTTTACATTGCCTGTGAAGAATATAGTAATTGTCTCAGACTCATTGAGTGCTTTAAAGACATTAAAAAACATGTATTAAAATAGGGAAGTCAATGAACGATGATGAAAAATCGATACATTACATATGAGTGCCTGGACATGTCGGTATAATGGGAAATAAAATGGCCGAAATAGCCGCGAAAGAAGCACTCTCTTGGTAGAGTCGTGGTAGGGTCGTGGTAGGGCCCTACTTTTACCATCAGAACTCTCAAGTCCACTGAAAGAAAATATCCAAAGGAATGGCAGAAAATGTGGAACAGGAGTCCCCCAAACAAACCCAAACTAATAAAGATAAAACCAAAACCTTTTACACATTTTTTTTTTTCACAGCAGTAGTATTATTGTATTTATCGGGCTCTAATGACATGGATGTTTTGCGTCTAAAAACATCAAATCAACCAACCAAATGTGAAACCAGTTTTAGAGAATATCCAATATGAAATATATAAATGGTATATCAGTGGTGATTTAAAGTTCATTGCTTTATTACTTGGATTCACTAATTTTTGCTGTTTTATGTGCAAATGAGAAAGCAGAGATTGGAAGTCTCAATCTGTTAAAAAATTATGGCCTAAACGAGAATCTCTTATCCCTGGCAGAAAAATGTGTCACATGTCCCTTCAGTGAATCCTGATAAAATATATTTACCTCCATTGCATATTAAATTAGGAGTAATGAAAAATTTCGTCAAAGCTATGGCTAAACTTTTTAATGGATTCTTGTACAAGAAATCAAAATTCGCCAAAGTCAGTGTTGCTAAACTGGAAGAAGGAATCTTTATCAATACGGCCATTAATGGATGATTTACATTTTGAAGGACTGTTAAATCCACTGGAATAAGCAGCCTGGCAATGTTTCAAAAATGAACATTGCAATTTTCTTGGAAACTATAAAGCAGAAAACTACTGTGTAATAGTGGCTTGTCTGCATTCTTATAAAGCTATGGGATGCAACATGTCTTTAAAAATTCACTTCTTGCACTCTCATTTAATCTTCTTCCCGGAAAATCTTTGTGATGTCAGCGATGAGCACGGTGAGCGTTTTCTATCAGCAAAGAGGTACCAAGGCATGAGAAGTTCTAATGTGCTGGCTGACTACTGTTGGGCCAAGAAGAGAGATGTTCCAGACGATCCAGATGCAAAATATCCCCGAAAATTACTATCTACCAATTTCTAGGTTAGTCAGAATGGGTAGTTTTAAAAAAAATCAAATGAATATCATTAAAAAACTCCAGCCCGATGGGAAAACAACATCATGAAAAAAATTTCTAGAATCTGTTATTTTTATTCTTTTGGAAGAAAAATAGTTTTTTTTTTGTAGACCAGTGTAATTTTTATGGAAGTTCAACAGCGCATCGGAAATGGATTCAGTAAACGGAATAGACACGGACTTAGTAAAAGGACTTATGAAATTGGAACATGGAATCAAAACAATTTATAGAGCAGGTGCCTTCAAGGGACTTAGAGATGAGGACCTCAAATGCAAGCTTGATATAACAGTTACAGGAAGTATGATGGACTGGCCAAGGAACACTACGGAAGAATTACTTCAGTTTGCTGTAGAGGGGAAGCAAGGACAGGCACGAATTCGGAAAAGCCTTCATTGTTTCAAACAAAATAAATAATACAATAATAGACTTCCAACTTGTAGGTAAAAAGCTCTGTAAACTAAGAATGAAAGGCTAACTAAGCAATATTAGCCTGATATATGCACATGACCCAACAATGGATAAGGAAGAGGAGAAAAAAAAGGCTTTCTATGAGCAGTTAGATAGATTAAACGATAAATGCCCCTCATATGATATTAAGATCATCTTAGGCAATTTTTACACACAAATTGGCAGTGAAGCAGAACTCGGGTCTACCATCAGGAAGTGGTCTCGGTCTCCATGACCAACCGATGACAACGGTAGAAGGCTAGTTAATTTCGCTGCCACCAAACCATTTAAACTGAGTACTGTTTCTCCACAAGAGCATACACAAGCATACCTGGAAATCACCAGATGGTCGTCCAAGGAATCAAATTGGCTATATCTACATCAACGTCCACTACACGATGACATTGCTGGTTAGTGGAGTGAGATGTTCGGAATCAAAACTGGTGATCTGGGATTATATGATTAGAATATAGAATGGGGTACATGCGTTTCTGAATAAGTTTTTCCTAGGTTTTTCCCATATTAGATAAAAGAGAGAAATGATGGTAGAAGGATGGTATTGGTCTGGGTATTCTGGTGGCTTTTTGGATTTAGGAATCATTTTGACTATTGATAATTTCCAAGGGCCAGGAAAATATGTGGAGCGGAGTACAGCCTTATAAATTTACGTAAGGAATAGATTAGCTTCGAGGAAGAAGTTTTAAAATATGGAATGTGATTAGGTTATGTCCAGGAGCTTTGCGGGAAGGTAATCTGTGAATAATGTTAGATATTTCTGTAAGGGTTGGAATGCTTTAGGCGGAAGGGTCATTTGGAGAGCAATATTTAATTTCGCTTCGATACATACAAAGTAAATTGGAATATCAGGATGCGGTTTAATAGTTTGAAAGAGGTGTTGGCCGAATATCTGGGATTTTTCTTCGTCAGATCTTGACCAGGTTTGAGATTGAGTGGATGATTGTTAGTAGTTGTAAAATATTCAGTTAAGTTCAGTAAATTTTGAATTTTCTAATTTCTTCTTTCAGTTTGTTGGTCGATTTGGTGCAATGAGATTTATCTGTTGGATATCTAGTTCTGTGCCACTTCGATCTTTCTCTGCGTTTTTCCCTTAATAAGATACGAAATGCTGTGGCAGGTTAGTCTGTTGGGAATTATTAATTTTACTAGTTGAGGTGTTATCATTTATGCTGCTTTTTATTGATGCTGTAAGTTTTTCTATGGCTCTATCAATGTATTGTTTTGTTTTAAGATGAATTTTAAGTTCAATTTATTTTCCAAATCTTATCGAACTTTGTCCCAGTTTGCTCATCCTGTAATCAATGAAGGAGGTGAAGGCTAAGGAGCGTAGTTTGAATGTAAGAGAAGTAGAACTGGACTGTGATCTGAGGAAAGGTCGTCCAGGGATTTGATTTTGGCTTGGGAGGAGGAAATCTGGGAGGTAACAAATATATCTAGAATATCGGGACGTTTTTTGAGGGATGTAGGCCAATAAGTAGGGTTCATAGGGGAAAGGATAGAAAAACAATTGGATGTTGAGACACGGGATAGGATATCACCACGGGAATTGGATGTTCGACAACCCCACCGTTGGTATTTAGCGTTGTAGGCTCCTCCAGCAATGCAGCGCGGTCCGAGGGATCTGAATTATGAATTAAGGAAGTTATAAGAAAGGGTATTACCAGGAGTAAAGTATACAGCTCAGAGTGCTATATAGAAAGAACGAGTTGAAATTATAACAGAGATTGATTGCATAGGGTCTGTTGCAGTGGAAGGAATAAGAGAATGGGATAAGGATTTATGGATAGATATACAAGAAACAACGTCAGCAGTGTTGTCCGGGTTGTCTGATCTATATGTGATATAGTCACGTATGCATAAATGTGAGCGAAGAGTGAAGTGAGTTTCATTCAGAAGTGCAATACCTACTTGATTGTCATGTAGAAATGTCGAGTTCATCGTGATGGTCATGTATTCCGTTTGAATTCCACAAAACGATAGCTAGGGGCTTAGTATTCATCGTGGGAGATTGAATGGAATTTCGATAAGGATTCGTGTGAGAAGAGCGATAAGCGGTTTGAAGATTTCTTGGAGGTCCGCCAAAAAAGAACGCAAGGATAGAACATAAGCAGATTGGGTTTTGGATGTGAAGGGGATAATGATCAGGAGCTTGAATGGGATAATTTATGTGGCTTGCAGTGCTAGTGGGTTTGGAACCCGTCGATCCGAAGAGCTGGATCTACTTTTGATGGTTCTTGGTATTGGGTTTTTTTTTAACAGTAGGATGGGGTGCCATTGGGTTTGGATTGTGTGGTGGTAGTCTTACTCGTAAGGGTAAACGATGGAAGGG